>JACGWL010000001.1:5285765-5458905 GCA_034509725.1 Sesamum angolense | reverse complement strand
CTCGATGTAGCACTAGCACGATTATATTTAATATATATTTTTATTATATATAATTTTAATTTCTCATAAAATTAAAATATTAAGATAATATATGAAATAAGCATAACTTACATTTAGATTTTTAATCAAACGTGGCTTTAAAAATATATATAATCAATTTTTTTAAAAAAAATACAATGATTTTTTTAATAATTTAAATTAGTTAAATTATCGTGAACATCTCTGAAATTTTTAGTAATTTTATTTTAATACTTTTTGTTTAAAAGAAATAAATTAATTCTTTTTATTTTTTATTCAACCTATTCTTTTTTTTAAAGACAACCCAAAAAAATTTAAAATTATAAAATAAATTCAAAAAGTGTCCGGAATGTATTCGATACTCTTCCAAAATGTGTCCGACACACCAACAGCGGTGCATTTTCGAACACTCCGATACCGTATTCGATACTGTATTGGATAATTTTTCAAAATATCCGTGTATTAAAGCTGAAAACTTTAATTGGGAAACTCTCTCTTCAATACTGAAATGGTAAAAGTTGTGCAAGAAATTTGAGTCATAAAAGCCGGAGTGGTAGTGGGGAAGGGGAAGGGGAAGGGGGGAAGGAGAAGGGGGAGAAGAAGGTGAGAAGTTGGTGGGGGAAGATAATGTTTGGGTCGTTTCCCCACAAGCAGCATTTAATGATTTTTATTTTTTATTTTTCATATCTATTAGTTTATAATGTATAATTTTTATATTTTAATAAAATTGATTGTTAATTTTTAACAGAACACAAAATTTTTATTTATTCATGTTATAAATTATAGGAAATTAAGTATAATATTTTATATAAATTGTATTCATTTTTATAAATTGTTGAAAATTTTATTTTAGTGTGTTTCTTGTTAAATTCTATCGAAAAATGTTGTTGTTAATGGACTAAAACTTACTGCAAAAAAATATTTCTTATTTGAATATATTTTGCCTTCCAGCTTAATCAATTAATATATAATGTGTATTAATATGCTATATATATATATATATATATATATATATATACATATATATGATATAGTACAGATCAATCAATTTTTTTAATTCAATCCAATCAATTAAATCAATGACCCAACAACCTAGTAATATATTGGATTCGTTTTCCATCCGATTCTCAAAACATTGCTATAAAAGAGTGGGGCATAGTACTACTAGGTAGGGTCAAACATGAATTTGCAGTTTAGTCCTCTATATTATCCACTATAACCTTCTACTTCATTTAGTTTTCCCTCATTGATCTACTTATATCAGTATTAGTTGTTGTTGCAAGTTGTTTCTGCGAGCATATAAAAAATGATAGTGTGGATGAAGAGAAAAAAGATTATAAAAACAATACAAAATGTAATGAGATGATGAAAAAAAACAAAGAAGTATCAGAGAAAAAAAAAATGTGGGATGAAGTAAGAAAAAAAGAAAAATTATAATTGTAATAGGATTTATTAAAAATTATGGAAGTTTTGTGAAAGGAAATCCAACCTTGTAGCTTCTGTCCTGAATATTATTAGTTTCATCTCCAGCGCGGAATGATAATGTGTTAGAAAATAGTATAATTGATGCATCCTTTGTGGGGTGAAATTTTCTTATTGTTTGAAGCAACAGCATGTAATTTAAAGAAGAAATTGTTTCTAGATGGGTTCTTGAATTTGCTAAAGTCCAACAGGACAGAAAATTAAACAGTATTACCAACTTCTTTTTTTTATCACAAAATGGAAGTCATTCTCTTTTTAATCCAAGACAAACTAATCTTGGTTTATGCATGATGTGTGAACAGGAACTTGATTAGTACAGTTACTGATAAATCATACATTCGAGGAACAAATGAAAATCTTGTGACAAGAACTTCAATTCCAAGTCCGGGGAACTCAACTGCAAATCCATTTTCATCTGAATTCAACACTACTGTTTAAGCATTTCAAGCTTCCTCATAAACCTCAGCTTGACAAATTGATCAGAGGGATTCATGTACACCAGAATGTAAGATGAAACAAGCAAAATATAATGATTTTTACACAGCAGAAACCACTTTGGTCATCAACTAGTTTGGGACCGGGAATGTAGTGCTCATTTTTATCTTCATAACTAATATCTGAAAAGACACAGATTTCTAAGCCAAACTCTACAGGAACTGAAGAAGGCAAAGGATAAAACTCAAACAAACAAAAACAAGAATGAACAAATGCACCCGCGTGCAGCAAAGATGCAGGAGGGGCAAAAAGAATCCTGCCAAAACTTTTCGTTGCGTATGCGCACCTCTGTCTAATCTCCTTGTAGCAATAGGGCAACGGGACCAAAGTATTAGTGGGAAATCCCATTTCATTCTTCAACCTCCTCCGCAACAGGAGGAAGGACACCCTCTTTAACAAAGTTTGGGTCGAGAAATTTAGCCACGAATCCCCACAACTTGTAGACATCGTCGAAGTTGGTCAAAAAGCCGAGTGAAGCTGTGACGACCTCAACTCTGATGAATCCACTTTTACCGTCATGTCTGCCATTTTCCATTGGTTTACAGAGAGTGGTGTCATCGAGACTCAAGGATCCACGCTGCTGCTTGGGGCTATCTAGTATCCGTATGTGACTGAGTATTCCAACACCAGCGAAATACCATGTGACTCGGCCAGTTTTTGAACAACTTCTGGACTGATCAGACCCCTGTTTCGGTCCCTCACGTTGAATGCAACTGAAGCACCTCGTTCGTATTTAATTTTGGGGCCATAAATGTGAACTAGTGGTGCACCGTCCTTTCCATTTGAACCAGGCAGCCTTAGCTGCAGCAGAGAGGTCACGAGCCAATTGATCAAGTACCGAAGGCGTGAAGTGGTCTTATTGAGACCCAACATATTTATGTGATCAAGATGCCTGCAGATTATTTCTGGCTCACCCCTCTCAGAGTCTTGCCCGTCGCCATATTCTTCGTTGCTCATATAGTCATCATCGTCTAGACTAGCGGTAGATAATTCTCCTTGCTCCAGAGTGCGGCTGATGTGAGTTCTGTGGTTGTCTTCTGTGCTAAATGATACCCTTCTTCCTCTGCTTCCAGCTGGCTCAGACTCTTCTACTCCAAAAAACCTGCCACCAGCAATTCTGCTTCTTTCTCGCCTTTCCAGTAACCTAAATTCACCTTCTGTTTCTCGTCTTATTGCACTCTCCTTCTCGAGGCATATCTCAGAAGCAGACCCATGTTGAATACTCCGATAACTGGAGCCCTTCACAGCAGAAGGAATTGACTTGTTGATTTCGGCAGCTTCTTCAATTTCATGAAAATGTTGATTATCTGGAGTCCTGAATTCTCTTGAAGCAGGGTACCCCTCCAGAATATGTTCTTCAGGAATCTCCTTGAAATGGTCCACTTCTTGAGACACGGACCGAACAGCAGCATCAAATGATAATACATGGCGGTCTCCCATGTTCAATTCCTTGTCGTACATTGGGCTGCTTGTTAACTTGGAGGCAATTGGAGAAGTCAGCTTATTATTCTTTCTGCCAGAAAACCAAGCCGGTGGTAAGGGAGATGACACCTTATGTTTGTTTGAGTGACCAGCAATGTCAGAGCCTACTGGACTCTGACCCAAATCTATCCACAGTGAGTTATCAGACGATTCATCTTCACTGAAGACTGGGCTTTTCATCACCTCCCCGACAGAGATACTTTCAGTTTCTTCAAATATGGTGCTTGCCCCGTCCCTGTCTGAACTGTTATCGTGCTCCATCTCACTCTCAAACACATCTCGTACCTGAGCAGAAGTGAAAGCACCAGAAAAGGCAGGCAATTGAGATCCGGGACGGGTTTCAGAATTAACATCACCATTCCCACTGGCTTCTTCATCTTCGGCAAATCCAGGGAAATTATCCATTGAATCACTCAAGTACAGAGGAAATACAGGAGTGATTTTCACTATACCATTCCCAGCATGACCTGACTGATTTTGAAGACTTGCCATCACAGATTTCTTAATCAGAAGGCACCCAAATCCCGTGGGATCATAACCAAACACCCTATAGAATGATGTGATGATGAAATCTGGCCGGAATAAGGACAACCCAAGAGAATCCATGTCCTTTGGGCCCAATGCCCCAGCATCAAGCAAGACATGCCAATTGTTCTGTTGGGCCAGAGCCATCCACTGATACGAGTACTTGGCACCAGTAACTCTAGACTGAACAGGGAACACAAAAAGACCAGCTGCTGAATCTTTCTTTCTCTTCTTTTTGTTCGAAATTTGCTTCCTCAGGTCCGTTGAACAAAGTTTAAGAGTAGGCCACTTAAACCATGCACTATGAACCTTGGCACCTTTCTCTCTAGCACTCTGAGCCATCCAATTCACTGATTGACTCTCGTGATCAAACATGGTCAACAACCTCTTATTTGTGTGAAACGGGTACGATTCAGCAAGCAATTTAAAGGCAGAGCCACGGCTCACAGTAAACACAAGGCCATATTCATTCTCAGGGATGTTCAAGTAATCCATTATCCTGGTCTTTATATCATGTTCTATAGTTCCATTCTCAGCTCCCCCATACAAAGCATGATTACTCAAATTGGCAGTAATCTCAGACAAACTAAATGTTGATGATTCCCAATAGTGAACAGTTTGCAGCAACGAAAACAACCCAAACCCACAATAGTCAAGGCATACCTTTGAACCAGCACCAGAGAGATGCGAGTACTCACCCAACCTCAGCTGATCAATCCTCTCCGATGACTGGTACTTGGGGTACATTGTGAGGAACTTGGAGAAAGCCTCATTGAGCTGTGGAATGGAGTCCCCCGACTCGAACGTGCGCTCAGCGGCAAGAGCAGTAGCTCTGAGGAATTCTTTCTGGGCATTTAGCCGAGCAAGCGACCGTGATCTGCCCAAGCCATCATCTTGATTGGCCAAGGACTCAGAGTCCATATCTTGGGACTTAACAAGAGAACCATCTTCAGATGCTTCTTCAAGAGCCTCCCTCAGCTTGTTCTCTTGCAATTTCCTCAGAATGGATGGGTTGGCTTTAATTTCCGCTGCTGAATGGTCAGACCCATCTCTTCTTCTGCCCTTTTTGTCCAAGATAAGAGCAGCACAGTGAGATAATGGTTTCCATAGTGAGAGATGCATTAAAGCTTCCTGTTTCTGCTCTTACAAATGTACACAATCTATCAGGTATACAATCAAGAGAATACAATCAAGAAAAGAGAAACAAAGCAAAGTGATTCCTTTTCTTTTTTTTTTTTTCTGTTGTGTGTGTGGGTTTTAGCCTTCTTCTACCAACTAAAACCCAGAAAAAGGAGATTCAAACCCTAAATCCAAAAAGCAAAAGGGATTAAAGCCAGAAAGAAAAGCGTCCTCCAGAATAAACTTTGCTTTTTCAAAATCAAAACCCCCTATTGTAAGTAGAGAAAGGACAAGAGCATTTGCTTTAGGCGAACATCAAACATCAAGAACAGATTTTGTTGAAAGACCGGAATTGAAAAAAAGGAAAAAGCAAATACTGGGCCAGATTAAAAAAAAAAAAAACCCTAGATTCAACATTTCTTGAAGATTTAGTTCAGATGAATAAAACCCAAGTGGATAATGTGAACATGACCTGAGCGACAAGACAGGAAAGCGAGTAGATTACATCTGCAGATTTTGAGGAAGTCGAAATTCAGAGGTCCAGTGGTGACAGCTGAAGTACGGCGAAGAACATCAACAAATTTGCAGAAAACTCCCAATAAGTGGAGTGAGGAGGAAACCAAGAACACAGATCCCCCCCGAGAAATAATAGCACACTAAATGGGATTTCTCAACAACTCCTCTCCCTCCCCCTTTCTTGAATCACCTGAAGAGCTATTAGCTCTAATCTCTCTCTCTCTCTCTCTCTCTCTCTCTCTCTCGCTCCCTCCCTCCTCTGAAATCCAATTAAAAACAGACCCTCCGCAACAAATGCACATTTACTTCATTTGTGAATCCAAAAACATCACTCAATTGATTACCATTACCCCACACACACACTCTCTCTCTCTCTTCTTTGACATTCCTACAGAGTGCTGGAATAGTTTATTGTAAACCCAAACCTGCCTTTTTTCCCTCCACATTTAAGTTTTTCACATATTATCATTGACTTTTCACACAAACCCCCCCAATTTAAATCATTTTTCTCTTCTTATTTCATCCAAATCTCTCACTACACTAATTAGATTCTTGATTAAACAAAAGCTCCAGAGCCGCCCCCCCCCCCCCCCCTCCTCCGGGTGGCTTGTAAAAGCTGTTTCCTGTCCCTCTTCTCCCAAACTCCAAAACCACATTGTCCTAAATGCTCGTAGAAATTTTCAGGGCATTCTTTGTTTCAAATCATATTATCTCTAACTGTGACGTAAAAAGCTACTGACTCAATTCTTTTTCCTCCTTACAGAGCTAATTAACTAACAATGCTTATCCTTAATTATTAGTATTATTATTGGTCAGTCTCAACTCTGACCAATCAATTATTGTAGTCATTGATTACTAGCATGTGAATTTGTTTTGGTTAACAGTAGCATAGCAATGTGTTGCAAAATTTTTATACAAATTAAATTTAATTAAATTAAATCAATCACATAATATATAAATATGATAATTGCTATTCTGACACAAAATATTTCCTTTTATTCACTTACTATATGGTTCATAAATCGATTATTTTTAAAATAGAGAATTTCTATTTTTTATCAGTGTTTTCATAAATTTATAATTTGTACGTAAAGTTTTAAATAATAGTTATGATTCGAGTAAGATGTTTCGCAGTTATTATTTATTGAAATAATCATTAAAATGGAATATAAATTTACTGATCATATTGTATTTTCTATTAAACATAATCATATAAATTTTTATCATAGAAAATATTATATATTGCATTTCTTATCAATATATTTAAATTTTACCAAATTAATTTTAATATTATCTATTCATTGGGACAAATTTAGACCAATATACATATATATGTATGTATATATTTGTTTTACATAGATTGTGGTGGGGCTAGACAAGTCTTATGCATTAGTTGATGATGAATTGCAACATAAAGAGACCAAAAATGAAATCCAAAAGTATGATTAATTATTAAGCCAAATTTGGTGATCACTTGTGCCATTTGTCTATATATAGTTGGTTTACTTAATTATTCCCATTTGGTCAACACATATGACAAGCTATAGATTTCTAATTATTTTTTTAATAAATTAGTCGCTGTCACATAAATATGAGTGTATATAATTCGATACATATAACGTAAATTTTAAAAATAAAAATCAATACATAATTAAAAGCAAATCAAGTTATTAAAATAAGTAAAAATTGTGTATACATATTTGTAAATGAAGTTGTATGTTTCACGATGTTTATTTCAATTAAAAAAAATGCAGATCCATCATACCTTTAATTTGCAATTTGCTCATAAAATCAAATGAAATAAAAAAATATAAATAATTCAAATTAAAAACAAAAGTAATTTGACCAAATAGTCCCCGGCTCCCAATTTTATGTCAATTATTGAAATAACTAGTTATCATAATAATGATATGAAATATGACTTTTTTTATCGTAACTAATTATTACAACCATACAACAATTGTTAGCTACTTCTTTCAACGAGCAAGGTCTAAGTATTAATATATTGGTCACAGAAAAATTTGATCGATCGTAATCAAAATTTAAAATTTTACATTCATTTGTCTTATCATTGTCGATAATAATGATTTTACTATAGCATTTATAATATAAAAAAGACTATTTATTTCTTTTTGATGAGTTGGGTCGCCAATTTTCTACAATTTATTGATAAAATAGTAAATATTAATTTTTATTTACTTTAAAATTTTATTTTCAAACAATTCTTATTTCTACATTTACTTAACTTATAATTTATTTCCACCACAAAACAACATAAGTTATTGCAAACCCTCCAATTCATTAACATCGAAAACACCATTGTAGTGAGGGGAAAAAAAAAAAAAAAAAGAGTTAGAAAAATTATACAATATTTGTGTGATGGTGTCCCCGTTGCTTGGTGTTTGATGCCTTTGGATTCCTATGGATGGACGGTTGACTTGACTACGGCGCAGTAACCTAAAAACCGCCATAACAAAATATATTAAAAAAGGAAAAGATAAAATACTTAATTTGTTTATTGATTTTTACTTTTTTGGGATGGACAAAGATTTGCTATTTTTTACGTCAATACATTTTCACTTAAATTGCTCCGTCTAATTGACGTGTAATTATACCAATTCATTAGAAAACGGGTATGTAACTATCCTAAAATAAATTATAATAAACTTACGTAAATAAGATAAAATATTCACATATTTAATGAAACTCAAATCCGTAGCCTCGAGCGATAATAATTAGCTATATAATAATTAATAATATTTTTTTAAACAAAAAATTTTGAGTAGTTTCAATTTTGAAACCACCGTGTGTGAAAGCAGGCCCCATAAATTATATGTATGGTAGAACTTATAGGGATATCTTTGCTATTTTGATGTTTTTAATGTTTTCTGTCTATTATTTTTATATTTTCTTCTCAGCTTCAAATTTATTATTTTTTTCCCTCTCAACGACTTATTTACTTTGCTAATATTTACTTATTTATTCAATTACATTACATATATTTCAGCAAGATAATTAATTATCATGGTATATTAATTAATTGTACAATCATATTTGAATATGACAGTAGCACATGTTTATAGGGCTGTTGCAAGTATTTGGAATATGCGTTTATCAACTTATTGTTGTATAATTGACCGACAAAAATATTGTTTATTTACGTACTTTGTTTTTAAATTATTTAAATTAATTAAAAATAATTTATTACTAATTTTTGCAGTTTATTAATAAAATTATAAATATTAAGTTGTTTCCCTAAAACAATCAAATTTCAATATTTTGCACTTTTTACTTTTATTTTCAAATACTTTTAATTTTATTATTTATTTAACTTACATTTTTTTTCTACAACTTATTTCCAATACAAAAACAGAATTTATGACAAACAATCCTTCACTATAAATTATCCAACAACACAATTCTCAAATTGAAAAAAGAAAAATTAAAGCACAATCTTTAACAAGATATAGTGCATAAAATGAAATTAAAAAAATATATATATTGTGGTTAATGGGTAAGCAACAAGAATTAGTAGGTAGGGTATAGGGTAAAATTTGGACCCATAACACAAAGCAAGACATAATTAATGTCAACTCTCTACATTAGCATTTTCCCATGTTGTCCTTATTGTCTTTCTTATTCTTGGGCACATCACATTCAATTCACATTATTTTCTCTAATTCTTAGAGAGCAACCAAAAAAAAAAGAAAAAATCAGTGTCTATTTATTCATTGTGAGAATTAAATTTTGAGTGTTGAAAAATAAATAAAAGATATTTATAAACATACATATATATACAAAATGTAATTACTAAGATCGCCACTTGACTAAAAAATAGCTGGATTTTATATTTTAAAATTATTATAATTTATGAAAATTTTAGGGTAAATTAGAGTTACATTTCCTAAAAAATACCATAATTACGTATACCCTCTCATGATTTAGAAAATTACAAAACTCTCTTAAATTGAAAATAATTATGTACCTCGTAAATGATGAGGTGAAAATTACTGCTTTACCATACTGATTTTTTGTTTAAAAATATCTCAAAGAAGTTGAGGTGGTAAAGTAAATAATTTATTGAGATATGAATCCACAAAATATTTTCAAAATTTTATAGAATATATAAAATTATAAGTCATAATCCAAAATGATATTTTGTTAATTCACCACCAAAAAAAAAAAAAATGAAAACCTAACAAAAGCTGACGTATCAGGCTCGTCCTTAGACGGATGTTAAAATGTGGGTAACATTTATAATTATCCGAATAATGATTAAGTATTTAAAAATTATATTAAACCTTAAAAAATAATTGTAATTTACCAAAAAAGAATTATAACAAACAGATTATGGGAGGCTCGATGTGGGTGGATTCGGTAATAAATAAATAAAAAAAAAAGAATAAAGATTAGTAGAAAAAAGTGGGCATGAAAAGGGACGTGAGGATGGAAGAAAGCGTGAAGAAGGCATTAGCATTCACGCCTAAATTTAATACTCTAACTAACTGCAAATATATTATGTAAAAAAATGGATGTAATTAAGAGTTGAAGTATAAACAAAGTTTTGTTTGAGGATGGCATTACGTATACGTATGCTTAATTCCGTATGTTGGTTATTAAATTTCCCTTTTTAAGAGTGTGTTTGGAAGAGTAATTAATGTGGGCGAATACGTATTTATTGAATTTGGATTATGTCTACGTGTGACAAACACACTCTAATTATTTGGTCAACTTGTAATAATCCTATATAATATGTGCCTTGAAAGATTGCAATTCTTGCCTTAATTAGGGAATTGGATTTGGGTACGCATTGCTTATTTTCCCTTTATTTCTCGTTTTTTACTATATTATTCAATATATTCAAATTTAAATAAATAAAAATACATATATTTTTAAATAAATAAGACACTGCTGTTATATCTCTCTACTTATTTTAGATTTATCCAAACATATTACACTTTTTTAAAAAATATATATATTTAAAATAAATAAACAAAATATATTAACGCCTGTAAGGTGGATGTAGATTTATCCAACAATTCCTACTATATATTTAGGTTTCACTAAATTAATTATTTAATTCATCATTGTGAGTGAAGGAGAGGATAATGAAAATGGTTATATCTTTTAATGTTCTGTTAACCTAATTCCAAACCCTAAATTCCTAATTGATTGCAGTTTGAATGTTGAGCAATTGCATAGATTGAGGAGAAGGTGGCCTCCTTTTTGTATAGCTGCCAGCCTGCCATTTGCTTTTTGTAGCTCAACTTTTGCAATGCATGTGGTTTTAATTCAAATTTGTCACTTCTCCAACATTTGTTCATTTGAATATTGAGTCATTTATAACAAGTTTTCCAGAGTTTGCAGTATAATTATAAATACGATGAAAAATTTAAGTAAATTTTTTGAATTGATTTCAAAATAAAGTACCAAATTATTATTTTATTTTGAATTATTTAATTGGGTTAAGACTATGCTTTATTAGAAAAAACAAGAATATTATTGGAATCTGGAACCCACTAAAAGGGAGCTCCAAGCCACCTAAACCTTACTTCATACCTATAAAAAGCCTCATTCACCAAATAATAAGTCATAAATCTAAATTTTCTCATTCAAGAAAAAATAAATAAATCTAAAACTCTCAGCCACAACAAAGTGTAATAACTATGGAAATTCTACTTTTTTTTTGAATTCGAAACCTCTAGACCTTGATACAATATTTCAACATAATTCGTGATTTTCTTCAACAATTTTGAAAATACTTCTCATCTAATTTAAAATTAAATTTCAGTCCCAAAATCACAAAGACCCTTTACGAACCCTTTTATTTCGAACTCATAAATTAATTTATTCATATTTTTTTATATCTTTTTATAATTTGTGTGAATAATAATATTTAAACATCAACCGAAACATGCAAAATTGATTGAAATTACTTCTTAGGTTGTTCCTCACTTGAATGTCAGAGTCCGACAGATTTCTCTGTTACAAATTTCTCGTTTTACTTTGTAATGAAATTGGGCTATACCTAACAACAGACCCTACACATTAATGGGCTACGGAGGGTGGTTTTGCAACCTTTAGTGCAATTTGGGTTAGATAGTTGTTGGAGCTCCAATAGCCCGACATTGGATCTGGGCTTGGGTGTCAATTTATTTCTGCAAAAATAAGAGGAAGCCTTAATGCTAAAATTATTATTATTTAATATATATATATATATATAGATATTTATAAACTTGATGTTTAAAATTGAACAAATTCTTATTTATGTAAAACATATTTAACCCTCCAACTTTTAAATGCGACTCTTTTAGTCCTAAAGTTGCCTAACGATTTACGATGGTGACCGGAAAAGAACTCGTGCTCTTCACTATAAAATTATTCATTGAACTTTTTATATCATAACACATTTTTGTCAAAATAATAGAGTATATTACAACGATATCACGTGAAATTTGACATAATCACAAATACTGCTATGTTGTTTAGAAAATTATAAATATTCCCTTTGCTCATCTAACGATGATTGACGAGTCCATTACATTAACCTCTGTTAGGTTTTTATTTATGATGAACTGCCTATATTGCCCTTTTGAATTATAAATTATAATTTTACATATTTTTTAAAAGTTGTTAAAGTATTTTTATGGACTAGTATGCTTTACAAATTAATTAATTTTTCCACCCTCATTTTTTTTAAACAAATCATTAAGGTTATAATAGTAATTTCCGCCTCACATCTAGGGGGCTACACAATTATTTTCTATTTCAATGGGGTAGTTGTAATTCCTCAAATAAAGAAGGAGTATTCGTAATTATACCAAAACTAAGGAGATGTAGCTATAATTTTACAAAAAAAAAAAAAATACTGAGAAGAAAATGAAATAGAATTAAAACACACACACACAGAGAAACAGCTCATTCTCCTCCATGCAGGACTTTGCAACATCTATGATCTGTTTAGTTCACCATTACACCACCTTCCTAAGATTTTTCACACACAAAATTCTCCCAAAATTTTCAACCCATCAACCAAACACACCTAATTAAAATTTTCACTCATTTTTGTCCTTAACTTCCACAATTATTTATATATTAAACAATATGTCTTTGACTTAGGTCCATTTCCTTGTAATAAAAGCAACTCCTTCTAGTCCATGCACGTTGAGACAACACAGCCTAAATGTGGATGACCTAACCCCAGAAATCCCCACCATCACCACATAATTCCCATTCCCATACACTAAAAGCGTCAAACCAAAATGCAACTCCAGTTAATTTAATCCTTCACAAGTTTCCCCCATCTTCATATATATCCTCCCATTGCACTTCTTCTTTCCATGAATTCTATCTAACCATGGCCTTAATCTTTCATCACAACCTTGTTGCTTTGCTTCTTGTCCTATTCATTACAAACCAGTTGGGATCATTTGTGATTGCCCAAGATGACATAGATTTGTCCAAGGGAGCCTCATATATCTTTGGAGATTCTTTGGTTGATGCAGGGAACAACAACTACTTGCAAACACTCTCTAAGGCTAATATTCCCCCAACGGTATCGATTTTAAGGCCTCCGGAGGGAACCCTACCGGTCGATACACGAACGGGAGAACCATAGGAGATATTGTTGGTAAGATGATCGGTCTAGTCGTATTTGGCTCTTTTGTAATGTTAACAAATCGAATTGACAAAGGGCCACGGTGAGTTTTAAGTCTTTCTTATCGTGACAAGTTTTTATGTTTTCTATTTCAGGAGAGGAGTTAGGGCAGCCGCATTATGCCGTGCCGTTTCTCGCCCCAAACACCACCGGAAACACTATACTATACGGCGTTAATTATGCGTCGGGAGGAGGAGGCATTATGAATGCTACCGGAAGAATATTTGTACGTCATGATTTTTCATTTATATATGTATAAATTTATAAACTCTTCAACACATTTAATTTATAAGATGTGGTAGAGTACATGAGGTAATTGTTTTAGAAAATCAGTTTATAAGATCCAGAATAAAATGTTAGGGCTTATGTATACTTTCTTTTGAAAACAAAAAAACAAGAAGTTTGTAACTTATAAAATTTTAACAAACTTCCTCAACTTTGATTATTATAAAAATAAATCCCGACATCTTATAACATCCATCATCAGCTGATAAAATATTTAAAATAAGTTTGGACGATGATGTCTAGTTATTACATCCTAATTAATTAATTAAAGATTTAAGAATTAAATTCTTGGGGCATATATATATGCAGGTTAACAGACTCTCAATGGACATTCAAGTGGATTACTTCAACATTACAAGGAAAGAAATAGACAAGTTGTTGGGTGCATCAAAGGCGAGAGAATATCTGCAGAAGAAATCCATATTCTCCATTACAATAGGGTCCAATGATTTCCTCAACAACTACCTCTTGCCTGTAATATCAATGGGTGCAAGAATATCAGAAACCCCTGATTCCTTCGTCGACGACATGCTCAATCATCTACGAGCACAACTTACGGTGCGTATTTAACAAGTATCGTGGCCCAAACATGATATATAAATCAGAAAAAAAATAATTTAAATCTTATATTATTACAGAACCATATGACATCTCGTATTTTATTTAATATATAGAGTAAATTACAACGAGCTCATCTTATATTTGACATAATTACAAATATCCTAAATTATTTAAAAAATTATTAAATATGATCAATGTAATAAATTATATATATAATTAATATTGCAGAGACTTTATCAACTGGACGCAAGGAAGTTCATAGTGGGAAACGTTGGGCCAATCGGGTGCATTCCCTATCAGAAGACGATCAATCAACTGAAGGAAGATGAGTGCGTGTCGTTGCCAAATAAGCTGGCGCTTCAGTACAATGCCAGGCTGAAGGATCTGCTTCAGGAACTCAATGAAAACCTGCCTGGAGCCACCTTCGTTCACGCCAATGTCTATGATCTTGTCATGGAACTCATCACCAATTACGCCAAATACGGTCAGGACTATATATTAAATACTAAATAATTTTTTTTACTAGCAATTTAATTTTTTAGATGGGACGATCGTTTAACATGGGCTGTGAAAATTAATTTGAAACAAATTCAGGATTTACGACAGCAAGTAGAGCTTGTTGTGGGAACGGAGGGCAATTCGCAGGGATAATACCCTGCGGGCCTTCGTCAAGCATGTGTTCGGACCGGGACAAGCACGTTTTCTGGGATCCTTACCACCCGAGCGAGGCCGCTAACGTTATAATCGCCAAACAGCTGCTGGATGGTGACTCCAGATACATATCTCCCATGAATCTCCGCCAGCTTCGAGATCTCTGATCATTTTGCAACATTTCAATTTTTTTGTTTTTCTTCAATTCACCTTATTATTAGCGTATTCTGATTAATGTTGTCACCTTTGTTATGTTTTTTTCTCTTGTTTGCGCTATGTTTGGTTCAAAAATTGAAGAAAACAATTATTCCACCCCGAATAGGCTTCTGAAATGTCTTCAATGTACGTACGATTCTATGATTTACTGTTTAATGAACTTTTGGAATAAATCACGTTCGCAGAGTTCAGCTTTTGAAGTGTTATTTAGTATTGATCCATCGGACAGTTTTAATTGTTTCGTAGACGTTTTGTTTAGGAGATCAATTGGTCCAAACACTGCCATAGAAGTAACATATTATTTAATTATTTTTATGTTAAATTATTAAATTTTAGTTTACTAGAGCTCGAAATGCTATATTAACTATAATAAAAAAATTAAAATAAAATAAAATATTTACAAATTAAGCCATAAGGCCTTTCGAGATTTAAAAAAGTATAAGGCTATTTTCGGCCATTTAAATAAAATTAACAAATTTAGTGGAGCATTTAACCGTTTTAACAGTAAGAGGTGTTATTTGATACCAATATTAGGAGTTGCTTACTTTTGTATGTAGGACAAAAAGAAAAGAAGAAGACTCTCTCATGAGCCTCAGGAAGCACAAGAACACACACACACATAGTGTGTGTGTGTGTGAGAGAGAGAGAGAGAGAGAGAGTATATAGGGGGGTGGGGCATGGGGAGCAGAATAAATACAGCATGCGACTATTGTGGTATTGGTGAAAAGGACTTGATAGAAATGAGAGTGGGCTCAGTGAGTCAGTGGTCAAATTGAACAGATGAAGATCGCGGCGAGCAGGACAGGAGGAATGTAAGTCAGCAGGGGCCCTGCGCCCTGCCCATGCCTTCCATCTACCAACATTCTGCACTCCACTCGCCCAATTGCCCTTTCTTGGGGGATGTGTCTGTCTTCAAATTACATTTCACTTGACAATGTTAATTCACATCAACATATCATCCATTCATCATATTCTGTTTCTATCACTTCTTGTTTGAGTCTGTTTTTTCAAGTTGATTTCATTTTTTATTTTGACTTTTAGTTTAATGTACGATTTATATATCGTCCTCAAACTCTATAAAGACAATTATATGTCAAGAATACTTTAAGTAGACCTAATTTCTAGCCATTTTATAACTAAGTTATAAAGACAAAGTTGTAAATTAAATGCGTGAACAACATAATATATCTGGCAAGCAATGGTTGGATTACTTATAGGTATGGTCCACTTGGACTAGTTACATAGGCCCGTCGATTTGTAATGAATTGGACATCCAATATATTTGATAATGCCATTGGGTTGGGTATACCCGATCTAAGCATTAAAAAATATGTAAATTCTTAAAGTGTAAAATATTTTATGTACGTGTTATATGACAATTTGGTCACTTGCTCAGTGTGGGTGGATCCACATCGAGTATATATGTATGACTCAACGATTTTCATGTAACACTAAGACACCTTAAATTACTATTCTCCCTCGATCATATGTGTACTATATTAGATATCAATATATATAATTGAATGATTCTTAAATATTTACAGTCTTCTTTGAGTGTGCTACTCATATACCATGTTATCATCAATCACATTTTGTTTTGAAATAAAAGCGATTAACTAGTATTAATTGAAATAAATTGATTACAATCATCTTGTCGAATATCAATATCTAACAAAAACTATTACAACAATCACATCCTGATCAACAATATCGAATAAACCAAACATAACCAACACTACTATTACAATAGATCACACCTACCATGTAGTAGAAACAACATTCCACACATATAATGGGATTCGAACCCATGATCTCTAAGGAAACGTAAAGTTGTTATATGAGCTTACTTAGTGATTGATCACTATTGACAATTCATATATGATGTTGCATTTTATTTTTTTTGAATTTTTAGATAGATTAACAAGAGTATTAACATTGTCTAATTAAGTAAACCTTATTATCACTAAATGTTCATCTCGTCAAATCTAGTTGAAACAATGTGTAGTCATTAAAATCCTATTATCATACTGAGGCGAATAAATTAAATTCAGTCTCTTCATTAAATCAAAATATTAGGAATTAATCATAACTAGTACACAATACACTCATACGAAATAATGAAGTTCATATCTTAATCATAATTCAAAATTTTGAATATTGAAATTAAAAAGTTAATTATTAGAGGAGGGTGGTGATACCATGAGTGATAGTAGGGTGTGATTAGGGTGATTGGTGCGGGGCGAATGATGGCATGAATTTTGAATGGATTGATGTTGGGGGAACATGGGAATTAGAGTGGAGAAGAGAACAGGGGGAGTGTGAGGGGACAGACAAGGGAACGAGAAATCCGGCAAAGAAGAAAAGGAGGGAGTGGGTCCCGCTGATGGAGGGGGAAGCAATCCAATAATTGCACCCCACGCTACTCCGACATCCATCATTTTGTCTGTCCTAATCCCCCCAATCGCCACTCTCTCTCTCTCCCTCTCCCTCTCCCTCTCCCTCTCCTTTTCTCCTCTTCTTACATGCGGATCTCTCTCTCTCTCTCTGTCCTTTTCCCGCTCTCTGCACTTCGATTTTCGTCCTCTCTCTCTCTCTCCACTTTAGAGAGAGAGAAATACGAGTTTTAGAATTCTATATTATTTTATGAAATATTTAATTGTCAAGTGTTTGTTCAATTTCTAGAATGTTGTACTTGTAACTTCTCATAATAAGTCACAAGTATTGATTGATATGGGGTCATTTTTTGAAAATTATATGCTGATTTAATATTTTAAATTGCAGACATATTAAGACTCTTGCTTTTTTATTTAATTGTTCTAACTTGAATTCGATCCGATTTGATACACATTTGAGTGTGGATCAATCGGTCATTTCAAAGTATGTGATTTATGTGAAATTGTATGATTAAAAAAATTTAAAAATATTAGTCCTTCCATATCAAATATTATACAACTTTTGCTATCCTAATATTTAAAATTTTAAATATTTCTCCTTTATAATCTGCCTAATTTAGGCGTCGGAAAGGATTTTCTGTGCGTTTCTCATGGTTTTCCGCCTTACTAATTTGCTTTTGGGAATAATCTAAGGCATATCAAAACCATTTGGGAAGCGCATTCAATTAATTGAGTATGGTAAACATAATCTAAAAGAAATAATATTTTTACCATATTTTTAGAATTTTAATAAGTATTTGTAGTTTTCATTATATTAATTATAAAATTTTTAATATTAATATTTCATAAACTATGTAATTTTATTTTATTCAGATATTTAATAATTTAATTTTGAAATAAAATTTAATATTTTCTAATTCATATATATAAAAACTTTATACAATATAGGAACTTATCATTTTCGCTTTTTAAAAGAATAAAGGTAGTTGGACGTTTGTAAGTTGAAAATATCTCCTAATATAGATTATATACTAGTCTTTTCATTCATATCCCACTTTTTCGATAATTTATCCTTAAAATTATTGTATGCCTCAGTCCAATTTGAAATAATAACAAAGAGTCGGAGTCGTGATTAAACAATTGTTGACACATAATTATTAAATATCAGTGATGTCTTGTTTGATTGAAAAAATTAAGATTTTACAACAAAAAAGCTGTGAGTTCAAATCTTACAAATATAATTGTATTATTATTTCTACAATAGTTTATTATTTTCTTGTCTCGTTTGCACGTATCATTAATTTGAATTATCGATGAAATAAATTGCAGGCTAAAAAACAATTAAATACGCTGAAATCATAAAGATTATCTCTTAACAGAGAAGTGGACAAAAATGAGATGAAAGGCCACACCAAATCCAACTATTCCTTGATAAGAAGTATGAGCAATTAGAAATGTAAGATTATTAAATGTGACCTATATAATATGTTGTACTGTCATAATCCCAATGAAAAGAGCATCACACTTTCACTCAGTACTGAAGCTTCAACATTATGTGAAGCCCACTACATTTTACTATGTTGTAATAATGATAATAGTAGCTCTACACATCAACTATGATGACCTCACTCATCACCACACATCTACTACTCTTTTCATAATTTTTTTCCTTTTTATTTTTATCTTTTTAATTAAAAAATTATGAGCCAAATCAATCGTACTAACTTCTTGTTATAAGACACTATTCGAATCAACAAAAAAAATAAAAAGTACTAACTTGTTACGATTGTACGTATATCGGTAGAGGCGTATACTATGTTGAGTGGTAATCTTTGTAAATATAATTATATAAACAATTTATGTTTACGAGAATTATGTTGATATGCAATTTATAAGTAACTTAATAAGCAATCTATGATTTATACTGATCATGTGGATTGGTGATTTGAGACCTAACAAAATAATTATTAAAAGACCATAATGTCAGTACTAATGTCATGAAAATTTACATAATGAAGTAAGAATTCGTGTAATGTTGAGTTAAGTATGACACATCTTAGGTTGATGGAGCTCAATACTACACATCATACTGACATGATTTTCCTAACATCTTATTTGCCAAGTATATACGACTCTGGATCTATTCACATTTTCTATTCCTAACTACCATATTAATTTGGGCATTGAATGACTAAGTACTAGAGCATGTCTTGTGATTCTTGATTGCGACTTTTGGATGTAGCAAGATACATAAATAGGCTATATATACTTGAATTGATCGATTTGAATTTGAACAAATAATTTAAAAAAAAAACACTTCAAATAATTAAAAATCAGAAAAGAAATAAGTAGATAAATACTGAACAATATTTAAATTTAAAATCCAATGATGAGTTTCAAAATGATCTCAACAAATTAAAAAGATTTGTTAGTAGAAATTTAAAATCTGGGACCTGATCAAATCCATGGAACCATAAATGTTTTGTAACAAAAAAGCAGATATAATGGACTTCCCACATATGTAGCTTAAGCATGACCATAAATGATGTTGGTAATAAATAACAACATGAACAACAACCAAATAATGAGGTTGTACCCTAATAATTGCGAGTAAATTGAGGGGTAGGATATGATTATTTCATATTTTTTAATTGAAGGATGATAATGATAATAATAATGAAACCCACCATGTATTTGAAAACTTTTCAAAATTTAAAAACATTATATACACATAATGTGTATATATTAAATATATTTTGCGATAAAAAAAATTTGAAATACCGATTGGATTATTACATTACATATGGGTTAAATATAATTTATCCTGCTGTATTAATGAAAAAATAAAATCAAAATTCATTTGAAAAAATAAAGTACATTGTAATTTTAAAAAAATATATAATTTATCTTCCTTCATAAATTGATAAATTGTATTATTTTTTAAATTATAAGAAAATAAATTGTAATTTATGTTTTTATATTTTTTCATTAGAACAGAGTTAAATTGCATTAACCCCGTTACATATATACATGCCAAATAATAGCGTAGAGTACTAAAAAGGTAGGGTTGTTGATTCTCCCTAATCCAACAGCCCCCAAAAGTCGAACAACACAAACACACCCACACCCACACCCACACCCTATTTCGAGCCGACTGAAAACATGCATTCCTCTCAGTCTCAACATAAACCTCTGTAAAAGCTGCTCACTACTCTCAGAACTCAGACCACACCATTTCACTATAATTCAATTCTGCGCTGCGCACAATCTCTCTCTGTCTCTCTCTCCATCCATATTAAAACCCCCCTTAAACCCAAAAATCTTCATTGCATTTTCAGTTATACGTTTGCATATACAGTTATTGTTGCTGCGGGAGGAGACGGGTATGGCGACGGATACCAGTATGAGGAAGGCGACGAAGTCGAACCAAGTGGGCGCTCCACCCCCGGAGCCGGAGCACCTCCCATGCCCGCGCTGCGACTCCACAAACACCAAATTTTGCTACTACAACAACTACAACTTCTCCCAGCCGCGCCACTTCTGCAAGTCCTGCCGCCGCTACTGGACTCACGGGGGCACCCTCCGCGACATTCCAGTCGGCGGTGGCAGCCGCAAGAACGCCAAACGCTCCCGCACCAGTATTTCTTCCAGCGCCACCACCAGCGGTGGAGGCGCCTCTGTTTATTCATCAGGCCATCATCATGACCTCCGCCACCTTCCGGCCGCTGCTTCTCAGCTTCTGGCACCAATCGCCGCCGCTGATCAAGGTGGGGCAGTGCCGTACGTGAGCGAGGGTAAGATGAGCGGGAGTTTTACGTCGTTGTTGAACAGCAGTCAGGGGAGTGGGCTTCTGGCATTGGGAGGGTTTGGGCTTGGGCTTGATGAGGTGGGGTTTGGGCTGGGAAGGGCTGTGTGGCCCTTTGCCGGAGTGGTGGAAAGTGGGCCGACGAGTGGGAGCGGTGGCGTGGCCGGGCAGACGTGGCAGCTGGAGAATGGAGACGGTGGATTTGTGGGAGGTGGAGATTGTTTTGCTTGGCCAGATCTTGCTATTTCCACTCCCGGAAGTGTTATGAAATGAAAAAAAGTATTTTTTTTTTTTTTTTTTTTTTTGGTTTTGGAAAATAGTTGTGTATGAAGACTGAGTAAAACC
Source organism: Sesamum angolense (assembly GCA_034509725.1). Classification (NCBI taxonomy): domain Eukaryota; kingdom Viridiplantae; phylum Streptophyta; class Magnoliopsida; order Lamiales; family Pedaliaceae; genus Sesamum; species Sesamum angolense. Next base: position 5,437,355 of record JACGWL010000001.1, on the reverse strand, counting down.
AGCACCTTGTCTTTGGTGATAATATTATCTGTGTTTCTATGGCTTCAATTTTAATTTGACTCTTTTCCTGCCAATCACACTTTCCCTACTACAATTCAATGCCACATTTTCTTTTAAATCTTACATTAGGATCATTATAAATTTAGTTGATGCTATAGCAAACGAGGCACACTCTGATATGGACAATACTTCTAATGAGTAAAAAATAATCGAGATATACAATAAAAAGATTTGCAAATAATGTTTGTAAATTGTCAGACGTATTATAATAATTTAGAAATTTCATATTTGATACATCAAATTAGTTACTATAGACAGTGGGTTTATAATGGTATAGATATATAATACATGTTAGTTCTAGCATGACTTGTCCTAGTGTCGTCAAAGTTAAGCACTCGTGCAAAAACACAAATGGGTACATAGTTTATAGCCACCACATTTAACCTAGGTTAAATACAATTTATTCTCTGTGACTTATGAAATAAGTAAATACTCTCTTATGAAAAAAGAATTAAAAAATTATTTTCTTGTATTTACAAAAATAAAGCAAATTGCACACCGTCAATTATTTAAATAAGGGGTAATTTGCTTCATTTTTCAAAATACAAGAGTAATTTGCTATTTTATTTTTCAAATGGGATTTTGTGCTTATTTATCATATCACAGGGAATAAAATTGCATTTTTCCCCATTTAACCTTGTATTTACTCTCCAATTTTGATACACTGATTTAAAATTCCTAATCTAATCAAGTTTGATCGTATCAAATAAATTAATTATATTTAAATTGTACTTATAATATACTTGATTCAGATTGGATTAGATCCTATCATGAAACAAATTGCCCTATAATGAAGCAAGCTTGAACGCATTTAAATCAAGTTAACTATCTTACATAAGGGTGTTTGACATTATGGAAAGGCTCACTGTTTTTCAGCAAATTATTTTACAATTGTAAGAGAAAAATATTACTAAGTTTTATCATTTTTTAGGTAAAAGCGATAAATTTTTATTAATTAAAATAAATTAAATATAAGTACAATCATTCCTATTAAGTCCAATATCTAACAATCAGTATTAGTTTAAAATAGAGGACTATTGTTTGGACGCATTTAAAAACTTTCCACTTCGATTTATAATTGCCCCGCTGATGAAAAATAAAACAAAGAGAGAACGATAATTGTTGGCTCTGCTTCGCATAAATGAGGCAGCCTGCACTGCAGTTCAATTGTTCTGCCTCTGGCTATAACTATATGGCGGCTTCTGCAATTATGGTTTACATAACTAACACATATGCCTCTACCCTATACTTCTTACATTCGTCGGCTGTGCTGTGGTAACTGACCTCAAATTATGAGTTTTTTTCTTTTTTACCCTCCTTTCAGATAAAATTATTGAACATCACATAGCGGGGCTGCAGATGGTAAAATAATATAGTCCTGGCCTCGTACGGTCTGTCCAAAATGAACTAATGAGTCCTACTGGCAACATACTTTATGTTTGATCTCAACTGTCTTTATCTTGATGGTTGATGTCAGATCTCAATTGAAGAGGTTCTCATAAGAGTCGATATGAACCTTGATCCTTCCTATAACTATTAACTTCTCTACAATATAGGAGCCATTAGAGGTTAAAACACGTGTGTCGCTAATACAACACGGATGAACACGTATAAGTTAGATGAGTAACACATACCTCCTTTTTTAAAAAAACAGGGTATTAATGCATGCAGTACACAAGGCATCACGTTAGTATGGATTTAACCATCTCACAAGACTGATTTCCACCAAACTATGCTGAAAAGCCATCACCCACCAGATATTAACAGTGAGTGCAACAAGAACCATAAAAAAAGGCATGGTTAAAGATATGTAAATAAATATGTACATATCAGCAGCTTCTTTCAGAGTATCAAATTCTTTTAACTTTTTCCAGACTGACAGTCTACATATTCACAGGTGATGCAACTATTCGAACTTCTATAGAAGGTGCCTTATAAGAAGCGGACCAGCTCGAAGGCTTTGCTAATCAGCTGAGCATTGTAGGATGCCCAGTTTGGAGCATTCTCTTGAACATGTCCATCCCGAAAGCAGAATCAGACGAACTAAAGAGAATACAATACATAACTTAGCAACTTTTACTTGGCTTCAGGTAGCAGAACGAAGAAAATAAACGTAACATGGAAAAAATGGTGATAATTTATGGGAAGCATAAAACTGGATCAGCACTATTGTTGACAAAAACTTGGAGAAATTGTTGTTTGCACCAGTGCTATTGTTGGCAAAAGCTCAGTAAAAAGTAGATTTGCCACAGCCGTGTACAAAACGAAGAAATGTTTCACCATAAATAGACACCACTCTATCACGACTTATATTAGCAATCTTGGTATGCTCCTTCTCGTTTTCATCACTGAAGCTTTCTGATGCTTCAAGATGGTAATACTAAGCAAACTTCACATAAAAGCTAGTAACAATTTACATGGTGGAAATAGGCTTGTCATTGTTATAAATAATATATTTGTTATAAATTATTAAAAATGAAGTATGTATTAACTATAAAATTATTATTTTTTATTATAAATACTTATATTAAGATATTTAATATTTATATATATTTTTATTATATATATATATTTTAAATTCAGTATTCAGGTTCGGTTAATCTACATAAAAAATTGAAACCGAACTGAACGATCGAAATTAAAAAAAAAAAAACCAAAATCGAATCGAATTTTTGATTTAGTCGATTTTCATTCAATTAACAGAAACCGAACGAAAATTGCATACCCCTGGTAGATCGGTTGGTAAATAATAATCAATTGAATTGGAAAAGAAATAGATATTTTATAGGTCCAAATTGGGTACATAGACCCATGGGTATTGATAGGGTTGGCAATTTCAACTCTTACCCAGAAAACCCGCCCCGGATGGGATGGGTCTGGGACGCCATTTTACGGGTTTGAGGCGGGTCTGGGGCAGCTAAAACCTGCCCCAGCCGAGTCCGGGGCGGGGCATCGGTCCTATCCCGAACCCGCCCCGGCCCCGACCCCGACCCCGATCCCGACTTTTTTTATTATATATTATATATATATATATATATATATATATATGAATCATAAATAACAATAAAAATTAATTAAAATTGTTCAACCAGCATAATTATTATTATCATCATTATCTTTAGATTAATTCATATGAATCACTAAATTCTGTCGGTAATAAAATAGATTGCATAATAAAAAATATGATAATTGCCGGGGCGGGGTAGGACCGGGTGGCGGGGCCAGGTTATGAGGCTGGCAAAAATTTAATGGGGCAGGTCTCGGGTCCGGGCAGACGTACCAGACCCGCCCCATTGCCATCACTAGGTATTGATGGGTAGAAACCATACCCAAACCCAATCTATATTTTTTTATTGGTCTAGGTCTGGGTTTGGGTCTAAAAATATTCAATGGATGTGGGCTTGGGTCTCTAAATTATGTTATGGGTTTGGGTGGGGTAACACCCTACCCACTGACACTATTCGATGGGTGTGGGCCTGGGTCTCTAAATTATGTTATGGGTCTGACCCTACCCATTGACACCCCAAGCCGAAAACATTCTAGATTACATTGTCAAAACATGGATGCACATGAAATTTTTATGCACACCCGTAAAATGTCAAAGTTTTGAAAATTTAACTTTTAGTACTTAGGCACACCCACAGAGTGAAAGAAGTTTTTAGACTTCTAAAGTCTTACCTTTGGATATAACATTTGAGTCCATTTCAGGAAAAGATATCACTAATTCAAGAACAATTAAAATGTTTTCCACTAAATCATTATGCAGAAATTATAATGGAAACGAAAGTTAAATAAAATGGTAGAAAGACAATAAAATCACGATATTATGCAAAGGACAGAAGTAGAAAGTACCTTGAGATGGTAATTTCATAGGGAAATGAAACACCATCAAGGTTTGGTATTGGAGGAACATGATCTCTCTTTTCATTCACAAATCTGATTATCTGAAACAGAATATCACGAAGTGAACATTCTAGTGCTGTGCGCCGAGCTCTCCTTGCCTCAGCTGCAGTGTCTATAGACATTGATAATCAATAAAGGTGAAAATTATTGTCATGCGAATAACTAGCAAAGCAAATGTTGAATTTCTGAGCAATTACAATAACATATACTACCTCCAGGATTAACTTCTACTTTGGGAAGATGAGATTTGCCAGAATGTCCTTTCGGGTTTTGTGTTACATTCAGATTTATGTACCACTGTTCCAGTGGAGGCGTTCAACTTTGTTACTGAACCATGTTGCTTGTTTGTTTTTAACTTCATAGAAGGATAAACATATCTGCATCATCACATTCAAATTAAGGATCAACAATATGAAGAAAAAATATTACAGAAATACCAAATTCAGTGAAGAGTCAGACTTCTGTTTCCATTAAATGGCAATAGGGGATATCTCCTGACAACAAAGATGTCTAACTGTAATCCAGTACTACAGACATCTCGCAAAAGCATTTTTCAACCCAGAATAAATGCTGATGAGCAATGCTTGTTTGAAGAAAGGAAACACAAATTAAGTTTCTGATATATCACTAATTCTTAAAACTTAACCACTTAAAACCATTAAAAAAGCATGTATACACCATACGCTACATGCTACGAGCCTTTGAACTGAAAATGAAAGATATGTTTCATAAATTCTAATAGGCAACCAATAAACAAATAAATAAGACACAATGTGTATCCTCAAAATATAAGGGAAGCACATATGTAAATTGTTGCACTTATGGAGAAAGCCTATGTGCTCCCATAGAAAGACAACTTCAGAAACAAAATTAAAGGACCTGATGAATCTCATACGGATTAATTAAGAAATGGGAAAGGATAACCAGACAAACATATAAAAATTGATTTAACACTGAGATATAAGAAGTAAAGAAAAAATCACCCAACAATTGAACATGTGGAATGTCAAAGATAGAGGCAACCCATGGACCTGATTTTTCTTGTTAGGGTGCTTCTCCACCTTATCAATGAATTGGTCAATCTTCTCATCTATTTTCCTTTCAAGTTCCACATCACCACATTGCACCTGCACAATAGATATCAAAAGAAGCTCTGAGACTTAAACCCTCACCTCTTACAACAAATGAGAAACATTGATCTGTGGTAAGAGACATTGATCATCAAAGAAAAGCAAAAACATTCAGAGCATAAAGAATTAAAAGTATCTTCTACAACCAGATAGTTCCAAATTATTAACCAGCTCTGTTATCAAGAATTTAGAGGCCCCAAAAGATGCCTAATCATTTGAAGTTACTCGGAAAGATTTCTTCAAACATAAAATCATAGTTTTGACCACTGATATAGCAAAAACCAAATCAACAGCCAGAAAAGTTTTAGCTTGGCTTATCAGTAGCAGCAGTAGTCAGAATTAAGCATTCAGCATCCATGCATCAACCAAATGATATGAGGCCTCCGAAGATAATATATGGCAATCAGTTTCAAAAAATGCGGACTACTTACATATGTAATCTCAAAAAGCTCCAAATCAATGTCTTTTGGGCGCACTAGCCCTAAAGCTCTGTGGAAAAAAATAGTGTGTAGAATGCTGCTGCAATTCAATGTTCAACCTATCAGGAGTTCTTAATCACAAGCTATCACTATATCTACAGGTAATTAACTCACAAAATCAGAGCTTGTTTGAAGAGTTAAACTACCCATGGACAAACCGATGATAAATCACAAACTAATCAAAACAATAAACCTTATTACTAAGAAACCAGAAAATTCAGTCCAAATTCTTCCGAGCGACTAATCAGGGCAATTGTTCGTTCGTACTCATTATCAAAATCGACGAATCATCACCAATTTCCAAAAAGGGGGAAAGAGTCAGTAAACTCACACCGGAGAACTTCACGTATCTCGAAGTGCTCAACTTCCTGTATTAGAGTGCAAAATCATAAATTGCCCCTGAAGAACTCCGATTAACCATTCGTGTACGTAAATACGTATATATGGATGCTCAATTGCGAAGAGAAGGGATCCTTACAAGTTCTTTGAGCTGGCAAACTTCGCAATTCATAGCGATTGCTGGAAACGAAGAGAAAAACCGCAGCTTGAATGAATTGTTGGATTTCCTGAGGAATTCGATCAGAAAGAAGCACAGAATCAGATGAACCCTGCTTCTGATAGCGTCAAACCTTTTGCAGTTGGGAACTTTTTCTTATAATTGCATTATGGTCCCGGGAAAAAAATGTTTACAAGTACTTTTTTTTTTTTTTTTCTTTTTTTTTCCAAAAATTAAATAAAAAATAATTATATTCAAAACATTAATGGATAAATTAATATAATAATAATAATAATTTCATATAGAATGCGATAATCAACAACTCTGATGGATATGAATTTATTATCTTATATTGATAAAACCATGAGATCGAACTTTAATAGAGAGGTCAAGATATTATGGAGAAAGAATATTTTTAAACTTGTGAATCGAATTAATTCTAATTGATTTAATATTTCCATTATGTATTAAATTATAGTTCGTGTCATACAAATTTATATAGAAATTCTCGACATGATTTTTTTCTTTTTCAAATTATAATCAATAAAATTTGGAGTTAAGTATTCATTTTTAACGTAATTTAGGTAGGTCTAAAAGAGTTTGAACAAAAATGAAAATACTGAAAACCAAAGGTAAAAATAGAAAAACAATATCAAAACGGGGCATAATGTTTTAGATACGAGGCCCAAAATTAAGATCAACAAAAAAATTAAATGTAATTCACGACATCGAAACGTGGCCTACCATCTCTGCATATGAAGATTATTTGCCTAACAATATGCTAAAATAGTTTTGCAGATCAGCCCTCCCATTGTTTCAAGATTTTCAACTGTAAAATATTGTTGACTCAGATAAATATCAATATTAATTGCAAATTATCATTATGAATATTTTATAAACTCTATCATTTTAAGTATTTAGTTTTAAGATAAGATTTAAAATTTTATAATATGTATGAGTTTACAAGATAATTTTTAACAAATTTAACCAACACACTCTTCGAATTTAGCCAATAGTCCTATACAATATTGTCCCATCCCTACATTAGCTCCAACTGGATTTGATCTGGGTAAATTCTTCCCAGTATCTTTGAATCCCTGTCTTCTTTGTTATATTTATTTTGTCACATATATCATTGCTCCATATATATAACTCTTAACAATCAACATATTAACACTTAATAATAATTTATAATCCCTAATTGGAAACTCTGGAAAGCTAAAAGGGAGCTAAATAGAGCTAAATCGACAAACAGTCGGTGCCTGACCTCTTAGTCGGAGGGCAGGTACGAAACCACAGCTCAGAGCTCACTCAATGGGAGAGATGTGCCTTAGTCGGGTCCCTGTAAGCCGAAAAGGCATGAGGAAAGCTGACATGTGAGGCTAAGGTGCTTCTCTCCCAACCAAAGAGACACGCAAGAGAGAATGACCCTCGGGTAAGGGGCACAAACAAGGGAGCTAGAGTGAATAGGCTGGTAATTAAGAAACAACTATTACTAAAATACACAGACACAAACATTAGCAGGAATCGAACTCATAGCCTCATAATATTACATTATCCAAAATGCACACACTCGGTAAACAAATAAATTAAGATTAACTAATCTAATGTGTTTGGATTATACAAATAAAGCGACCCTGTGTATAGCAGCCAACCTCTTACGACTGGAAAAAGAACATAAATATTCTCAACAAATGAACTTAAGGATGTCTTCTGCCGACAGCTTTGCCGCAAAGCAGAGCATTGTTAGGTATGTCATATTCATTTGCAAGACTCGGTGTTGGATTGTAGACCCTCAGGTAAAATTGCTGTCCCAGGTATTGCCTTCCCCACATTGCAGACCTCAAATTCCACATTCCCTGGTTGTCCAATGATACTAATATAGCAGTCCAAGATTTGGGGTATACCTGCAACACAATTTCAGCAATGTTTTTAGTGAATGTTAAGGTTATTGGTGGATTGTGAAGTTTAACTCTACATTACATTTAAGATTTAGCTATTGCTGTCGTGTCTTTGATTTTCCTTATTAGTTCTGCACACGGTTCACAATCTGTTTTGCAGTTTCCTAACAGTCATTACCTGTGTAGTGTGTCTGGTCAAAGCATCAACAAGGTTGTATGTTTTCCTGCTGTCTTGTGTCCACTGTCCTGTCCCGAATCTGTACAAACAAACAACAAAGAACATGAATCAGATACCTAGTTCCTTGATCAGCAAGATAAAAATGTCTTTGAGACATTATGGCCTACCCGACGACCCAAAAATCATAACCATCGAGATGCCACGACTGGATCGTGTCCTCATTGTTCTGAAAGACAACTTCAATGAATTCATGGAGAGAGGCTCCCATTACAGATGTGGCCAGTTTATTAGCACTGTCAGATGGAGCAGTCTGAATGGAGTTTATGCTGAAAACACCAGGGATGTTGAAGTAATCAGCAAGCTTAAGAGGGGTGTCAGAGTTGATGAAAGAAATCCCATTGACGGCATATCTTTGCTTCCCATTGATAATCGGTGCTGAATTAGCCAGGACGATAGTCCTTGATGTTGTTATTTTTCCATAGTGGAAAGAGCCCTGCGGGTTTGGCCTTGCAGCATTTGAGGTCAGATTCCACCTGAAACACCAACCATGTTGATCTTATGGGCTTGTAAGATAAAAGGGGATGAACGAAAATATACGGGTGTAAAGACAACTTTTATGAGCTATACCTGTAGGATCTCGCTTGGTCCATGGACCACGCGATGTCGTTAGCCGGGCCAGCTGGTACAGGTCCAGAAACGGCAGCACGAGAATTAGTATAGTGCAGAACTGCAGTGGCAGTGAGGACCGTCTCTGTGAACCTTGTAGATGCGACTATATAGTAGTCTTTTGGAGACTGATCCAAGGTGACCAGGAGAGTCACCGATTGCCCCACATGTACATCAAGAGAATTGTACATGTTCTGAAGAACGTGAGATCCTTCAACCTCGACAAGCTTCAATTTATGCCCCTGAATTCTAAAGTTAAAGGAGGTAGACAAGCCAACGTTTGATACCCTGAACATGTATGTCTTACCTGCAAGTCAAGCAAAATAATGAGTTGCCGTTTATAATGCTTAGACAACCATACACTTTCATAACATCGTTTAGCAACTATTAGGTCCTGACCTTGATCACCACTGAAGGAAGATCGACTCTGGCCATTTATAAGGATGCCGTCAGGGAAAGATAGTGGTTTTCCAGAATCAAGTACTTGTTGCAATGCCTGCAACACATTGCAATAATCATTGATGCTTGTGTATAATTACATATAATACGAATCTGCGAGCAGAGTATTTATACATGTGTATAAATACACTAGTGTAATAAGAAAATCTGACCTTGTGATTGCTCTTGTACCAATCACCGATGAGCAGGCTGAAGTCTCCGGCCGGCTTGGCATATGGGACAGGAATCACTGATCTTGCATAGATGTTAAGTATTCCAAACCCACCCGCGGCTCTGTGCATCAGAGTCGATGGGAAGTACGTGTAGCTACCAATTTGATCCTTAGTTTGGAACTTGTACGTGTAATTTGAGTTTGGAGGGATAGCACAATTAGTTCCCAACACACCGTCTTGCCAAGAATTCTTCCTCTGTTTGATCCCGTTCCTAGTTCATATATACAACATTAAACACTTGTAAAGCATAGGCTGAGGATCCTTGAGATGACTACTTGAAAGCACAGGCTGAGGATTCAAGAATCACTAGTAATTAAAGCAATCAGTTCCAACATTGGTAACACAAATAGCTACTGTCTGTTTGTTCAACAATAAGGACAAAATACTGCAGTGACCAGGCAAGAACATGGATTATGTGATGTAAATATCAACTACAACACAAATTGAGCATGTTTGGACTTGAAATTGCATAAGGGAATGTGACTCGCCATGTCAAAAGGAAAGGCTGGTCCAGCTTATTGATGAGGTTAAGGATTATGTTGTCATTGGTCACAGTATCAAGCCTCGGACCAGGAAATTGACCATTGATGAGGATGACCTGCAAATGCAAACATTAAACTCTCTTCAATCTGACTCTCTCTCTTTCTCTCTGTGTCTCAGACACACACACATACACACATTTGAAGCAGAAAATATCAAGCACTAGTATGAACCTGTTGAGAAGGGCCAAGTGGGGAAGCTGTTCCATAAGTGACTGTCCAAGTATAATACTTGTAAGCATCCTCTGCTTTCACCATCCAAACACTCCAAAAAGCCAAAACCGAAAGCAAAGACAGCAAAACTTCTCTCCCCATTTCCACCTCTAACTCAAAGAATGACAACACAAACCTCAGTATCTGCAAAATCCCACTTCACATTTGTCAGAAATCCTCAACCCCAAACCAAACCTTAGTTTAGCAAAATCAAAAGGTAAGTTCATTGAACTACGAGACTACATCAACAAAAACAAATATTGACATAACTGGAAATAGTTAGACCAACTTAAACGACCACACAACAACAGATCTGAAGTGGGATTTTAAGCAAATGAGAAAAAATGTGGAGAAAAGCATACCAGGATTTTGTTACAAACTTCTTCAAAAATGGCAAGAATGTGACTCAGATAATTTTTCTTGAAATTCTGTCCTCTTTTAGCTGTCCACAACAATCCCAAAAGTGGGTGTAGTTAGTACGTAGATTTATACTAAGAACACAGTTATGTATAAATAGAAAAAAATTTACAGGTACTGATAATTAAAGTCAGAGTACTTTTAAAATAAATAAATAAATAAAGGGTGGCTTCTTCAGTGAGTATGCCTGTCTGTCTATTATTGCCAACTTTCAATTCGGCGCAACTCACGCGTTTCCGCGTTATTATGAATGCCTCCATTTTTGCAAAATTTTACAGTTCACCGCAACCGGGCGAAAAATAAAAAATCAGATGATTTTTTTATTTTTATTAGCCATTTTTTTATTTTAAATAAGAGTTAATTGATTATAATTATTCATGTCGGAAATAAGAAGTGAAATGAATTTAAAATTTTTATACATTAAAGCATAATGCTATTAGTGATTTAAAGAAAAAGAATGTAAGAATATTTTTGTCCATTTAGGCAAAGTTTTCAAAATTAGGAGGTATTTGAAAATTTTAATATCAGATGATGGCTTTGACAAAAATCGAGAGTGAACAAGAATTTTATGGAAAAACTCATATAAACTCTTTTTTCTCTAAGAAAAAGGATGTTGGCATAAGTTTCGAGAAATATTGAAATGGGTATAATAAAAATAATGAAATATATAGAGAAATATAAAGCATTTTTTAAGTACTTTAGGTATAAAACTTGGACCGGATTTTAATTTGTATATATATGGGGAGGTGCGAATTAGTTCAATTCACGAGGCAAAGCAGAGCAACATGGAATTCAGCCTTCACATGCATTTTCATGTATGGGCAATTGCGCCATGCATTAGGTGTGGGAAGTAGACATATATATATCTTCAAGTAACAATACTCATTCAGTTAAATTTTTTTTTAATATTTAAAATTAGTATGTGTATTGTGTATAAAATATAGAAAAGTAAGAGACTTAGATCTTAAAGTAATTAGTACGTACCTAAATTATACGAAAAAGTCAGTATTTATAGTTGGACATATATATCAAGAGATGCGTAGAGAGGATGCATAGCTATCTGACAGACATGCCCAACTGTAGGTAATTCGCATCTTCACGGACATGTTTATCTCACCGAGCCTCTTCTTAAGGTAGAGTTTAGATTGTTTTGCCTTTTGTGCTGGTTGAGATTTTCTTAACAAAAAATTTCACTGCCTTAGAAACATTATAGTTACAATTGTCATTCCTAGGGGCCTTGGCTGTCGGCTCCCCTACCATCAGGTCATTGATTTTCTTGACCTTCCGGCATTGGAGAGACGTCAGCCCTCTTACATGGTCTTACACCTTGGGGAAGATCTGTGTTCTTAATAAATAGTTGTCTCGATCTAATCATGCTACCACTTTTGTGAGGAAGACCTCTTCTCTCGCAGTTATGGAGCTATTTGAATGATGTAATTTTTTTATGCTCCAATATTGAAGGTCGAGGATTAACTAGTTATTCTTCAACAACTTCACCAACTTTGTAATAATAATCTTGACCACTACAACTTATGTAGAAGCCTTTGTGTAGATTTAATTTTATGAACAAGAATTGTTTTTTTAATAAATTTGGTAATACTTAAGGAGTGCAAACTTTAAAGTTTTTTTTTTTAAAAAAAATTCAAATGTAACCTTGATAATTAAAATCTTTGCTGAAATTTTATACAATAATAGTTATATAGTTTACTATATTTGTTGAAATTTTATACAAAATTTTTATTTAACAAATGAAAATGCGCGACACTCATTTAAAAATTCATTTAACTATACAAATTATCAAGTTTGAGTTACATATTTGAGGTTTTAGTTGAAATTTAAAAAATGCTTTAATTCCAAAGTATTTTGAATTGTTTGAACTTAATCGATCAAAGTTTTTCAATGTTTTCTTTCTTTCTTGTAATAAATGAGAAAGGAATAAAAATCAATAATGAAGAAAGACAAAAACCGACAAAATTTTTATATTTAATCCCTAAAATTATATCTAATTGTGTTTATTCCCAAATAATTGCCAATGATGAAGTGGGCCCTAAGTATATATGCGTAATTATTTAAAAATATTTGGTGAGAACACAATGTACATAGATAAGAGGACAGATAAATAATATTCCTAAAAAAAAAAAAAAAAAAAAAGGGACAGAGAAATAATAACGGAGTGGGAGAAAATTAATGAAAAATCCTTAATGATGGTTGCCCATGTGAAGTGTTGATTGCTTTAAGGTTTTGTTTGAGCCATATCTCGCGGGTGGGTGCCACACGCTTTCTATACTTACACCAATGAATATGATCTAGTGTGCCTTTTTATTTCTTGGACGCAAGAAGCTGATTTAAAGTCGCGTTTTACATAATCACATTCAATGATACGAACATATGGACAAATTCTAAACAATGAAATAACTTCATTACTCTCAACGAGGCCTCACAATCAAATGATGGTGGATTAAAGTCCTACAAATATAAATACATATATTATTTTAGGGAAAAATACATACTATCCCCTGTGATATATGATATGTGCAAGATACCCCCTGTGAAAAAATATATATCAAATTACCCCCTTGTGTTATTAATAATAAAGCAATTCACCCCCCCGACTCTGAAATTGTGTAACACGCGCCTAAGCTGCGATTTTTAAGAATAAATTGTTATTTTATATTTAAATATAATATATACTAATATTATATATATAAAATTAATAATAATATATATTTTTATTTTTAAAAAATAAAATAAAATAAGAAAACCCAAACCCCCCTCCCTTTCTTCCCCATCGCACCCCCCCCCCAACCACACCCCACCCCCCCCCCCCCCCCCCGTCGCGGCGCCACTTCAGCCCCAGGCGTCGCCCGCCCCAGCCCCCTTCCCCGTCGCCGGCGCCACCCCCCCCCGCCCGTCGCCCGCCCCACTCCCCCCCTTCCCGTCGCGACCCCGCCCTCTTGCCCCCGCTTCTCGCCGGCGCCCCTCACCTTCCTCCCCACCGTCGCCGCCCCAGCCCCCCTTTCCCCGTCGTCGCCCTCCCTTTCCCCCTTTCCCGGCGCCCCACCTTCCCCCCCCCGTCGCCCGCCCAGCGCCCCCCCCCCCTCTTTCCCCCCCTTCTCGCAGGCGCCCTCCACCTTCCTCCCCACCGTCGCCGCCCCAGCCCCCCCTTTCCCCGTCGTCGCCCCCTTTCCCCCTTCTCGGCCGGCGCCCCCACCTTTCCCCCCCCGTCGCCCGCCCGGCCCAGCGCCCCCCTTCTCGCAGGCGCCTCCACCTTCCTCCCCACCGTCGCCGCCCCAGCCCCCCCTTTCCCCGTCGTCGCCCTCCCTTTCCCCCTTCTCGCCGGCGCCCCCACCTTCCCCCACCCCGTCGCCGCCCCCAGGCCCCCCCTCTTTCCCCCCTCTCTCGCAGGCGCCCCCACCTTCCCCCCACCAATGCCTGCCCCAGCCCGCTCCTCCCGTCGGCGCCCCTACCTTCCCCCGTCACCGGCGCCCCCACCTTCCCCCTTCGCCGGTGCCGCCTTCTCCATCCATTCTCTCTCTCTCTCTCTCTCTCTCTCTCTTATATATATATATACATATATAATTTTAATTAATAAAAATATATCATATATTTTTAATTAAATTTATGTAATATATATATATATATTAATAATATATACATTTTAATCTAGACCGTTGATTAAGTTTAGTAGAATCTGAACCATTGATCTTTTTAATTAAATCTGAACCGTAGATTCAGTCAGATCTAACGGTTATTAATAAGAATATTAAATATAATTTTATAATTAAAAATTAAAAAAAAAATTAGCGCGTGAAGGACACGGAGTCGCGTGATGGACTTATTTGCTTTGTTATGAAAAACACAGGGAGGTAATTTGGTATTTGTTTTTTACAGGGGGTAATTTGCACATTTAATATAACACAGGGGGGTAATTTGCATTTAACCCTATTATTTTATAATAGTTTATATTTTTCTATTTAAAAAATTAACATATTTATTAATTTAAAATTATCGATATATTGGACCAACCTTAAGAATTTAATAATATAAAATCCGCATCCCATAAAAAGAAAAAAGAAAAAGTTAAGAACAATTGCATGAGGTCCACAAATTAGGGGGTTTGATCAAGAAGGAGCCTTAAAGCAATATGCTTCACTTTGAAGTAAAGACACATCTTCCTTGCTCCCTTTTTCATTTCACATACTCACAATCCTTTGCATCCATGCATATTTATATCTGTCTTGACATGTCTACTTTTCTTGGCAATATATATACCTTAACAATTTTAGTTTGGTGAATAATAAATTAAAAAATAAATTTAATTAATAATTTATTTTTGATTAGATTCAATTATAACAAATGATTAATTATAATGTGCGACACATGACAAATGCTTGATCGATGAATGATGGTTGATGATGTAAAATCTTCATATAACTGTGTCTAATCAACCGAATATGTGTTAATTACTGAAGTAGCGCAACCTTTAATTGAAAAAAGATGTGTACATATTTGATAAAATAGGTATGCCCTTTAAGTGAAATAATGCATTCATTCATAGGGTAAAATACATATTACCCCATGTGATATCCCAAATGTTCAAATAAGCCCATGTGATAAAAATAATATCATATAACCCCTTGTAAAATTTTAAAAAGTGCATATTGGCCCCTTACCCGCGCCCCCAATTTTCTATCGCTTTTTTCTCCGACATTCGACGACCTCTCAATATGTGCTTTCCACCGTTGGAAAGCCCTTCCGACAACGATCATTTTGACACCCTACCCACCGCCAATCTCTCATTCGTCGGTGAGTAATCTCCATTTTTCCATTTTATTTTTTTTAGATTTTATATATATATATACATATAACTAAATTATATTTTCTTATATCATATTTTTAAAATATGTGTAATTTAAATACAGGGGGTGGTTGATAATTTAAGGGCAAATATATACATATTTAGTCACAATTTTGGAACATAAATTTTACAGGGGGTAATATGCACATTTTTAAATTTTATAGGGGGTATATGGTATTTTTTTTATCATAGGGACTTATTTGAACATTTGAGGTATCACAGGGGGGAAATATGGATTTTACCCTTCATTCATATATAGAAAATCATAACATTTTGCAAATATTTTTTCAGATCGAACATGTCTATTCAATGACTATTCACTTCATTTTCTTTAAATAACTGCACAACATTCTTACCAAAAACTTAAAAGCATTTTGGAGTATTGTTTCGGTAGTTTCCAAATGCTATTTGATTCGTTGTTTTCACGAAAGTTTATAGTACTGTTATTTTATAATTATGAATCATTATATCTTGGAAGACAAAGTGATTTTACCATTAGCATCAAAGCAACACAATAATTACGTTAAAGATAAAAAAGTAAAAACTCTTGTCCCCGACTCTAAATACACCAACTTTTGTTTTCCCAACATTTTTGACTCCCTAATTGACGCCGATGTATAGTTTTTTTCAACTGTCGAAGAATATCTCTACAATATTTCACAAAAAAGTGGCTTCTCGGCTCAAAACATCATTACTCGAGAAACATAAAATCGGTTATAGGGTTATTTGCAAATTACCCACCAAAACCCGGAGATTGTAGTACAAGCATTCTGTATCGTTTGTGACATTTTCGAACATATGATCATAATTATAGAAAATTAAATTATATTAAACTGTATTGATATAATTAATATCATGATCATAATTAACCATTGATATAATTTCACCTCTACTTAAGAATGAAAATCAACCCCTTTTTCAGGGGTCAGAACTGACAAGGGTTCAAATCACGATCAGCTGTCATCATCGGATCTGACAACAGGAGCATTAATATCATATATGGGCATGCAATAATAGTGATGAAGTGAAGTCAAAGGGCTAATTATGGGTAGTGGGCTGAGGAAACTTTACTTATTTCAACTAATGTGTAGGATTTTCATGGGTGATGTTTGTGTTGTGGGTGGCACTCTGTGGAGGTTTTAACTTAATTCATCCACTGTGTGTGTCTGAATCTTGCAAACAAATTCATGCAAGCAAGCTATCATATGTGCATATCCAGTTCAGGCTTACTCTTGTCTAAAGGACCACTAGATTTAGTTTATATATGTATGCTATATAAGTATACTTGTGTAAGCAACTATGAACATGGGGTTTTGACTTTAATTACATCCTAGTTTCCGATCTACCTTTTGTGTAGGTTTAAGGGAAAGGGAAACGAAATATTCCAGGGTGCAAGATTCGTTAAATGTTGCCAACTTGGAAATTATGTAATTAGGGTTATGAGCTGTTGAACTGTAATGATCAAGGGACGTCATATTTCACTAGTACATTAACAATTTCTGCTTGTAAGATAAGCCGTCGGCGAAATTGTACTTTTTAATCCCGTAAGATGGAGAGTTCAATATTTTTAATCATTTACTTTACATAATTTTTAAAATAATATCAAAATTGGAAAAAAATTGATAAATTTAATACTGTAAATTTCGTAAAGCAGATGACTATATGCACCAAGCAGAGGATAAATATATCGATAGCTTTTTTAATTTTCAAACCATTTTGAAAATCATGTAAAATTGAAGATTGAAAGTGTTTGAACCTTTCAACCCATGGAGCTAAAATTATAATTTTATATATCATATATAGTCTTCTTGTGAGGTCTTTTTAAGATCTAAATTAATCTTGGAAATGTTGTTGGAGCCCCTGTTAAAACACTTTGAGAATCAAGTTGATATATTTAAGGGGTAAGGTAATTTAAAGGTACAGATTAAATAAAGAAATTATAGAGAGAAATAATGGATACATATTTAAAATTATTTATTAAGTAGAATAAATAAAATTTGGATGTTTGTACAGTCAACATGTGCCACATGATCATAGTATCAAGAATTTCTTAATTTAAATTGGTTGTTCAGAATCGACACAGACTTAGTTGGTGAATATAATTTATATGTTGGAAGGAAAATGAGTATTCCATGAGTAGTAACCATATCATATCAACCTCTTAATTTATGAACGTGTAAATAAATATTTACCAAATAATTGAAAAGTTAGCATTCACAAATAAAGGAGCTAAGTAGCTAACTAAGACTTGTTGGTACGTATGGTAAGGACAACATTAGGACACGTATGGGTCGTGAGATTTACCCCGATATAAATTAGATATGCAACTTTCTAATTTGGAGTTGGAGGTGCTACCTTTTCGCCTGAATCTTGTTGTGTGTGTTGGAGATTCAAAAACCCTAAATAATAAATCTCGAGCACCTACATCTGATTGGAAAAAAAACTTTCAATGATGAATATGCAATTTCCAAATTCCTGCGGTCAATTCCATTCAGAATGAAGGAATAAGTCATACAGTGTCGATGAAGCCAAAACACATAATCTTCCTATTTATCTATAAAGAAAATGAGAGTTATAGACTCAAAGTGGTATTCTCATACCACTACACTAAAAATTTTAAATATAAAAAATTCCCTTCCATTAATAGAACATATTTAACTTCCCAACTCATATTAAATTAACTACTCAATCACCTCACTTAAGAAAATTAATTCTATGAAATTACTACATTCACAAATTTAATTTACTCACTTTTGATTTATTTTTTTATTGATTAAATTAAACACAACAAATTAGTATTAATTTTGCATGTAATATATATTGTACAAAATTTAAATTTTAATTTAATTATAGTAAAATATATAATGTATTGATAATTAATGCATCAAAACAGGTTATCACCAGTTTTTGTATGTGAAGTTGCAAGCCAATAATATAATTTAATATATAAAAAAATTATGAGTTTCAATAAAATAAAAAATAATAATATTACGCGCGCAGGTACTGCGTGCCACAGTGTCTGTTTTTACAAATTAAAATCCGCAGAAGTTTCTTCAATATCGTTGTTGTCTTAATAAAAAGATATATACCCAATGTCATGGAAGATCACTGCCGGATCCGTGGCGCAATGGTAGCGCGTCTGACTCCAGATCAGAAGGTTGCGTGTTCGATTCACGTCGGGTTCAATTCCCCCGATCCATACGGTTCCTAATCCTTTTTGGCTCTCATGATTCCTGCTGACGCGCCCAGAAACAAACTCTTGAACTCAGAAGGGTTCTGAAGATGATGTCCTAAACTTAAAGCACAACTCTTGGTGGAATGATTACATTTTATCCGAACATAGATGCAGTGATTGTGTTGGCCGATGGGATATATCTATAATATTTATTACTCTATAAACTTTTTGTTTATACACATAAAATTTATTCATTTTATTGTTTTTGATCGATTATTCATTTTATTTAAATAAATATAATAAAAATTAGTGAGTGTGCTCCGTTTGCTACTCTAGGATTGAGATTGTATTCTCGAAGTGATTTCCAATTTGTATCGAAATTTAAACAACTAAATACCCGAATTTATCAAGAACAATCAAAATCTTCAAATATGCCAATAAAGCATTATAAGTTTATTCGAAGTCTCAATTACAATAATTCCTCATCTGATTCCCAGCATCAGTTCTTAGATGATCCAGACGCTCCAAGTTTTAGACAATCCTAGACTTAAACTAAGATCCTGCCACATAAATACTCGTAAATAGTCTCAAAATCTGAAGTCCTGGGATTCCAAGGATAATCTTGGAAACTGGAAATCATTCTGCTTCTCTCCGGCACTGCAACTGCTCCAAGAACATCGAATTGTTGTACCTCCCAGAGCAGCCTTAAAAATAGCTTACAAGATCATCACTAGCAGATTTGACTGTCTGCAATCAGACTGACTTTCAGTTACTTCTAAAGCATACTTCGATTCCATGATGGATGTCCTGGAATATGTAATCAACTTGGATGATGATCTGAGTTTACATTTGCCAGCACATCGAGAATTGTCAAAGACGGACAGTGGAGGCCTGCCAATCTGCTTCAGTCCGCACAAGCTATTTGAACCTAGCAAGCTTCTCATGGAAATCCCATCTCTTCTAGAAAGTAAGCAACTACACCAGAAAACTTTTAGCCTGAATCACCAATAATCATGACACGAACAGCTTCCAGACTCAAAACAATGGAACCTGCTTGAATCCCGTACGATTATTTTTCTTTCAGCTATACTGGAAATGAACTTGATGGCAGTATGACAGTCCACGCAAGTTCTTAAATTCTTGAAAACCTTAATTGGAGCTCCTGCAGGAGTACTAATTATGCCAAATGCCACTGCGAGTTTTTCACTGTGATAAGAGAGGTTTTGCTCTTTCTGCTCTTCTTCCACATCGTGCAGGACATAATTCGTGTGAGGCACATAACCTTCTTCCTTCATTCTCTTTGAAACTTTTCCCAGAAAGTCAAATATTTCTTTCGATCTTGGATGTGATTGATCTCCAACTAAGAAACTGTGGACCTTCTTTTTGACATTGATCCAACTCATACCAGGTTTCTTCACCACTCCTCTCTCATCCATTAATTTTCTGATCCTTGCCACTTCACTCCATTTGCCTGCAGTAGCATAGATATTTGCGAGAGTAACATATGTGG
Source organism: Sesamum angolense (assembly GCA_034509725.1). Taxonomy (NCBI): domain Eukaryota; kingdom Viridiplantae; phylum Streptophyta; class Magnoliopsida; order Lamiales; family Pedaliaceae; genus Sesamum; species Sesamum angolense. The sequence continues at coordinate 5,417,159 of JACGWL010000001.1, read as the reverse complement.
CTGCATTCTCAGGTTCAATTTGAAACAAGGCTTTGGCTGCTCGCTCCGCTAGTTCATAATTTCCATGAATTCTGCATCCACCAAGCAAAGAAGCCCAGAGAAACTTGTCAGGTTCCATAGGCATCTTATTTATGATACCTTCAGCTTCTTTAAATCTGCCTGAACGACTCAAAAGATCAATAATGCAAGCATATTGGTCAGCAGTATGACTCAGTCCATGTTTCTCCTTTATTGAGTAGAAATACTCAAGACCTTTATCAACCAAACCAGCATGGGTACAAGCGGATAGAACGCCAATAAAAGTGATGTGATCAGGCTGATTACCAGATTTAAGTAACCGATCAAACAACTGAAGAGCTTCATGGGGTTGACCATTCTGAGCATAACCATTAATCAAGGATGTCCAAGAAACTAAATCAGGCCTAGGAAGCCACTTGAATACTTTATGTGCAGTCTCAACACTACCACACTTCGCATACATGTGAACGAGTGCACTAGCAGCAAATGAAAATGGATCGAATCCAGTTCGTGTCATGTGTCCATGGACCTGTCTGCCCAATTCCTCAGCAGTTTGATGAGCACATGCATTTAAAACACCAGCAAATGTAAAGTCATTAGGCCTAATCCCAGAACTCAAGAAATCAGAAAACAGGGAGAGTCCCTCTTCCCACCTCCCATCGCCAAAATACCTGTCAATCATTGTTGTCCATGAAACAATGTCCTTCCCCACAGTTCTATCAAAAATGTGCCTCGCGTCGTTTATGCTTCCACATTTTCCATAAACATCCAATAAAGCACTCCAAACAACCGCATCAGAATCCAGTCCTGTTCTCATTATATGTCCATGTATCTCCTTACCCAAGCGCAAAGACTGTATAGCAGCCCGCCGCAAGAGCACTAGAAACTGTGAACTTATTACTCGTGAATTTCTCATTTCTCTGCATTAATCTATACAATTCCAATGCATTAGCAGGCTCTTTATGCTTCACATAACCCGAAATCATAGCTGTCCACGAGAAGTTATCTCTTTTGGGCATTTCATCAAACAGATTTCTCGCTTCTGAAACCCAACCCATTTTGGCGTACCCAGATATCAAAATGTTCCAAGAACACAAGTCCTTCTCACCCATTTCATCAAATACCGTCTGCGCATCGGAAATACTCTCACATTTACAGTACAAATCAAGAATCTTGTTCGAAATAAATATCCCAGGCACAAACCCCGAGCGTTTGATGTGGGCATGAACTCTTTTGCCCTCATCCAAAGCTCTCTTTTCAATGCATAGTTGTAGAATCGTCGTATACAAAACTGCAGAAGGCTGGTGCACCTGTTTCTCGAGTAATTGGATAACATCTTTCAATCGTTTTTGGCGGCAGAGGTGTTCCACGGATTCCTTCAATTTGCTGTCCCACTCCGAGCGGATCATGAGCGGGTCATCATTTTCTGATGATCTGAAGCAAGGTTTCTGAGGCTTCGTTGCTTGAATTAACTGTGTTTTAGAAGAAAATGAAGAAGAGAACAGAGAAGAGCGAAGAGACAGAGACCGAATCAATGTCCGAAGGTAGAATGGTTTAGGCTTCATTGTGTTCCTGTTAGCATAAGTGGTGTTGGACCTTTGCTCTGCCGCGAGAAACAGGGGGAGGCAATGCAAACTGAGGGAGAAGGCATTAAAAGATGGGTAAATTGCATTTCACCCACAATTTTGAATCATTTTCTTATTAATCTCTTAAAAATAGCGAAATCACATTTTTAGCTATATAGGATAGGGAAATCAATTAGTATGTTTGGATTCATTTTCGGCCCATCTCCATGATAAATGTTTGGTATATATTGTTTTAGAAATTTTGCTAGTGTTTTATGCTAATTTGAAATAGTGTTCACTTTTTTATTTTTTTTTTGGTCCAACTAAGCCTAGTTTTAGACCCTAAGCCAAATGTCATCAACACATTTTCAGCATTACGTTTTTAACCACAACCATCATTACCTCTTCGGCGTTTTCGCTCCTTACGACGTCATTTCGATGACCCACCGGCCGAGACCCACACCGTTGGGTTCCTCTCACGACGGCGAACATTTGAGTCCGATTAGATTTCATTTTCATCAACTTATCTAGAATCCCCAAACTTCTTATCGGCCTCGATTTCAGCGCCGATTCCGCTGCACCGTCTTGCCGCACGCCGTCGAAGTACCACCAGTCGATTGCCCATCGTCCAACGAGCCCTCACCCATGCATTTTCGTCAACAATATGGCTAGATTCATTCTTTCATTTTTCTTCTCGTCGCCGCCCCGTTTCTTTCCCGTTTATCCCCTTTTTAGCAGTGGACCACCACCAATATGTGCGCCCCTTCATGACGAACATACTCATCCGAATGGATTCAGGCATCGGTGACTCGTCGGAAATGGCCTCGTCAATGCACAACTCAGCCAAGTCATGGGTGAGTTGTAGTGGGATCATCTTTTTATGCGTGTTATATCATTCAATAATTGATGTGTCTTGATAAAGTTTTAAATTTGGACAAATCCGTATTAATCAAAAAATACTTTTACCAACTGTCACATTATATAATTATAAATTTTAATTAATTAACACTACAATTTGTGGATATTCAAAATTATAAAAAATAGAGAATGAATCAGAAGGCTTGATTTACATGTTAAATGTATATAATTTTTTTCCCAAAAGGCGTGTATAGTATTTTTAAATACAAATTTATTTAATTTTAACTACATTATATTTTGTACTCAATAGTTTTCGACTTCAATGGAATAATTAATAAATTTTAAAAATATTAAATAATATACCAGTATTACATAGTTAATCCAAATATTTTATTGTTTGAATAATTTATTTAGATTTATCACTTCAAATAGAATGTCTAAAAAACTATTTTTAATCCAATATGATGAGTGCATTTAATTATTTATTAAATATATAAATATTATTTTTATAAAAATATAATTATTTTTTCATACAAATATGATTAATAATATACTATATCATTTAATCTACTCACAAATAAAATACTACATATAAACACACACACACACACATACATATAAACACACACACACACACACACAAATAAAATACTACATATAAATATTAATTTTACTCTTGTGGCTTGTATATATGATCAATGTAATAATATATATACATTGATTCAAGAAGGATGTTAGAGCCTTTTACATAATATGGTCTTTTTTATACTTCAGTTATTGGTTTTCAAGAAGTGAACTTTGACTCGTAATAACATCATATAACACGTTTAATTTATTTTTGTCTCGTAATTAAGGGTTATTTAGTATTTTTTTTCTTTGATTCTTGATAGTAGTATTTTGATCTTGTATCTTTATAATTTTAGTGATTTATGTTCTCTTTTTTGTCAGAGTTCATACTTCTTACCGGAAAAATGCATATACATCTTATTTAAGTATATGATTTTTTAAAATTGGGGTTACTATTTACATTAGCTCATTTTTGTCATTAACTTTTTACTGTGGCATTTTGATTCTATATTTTTATAATTTTTGTTATTTTTTTTCCCGAAATTTACCATTCTTGCCAATTTAATCTAGCAAAGAGAAAAGGAAAAAAAAAAAACAAAAAAAAAAAGGGCTGCACAAACGGCCCAATGATGAGTGTGGATTGGGCAGAGGAGAATGAAACAATTTGTCCTACATTAATTGAATAATTATATCTAAACCTTTGATCTAAGGACCACTTAACGATAAACTCCATTAATGATTCCTTTGATCTAAGGACCACTCAACCATGTGCCATTGCATTATTCCCCTTTCCAAATTCTAAGTTGAGACAATTCATTTTGTCCATTCTTTTATTACATCTTATCACACACATTTGTCTTAAATGAATCTCAACTAAAAACATCAAATGAGATATTGATTAAGGGGGGTTTTGGCTAAGTTTATTAGACTCTCACATTTGATGGCTACGTACAATTATCATTATCTTAACTATGTAACAATTACATGAATATGTAATTAAATTTTTGAAATTTGAATTAGGCAAACTCGACTACATGTACTTTTTATTTGAATTATCGCTATAATAAAAGCTGTATTGGTCTATAATTTGAAATTATACTCATAAACTCATGAAATTTTGTACAAAATATTAGTGTAAAATACTATAAACCATACTCGTCGAATATTTTCATTTCGAAGAATAACTTATCCCTACTTTTTATGTTTTATTCCCATTTGTGGCCCTTCATTTCAGTTCACACTACATTAGTAGCCGTGTATAAATAAGAACTCGCCAACCTCCATGCATGCATGCATGCATGCGATCAACTAAAATATGCATCCAACAAAAGAAAAGAAGGGGGAAATTATGAAGGAAGTGAATTTAAATGTGGGGTGGAGGACGCTTTCAGACATGCTTAAACAAGAAACAGAAAGTACTGATGGTTCTTGCAAGGAAACATCAGAAGAAGTGGATGTTCATGTCCAAGAATTGGAAGAAGAGTTGAGAAAGATCGATGCCTTCAAACGTGAACTTCCCAACTGCATGCTTCTCTTAACAGATGGTCTCTCTCTCTCTCTCTCTTTTTAGTTAAGTTTTTAAAACACATGAATGTTTTCTTTAAAATTAAAAAAAAAAACATTCTATTTGTTCGGAACGTACCCGACACATTTTGTTTGCTTATGGCTCGTCTGACATGTCGATCGGCTAACGTAATAATGTTTATATTTTTATTTAATTTATAAACAGACAAATATATAATATTCAGTATTAAATAAATAAAAATTTATACACATTTTGGTGCTTTATTGTAGCAATTGAGAGATTGAAGCGGAGGAGAAGGGAATTAGAACTGTTAAAGCGTGGTTCTGAAGGGGATGAAATGGCAGCAGAAGTGTCCAACCATTTCACCATAAACAAGAATTGGATGAGTTCTGCTCAGCTTTGGAAACACGACTCTGTTTTCCAACTAACCTCAGTAAATTTCCATCTTCCTTTTTGGCATAATTACACCATATTATTTTTGAAATTTGATATAATTACACGATATTTTGAAAAATTACATTTAGTATGCTTAACGTTTTCGCACAAAAAATTTGATTGACCTGTAAGTTAGTTACGAATCAAAGATGGATATAAATTTTCATTCAAATTCTCTTTTTAATTATTGATATCGGCAAATTTTCTTTAATTTTGACTCATATATGGATTTTTTGTTTGATGATAACAAATGTACAGAATTCCACACAATTTTTTAAACTGCAAAGAATTTATATGTAATTACACTAAAACTCGAAAATTGCAGTGTAATTATTCCTTTTTTATTGTAATTTTGTATTTAATAAAATCCTTATTTTTTTATTTTTTTTTGTGGCCTCCCACTTCAGAGGTATGAAGAGGGGGAAGGGAACAGGAGTGAGAAACAGTGTCAGGGATGTAATTTCAAGAATAGGGGAGGGGCATTTGTGCCATTCAAGAAACCATCCGGAGCGACAATGAAGGAAGAGAAGGGAGCCGCACCGGTTCACGGTGTATCACTGTCGGTAGCTGAGGTGGAAGCAATTGATTGGGGAGTGAAAGGGTATGGTCGTTCTGGTAGGTCACGACCACAGCAGCAAGAACAGCAGAGGAAACAGAGGCGCTGTTGGTCACCGGAGCTGCACCAGAGATTCGTTGATGCACTGCACCACCTTGGTGGACCACGAAGTAAATTCATCTTTGGAGGATTTATAATAAAATTTTCAAATCACTCTATTTTAAATTAATTTAAAATTCATTATTATCTTAAAAAATAAGTTTAAAATGAAAGTTTTTAAATTTGATTTTTTTTATTACATGAATTTATTCAAAAATTTGATGGTTTTATTATTAGGGATAATTACATTTACACCCCTTGATTTATGGTTCGTTTACACAAATCATCCATATTTTTTAAATAATTACACATACATCCACCAAAACATCATTATCACTTACACAAACCACCCTTTATTTTTTTCAAAAATTACACACCCCCTCTAAAAATATTAGTATCATTACAAAAATTATTCTGATTTTTTGACTGTTGGGGATAATTTTTATAATTATACAAAAAATAAAAGTAATTATATAAATAAATCATAGATTGAAAATGTAAATATAATTATTTTTTATTATCATAAATTTAAAATTTTCAAACTCAAATTTATTAATTCAAACACAACGAAAACTAACAATAATATATATTGGTGATGTGTGGATATTGCAGCAGCCACTCCAAAGCAAATAAGGGAACTCATGAAAGTGGATGGCCTAACCAATGATGAAGTGAAAAGCCATTTGCAGGTACCTCACAAAAATAAATTAGATTTCAAATGACTCCTATTACACGAATTTTAGAAGAGAAAAAAACCTCAATAATTTCAAGTGAATTATTCAAATATTTTTAGTAGATTTGTTATTGTAAATTTGGTCTTGATGAGGGTATTGTTTGCATGAGTTTTATAAATTATTTAAAACATCTTATATAATGTGTTACAACTTATAAAATGTTGCAACATTCTTGACATATGTATATATATATATATATGTGTGTGTGTTTGAAAAATGATTACAAACTTAAAAATAAGATATTAAAAGCTTATAAAATTGTTTAAAAAAGTCGAGAAGCTTCTAACTTATTTTCTTAACAAGCTAGTTAGTTCAATGTTCTTTTTAAAATTAACTATAAATTTTGTCATTATGAAATCAATATTATGAGGTCCAATCTCATTTTACTTATTCATATATTTTAATATATAGTTTTAAAAATACAATTTATCTTATATATATATAAGCTCAAAACACATCTTGTAAGATTCATGATCGAATTTATAAGATGTTACAAATAAACTTAGCCACATACCCACACCATGAGATCAATCATACAAACACAATTATGTTGATCATCAATTGACATGAATGCTTATGTATCACATATATACCCTAGTCCCGTGCATTTTCAGGCTGTCTTTGATGCAAGATTTTGTTGAAATATGATCAGAAATACAGGATTCACATTAGAAAGCTCTCAACTCCATCTCCAGAACAACGTGGAGATACGTCAAAGCCAATGGCTGCACATTTTGGCTCCCCACCAGGGCCTTTTCACGATGCTTAGCCGCTGGTGGTGATAGCATTGAAGAAGAAGAAGAACAAGAGGGATCAGAAGATGGAATATGCCGGAGGCCATTCCAACACTCGAGTTTCTGCACATATATGTACAGATTAACAGAATATACAATTCATAATAATTAGGTTTTATTATTGTTCATGAAATTGTATGGAACTTTTTTCGGTTTATTATGATATGTTTGTGGATCTTAGATATACTGGTCAAATAGTGAAAATTTAAGGTAAATTTCAACAAAACTCTCGTATAGTTCGATATAATTACAAATCCTCTTTCTTATTTGAAATTACAGTACTCCTGAAATTTGATGAAATGTAATCATCTAGTGGAGGTTTGGAATTATCAATTTTTTCATACTGTTTTTTTTTTTTTAAAAGGGCCGACGTATATGGATAAAAATATAATTAGTCCAAAAAAAATTAAATATTTTTAAAAATATATGAAATTATAATTCACACTTTATAAAGGTATGTTTGTCAATTCACCATAAAAACCCACGAAGACCAACGATTAGGTTAGTTATTAGCTGATTATTAAAATCAGGAATACGTACTAATAATTCAAACAACAAGAGAAAATATTTATAATTATAATAAATTTTAGGAGAGCACGTTTTAATTTATCTTAATATTTAATTATATGAAGGTTTATTGAACTTTATTTTAGAATAAAAGATTAGTAGCCGAGGATAATAGTACATTAGTCAGATGATGTGTATTAAAAGAACTCATATAAAGCACGAAAACTTTATGCATGGGAAATCAACATGTTTTTAAAAGGTTGGTATATGGCGATACAATTTAACAGTACGTATATGTATATTTAACGACATGAGGGGCTATTAACTGATCACATCATGTCAGCCCTAGTTTGATTTGCATGAAAGCAGGAAAAGGTATCTTCAAGCATGCATTCATGTGAAGCAACTTTATTTAACTCACTACCTAATTTATGACCATCATTTGTGAAAATTAAAGTAGATATCTGATCTCATATTTAGCACTAGTACTTGGCTATATATATGATTGGTGAAAATTTGAGGAGAAATTAGCCTGTAATATTATCAATGTTAAGGTGGCAAAATGTTTTTACCTATATAATAATTTGGATGAAAATCTTTGAGTAGAATTGGAGAAGATTATTATTGAAATTTGAAATGGACGCTGCTCCACTTCCACCGTCAGAAATGTGCTCCTCAAGAAATTGTTTCCTTGAAAAATTCCAACAAAAAAGAGAGACTGAGCCAGTGAGAGAGAGAGACTAATTATCTACGGCTACGGGAATGTGTCACAAGTCTTAGATTTCTGTTTATCTTCTCCTGAATCTTTTGACGCTAGTCTCCGCCCTAAAAATTTGCTGCAATAAAATCAAAGAAAACTGTTAGATGTGAATGCTCGTCTACAACACTACTATTTCTCTCTATTCAATTCTCAACCAAATATTGAGATAATAATTAATTTTGTAAGATAATAATTAATGGATTGCAAGAATTAAAGAAGAAAAAAAGAAAAGAGATGACGTGAAGTTTACCTGGATGAAAACTTTGCGGATAGGGTAAACCTCAGAAGGCATGTGATGTTTTGATTCTTAAGAGTATTATATTTTCATTTAAAATGAAGGACCTGCAGCGCTTCTACCATCATCTCTTTTATCTCTCCAGAATTGCTGGTGGGAGTGTGAGGCCTGCAGTTGAGCTAATTGCTGCACTGTCGGCTGTAGGTGATCATGACTTGTAACATCCTGTTGTTGTTGTTGTTGTTCTTGCTGCTGCAAGAAAAGCTCTTCTGTAGCAACTAGCTGAAGTTGGTGGGGATGATCATCTGTATGTGGATGAGATGGAAATAAAAAGTGGTCCTGGGCAAGGTTATGATGCTGATCAATGTGATGGTAGGAATTGGTTTCATACGAACCAGTACCCAACGCCAAGAAAGGCTGCATGCCATCAGCCTGGGCAGCGGCCTCCTCAGGCATTTCATTGAAACCGGTGGCAGTGGAGGGACCTGCGCCGTCATCAAACACATTACTGAACCTGACTAAATCATGCCCCTGCTGCTGCAGTCGTTGTTGATATGGCAATTGTTGTTGCTCGTAAGCTCTCAGCAGGTTCTGTTCCATAGCGGCGGCCTCCTCAGGCATTTTATTAAAACCGGTGGCAGTGGAGGGACCTGCGCCGTCATCAGACACATTATTGAACCAGACTAAATCATGCCCCTGCTGCTGCAGCAGTTGTTGTTGCTTGTAAGCCCTCAGCAGCTCCTGTTCCTGCTGCTTGTAAGCCCTCAGCAGCTCCTGTTCCTGCTGCTGTTGCAGATGGTGCAGTTGTTGCTGCTCGTAAGCCCTCAGCATCTCCTGCTCCATGGTGGCGGCCCCCTCAGGCATTTCATTAACACCGGTGGCAGTGGAGGGACCTGCACCGTCATCAAACACCTTATTGAACCTGACTAAATCATGCACCTGCTGCTGCACCAGTTGTTGTGGATGTTGCAGCTGTTGTTGCTCGTAAGCCCTCAGCATCTCCTGTTCCATAGCGGCAGCCGTAGCTATTAGTTGCTGCGCCTCTAAAATCTCTTGTTGCCGATGTTGCTCCTGTAAATTTGGTTCCCGGATCACTAGCTGCCCCCGATGTGGTAGTGGTACCCCCATCGGAATCAACATCTGCTGATTTTGAGAAGGCATCATCTGATAAACCGACGGGACAAAATTCTGTTGTGGCTGCTGCAGGGGTATCATTTCAGAAGGTACAATGTAAGTGGACAATTCCTTTTTTGCACATTCCAAATCGTGGTGAACTTGCCTGAGCTGCTGCTGCAGGATAGCAACATAGCCTACGCAGCCGTGAACCGGGTCTCGGAGGCGGCATTCTGCATCATATGCTAGGGTGTTAGCGGCTGCTTCCCGCTGGCTGTCAGTACCGAGTTCCTTCAGTAGCTTGGCCACGTTGCTCGCGCCGTAGACTTTATGTACGTTGGTGAATTTCGTGGGGTTATCTGCTGGGAAATAGGGTGCAAACACACAATCACTTGTGCACTTTCGCCGGAGACACTTGCACCCCGCACACGGCACCGACATTATCTTCTTCTTTAGCAGTACTTATACTGAACACATGATTAAGCACACAACTCATCAACTAATATTGTATAACTTCAACAATCTTTTAATATCTAAAAGATCACTGGTTTCCGTCAAAAGAAATTTATTCGTACAGAATCCTAAATGTTTTACACATTTACAATGATGTAACAAAATACATGGTATTCAGCGAAGTTCAATTTTCTGTGTTAAGAGAAACAGTTGCAGGACTGAGAATGAAAGTAGAGTAACCCATCGAGGAGGTTTTTACTCGACGAAAGTCTGAAGAAAAAATATCAAGAACGACGGAAGAATATATAAAAGAACTAAAAAATAAAAAAGATTTATAATTCAGATAAAGAGATAAACTGTAGTAACTTTAAATGTAAACGTCAGAAACTATCGCCGGAAAACCAAGAACTCGAACTCATCTTCTGATGATGCACCTCCGAGAAAGAAAGATAAAAATTATTCTCTCTCTGAAACTGCATCAACTTGTAACTCAAGAAAAAACTTAGTATAGTAGTGAACAATTTTCCAGATCCCAAAAGAGAAGTAAAAAAGAAACATATCATCACCACATAACCATTTCTTTACGGCGAATCCAAAGTCAAGATCTTTCTTTGTCTCCAACCGAACCTCATTTCACATTTAAAACGCCCAAAACGAACCACAACGAACATAAACAACACAGAAAAGAACTAAAACGAAAAATCACTAATGCTTCATTAGTTTCTCACCTTATATATGGTCAACAAAAACCTACTTCAAACTCACTCTCTCCGAAGAACTCATCATCTGTGTCACAAAAACATGCGAGAACTCAAAATCCGCAGCGCAAAACGGATAATCACGTAAAAAAAAAAAACGGGGAAAAAAGAAAGCAAGTGGAGAATGTCATAACTGAACCTTTGGTTCATCGGAGAGAGTGGAAACTAGGGTTCAGCCGCGAGAGCTCCCAATCAGATCTTCAACAACCACAAAAATCCAAAGAAAAATGGTTAACAAATTGAAGTATTAGTCGGAATGAGAGACTGAGAAATGACAGAAGAACGGTATTGCATGGAACGCAGAAAGTGTACAGTCTCCCGCGTTTTATACGAGCTCACAAGCGTACGGCCTGATCTTATCCGTCCACGTGTACAGTAGGAACTTGTGTCCACCGTCGATCGTTTAATTTAAATCATCAATAAATACATCCCAACGAAATAATTTTTTTTTTACCTATAATAGAAGGCATACACCCATATTTTTGCAATTCCCACTTTTTTATTTTTTTCTTAAGAGCCCTAATGTTTCATGAAATTACACTATGGCCCTAATTTTTATTTTGTATCTCTCTTTTAATCTGATATATCTCAAGTGTTTTTTTAAGTAGTATAATGATTTAATTAATACACTGATATTATTATGAATAAGTTATAATAATTCACATAAAATAAGAAAAATATCCATATTCGGTGAGACTCGAACTCATAATTTCGAACTTAATATCAATTATTAAGTTAATACATCACAAACTATTAGTCTATCTTTAAATGCTCTTTCGACAGGGTGTTCAGATGAGTTTACTAAAATTTTCAAATATTTTATATGATGATGCATAGAATTTTTTTTTCCAGAAAATAATCTCATGAAATTTCAGGTTGAGATTAGATTCCTTAATTGAGCAATTAAGAGTAATTATCAGACATGCTAACTAATAATTCACTCCAAAATAGAGGTTAGTTTAGTTTTGAGATAAAAGATCGAGCAGATCAACCTCATCTCACTTGTTTTTTTTTAAGTATTACAGTGGACAACACATATTAATAGAAATAGCATTTCATGCATATGATATGATTCAAATTCATTGCATCTGAAGTTACGAGATCTTAATTTCGCCAACTGAATTATGTCTAATTGGCAACTTAATTATCTCACTGGTTAAACACATCTTCTGTCTCCTCTCTCTCTCATCAACATCTCTGCTAAAGTCCGTCCAATGATTAACCATTAATCAACATGCTTTGTTAAGGTTTTGGTCAAATTTTGTATTAAACTACTTAAAATGCCTTGAATCTGGAATTGTATTTTTATATATGTTTTATAATAACATCTGTCATACATCAGAACTTTACACTTTTTTTTTTAATAATAATGCTCTTCCAATCATAAGATCTTTTATATTTTAGTAATTTTTTTAAATAAAAAATTAAGATGTTAGCGAATATAAAGTTGATATATTCACTTTAGTGTCCAAAGATTTTATAATTATCTCATATATTAAAGAGTATCGATAATTTTTTAAACAATAATAGGATATTGATAATTGTATCAAATCTCGGAAGGAGTTTAACTTAATTTACCCTAATAAAAATAATAATAAAATCATGCATGAGCTGTGGTATATTTATATGTCAAATTTAAAGTTCAAACCACTATCATTTATAAATACTGAAATTATCAAATGCTATTATGTTACATATAGTCCGAATGGTTTATATAATTTGGGAAAACTAATTATTTTAAATGAGTCTAGCTATATTAATTAATACTGTGTATAGATTAATGGATTTGAAGGTAAGTATTCCAATTCATCGTAATAAATTTTTTGAATTTATTTGGATAATTTCATACACTTTTCTTTCATTTGCATTATATTTTATGAAATATTTATGGGTTTCAAAATTCTTTCCGATTATATATGGTCATTTAAAATTATTTTTCCTAAATCTTTCAATCAAATCCATTTTTTTCTCAATCCAAGTGTAACATTAGGATTTAAATTCCATCGATATTGCACAAATATAATTCAAATTAGAGTTAAAGAATTAAAAATCCTCTTAATTTTAAGATTAATTATCCAAACAAATTCATAAATAAGTGGTTGTAAATATAATTATTCCCGAGTAATTTAGAATATAGTTATGGGAATTTTAATTTAGAGTAATTCGAAAAAGGAAAAGGTAATTTGGATATTCACTTTCAGTTCCCATTTCCCCCCGTTTCCTATTTTGGACCTGACCTGTTCTCAAACTGGAATAGGGAAGTATATTAGTTTGTTTATAACAACCCGAACCCGAAGGTTTGCATTTCCTGACATTCGCTCCGCCCAACCCCCCACCCCGGCCCAGGGGGGTTTCCGGCCTTTCTCCGCCATGCCAATTGCCGCGATCCCTTTTTCTCTGCTCAAGGGAATACATACTCCTTATTAGTGCTTTATCAAGCAGCAATCTCACTAGTGCAAATTGAGATTCGCGGACGTTTGGATTTTAATAAGGATTTGTAGTCGACGGTAATCATGCATTGGTGGAAGGTAGCCTTGGCGTCCTCGTCGAAGACGTTGTCGGATGACGATAGCGTCATTGTCGACGGGAATAAAAGGTACTTCTTAAAACCCCGATTCTTTGGTTCGCGGCGGAGCAGCAACCTTGTGCGCCGGGGGAAATTGCCGCTGGCGACTGGTAACGACGACGGAGAAACGTGCCGGAGGTCTGGACGTTTCGAGCGTTCCCCGGCCAGGTCGGTGTCTGCGTTGCCGCAGCCGCAGCCGCAGCCGCTGCCACTGCCGGAGTTGCAGTTGCTGATGCGGCGTGACCCTAAATTTGCATCGTCCGGCTGCTGCAGCGTGCCCCTACCCTCGCCAGAGTCGGTTCGACATAGAAGAGGAGGGAGTCTGGACACGTATAGAGAAAGAGACGAAGAAAGGCAGAGAACGGACGCGTTGATTGCAGATGCCATTGATGGACTGAATGGGCTTAAGAGGTACAGGGAAACAATGTAATTGATGATGGAATTAATATAAGCTGTTTATTCTTATTTTGAATATACATATTTTGTGAGTTGTGTGTTGCATTACGCAATCAATTCGTCCTGGGAAACACACACATTTCATATATGTGTGTGTGAATAGGTTGCATGCATTGTTATTTCGTTCAGAAATTTAGTGATGTGCTCATGGAAAGCTTGTACATCTATTTCATAGCATCTTATAACATGATGCTATTAGCTTAGGAGTCAGATTTTCAAATTCCCACAACCTCGTCGACAATCATTTCCAGTTTGTTCTTTATAATGAAAGTTGTTGCTTTCGTGATGTTGGAACATAATTTGTGTGTTTGTTTTTCCCGAATCAGCAAATTGCTAGGCCAACAAACACGGACAAATGTAGAACATTGTGACACTCGGTCATCTAGGGATTCAAAACGGAAGGGAAATGCCAAACGAAGATCCTCCAGCAGTTGCAGTATTAATTTTCCGAGCAGTGCTCCATCTAGTCCTACAGTGAGTCCCTCAAATGGTGATATGTTTGCTATCCATTACATGACTACCCCCAGTGTTTTCCATGTTTGGTCAGCGCCAGAGATGCCATATTCTGATGGGAATCTAGGGTTAAGTTCATATTATCAAATGTCTTCTGAGAAAACTGCATCAAGTCTTGAAAATTCTCCCCGTGAGAGTCCAAGATTAAGTTTTCGCCTCCATGGAATAAGTCCACCAAAGTCTACATCACCAATGTGCGCAAAAATATCCCCTGAGACCCCAGCTGCACGTTGGGAATGTAATGCTCCAGCCTGTGTACATCCTTTACCACGTCCTCCAGGGCCTGGCACGCCTACACAAACCACTTCAACTTCCCAAGTTTTATCTGCATCTGATCTTTCAGCGGCTTCTATGCCATTACAAGCCACTACAATTACTACTCTTTCAGCCATACCTGAATTTCCTGGAGCTAACATTTCCTCACAGCCCTCTGCTGTTTCTCACGTTGCAGTTAAACCTGAATTGATGCCCATTAAATGTCAATGGAAAAAAGGAAAACTTATTGGGAGGGGACATTTACAAGTGTCTATGTTGCATCCAACAGGTATTAGGAATAAATATACGTACGTAATTCAAGATTAACTGTACTTCATTTAACTATTTCTTTCTGTCAATAGAGAGACTGGAGCTTTATGTGCAATGAAGGAAGTTGAAATTTTACCAGATGATTCAAAATCTGCAGAGAGTATGAAACAGTTGGAGCAGGTTTGACTCTACTTTAGCTCTTCTCATATTTTAGCATCTTAGTCTCGCATATCCTTGTCTTCCAGTGTAAATGTAGTATTACTACATAAGAAATCCTTCCTAGTTCATCATATCCTATTGTTATAGTTGGTAATGTTCAATTCTTGTTTTTCATTGTCTGGTGTAAGTTGAGATGACTGATTGTTGACCCTGATATAATAGTGAATGTCTTTGGCTCTTTGCCTAGAAAAATGCACATGTATCGTAGTTGCTACTAAATCTCACAGCGTGATAGAGGGCTCCGTAAGACATGGAAGATTACATAATAAGATACATCTGTATAGTTGAGAGAGAGTATGCCTTCAAGTTTTGAACACAAATGCACTGCTAAGGTTAAAGTAAAAACCAGTCATTCCATGTCTTGGACTGCATATTTATTCTTAGTAAAGATAAAAGTCTGAACCACTCATTCCATCCTATCAACAGCATATACACTTTGATTTCTGAGGAGTAATTCTGGATTTGTTTTGATTCTTCTTGTTGTGAGTGCCTGGAGACTTTGAATTGCTTTTGATTTGCATCAAAATGTTATATAGGCCTCCTTAACTTTTAGAAGTAAATCGTGAAAAGTGGAAATAAGCCTCACTGAGTAAGAAACTTAAAGATAATCATATTTATTGTTTGCACTATGGGTTATATGTGAGAAAAACATATAACTGATGACTTAGTTATGAATTTCATTTGAAGTAAATTCTTTTTGCAACGTATTAGGTGCTTCGTAGCATTAAAACCTAGCTTATTTCTACAGAGCAATTCAAAGTAAGGATAGTTCAGAGACATTAATTATCTTTGGGATTTTGTTATCTGTGAACTTGATGATTAATGGGCATTATTGTTTCCGTCTTCTGTTTTTCTTCTGACCCACAAATTCTAGCTTGCATATTCTTCTGGCCAGATTGCATTTTTATCAATAATGGGCCCTCGGACTGATGATTCTCAATCCTTTTAGGAAATTAAAGTTCTCAGCCATCTAAAGCATCCAAATATCGTGCAGTATTATGGTAGTGAAATTGTACGTAATTTTCCTCCTGAACTGTCAGTTTGCAGCCTTCTACGTGGATGTCCTAGTTAGTATCTCACTCTAGTTTCTTGCAGGTTGGCAACAAGTTTTATATATACCTGGAATATGTTCACCCTGGTTCAATCAATAAATTTATTCAGGACCACTGTGGAGTAATTACAGAATCTATTGTTCGCAATTTTACTCGCCATATTCTCTGTGGGTTGGCTTATTTGCACAGCAAAAAAACCATACACAGGTAGAGTTGTGGTAATTTTATGTTCATGACACTAAGAAAGAATCCTCTGCTAGATTGTTGTCAAATTATGAACTTGTTTAATGTTTCATGGATGATAAGAAGAATAAATATGGAGGCAAGTTATGCATATATGTCTAATTCGATAGGAAAATTTTTTTGAAAATAATTGCATCATGACTGGGACGAAATAATTTATTAAAATTTCATTTCCGTACATGTCATTTCAACTATCTTGAAATGAATTAAGTTGGAAACTTAATTCAACGGTTAAACAGGATAGGGGTGATAATCTAAAACACTGAAAAAGAAGAGTAGATCAGTTGGTTTTCAGTAAAATTGCTTAATTGTTTGGTGTTTGGCGGATCACGGTTAGGTGTGGCCACACAATGATATACCGGAAATTATAAGCATTACATCTTGTATCGTCTCTTTCTGCCCCACGCTTATTACCTGTTCTTTACTTCGTGGTATTTGAACCATTTTTTTTTAAAAAAAGTAAATGTTGTATTATCTACTTATTTCGTTTTTAATTAAACTTGACGCTAAAACTGTCCTTTATATGTGTCAGTTTGTCATTATTGTCATTGGTGTCACCATATCATGTCCCCATTCTGTCCAGATTTAGGAAAAACTTGTATAATTGGAAAGTTTTGTCCTGGATTGTTTGACATGTGTCTGAAAATCATAGCATTTGGCAAGCCTTATGCCTAAGAGAGTGTGCGTACTTCTTAGAACAGATTATCTTTCAAAAGTAAAGACCAAGGAAATGCCTAAATTGAAGTAAGCTGTTATCTGGAGTTCACTTGGGGTATCAAAGTCTTCACTGACCTGGTGTGATGATGATGAATTTCTGTAGGGACATCAAAGGTGCTAATTTACTAGTTGATGCATATGGAGTGGTCAAGCTTGCTGACTTTGGGATGTCTAAAAATGTGAGTTCTTGATTTCTGGAAACTGCACAATATGATACAATTATGATAAAATAAGGGACTCTGAAGGGCATAAATCCAACAAGCATGGGCTGGAATGAGTTGTAAAGTTAAAAAGCGGCCCTTGCACTTTTTATCACCGTACTTGAGTAGATTCTTTGTATTACTCAAGCTCATAGCTGCCATCCATTGGTTTCATCATGTTCCTTGTGGAAGTGAGAAATGTGATGTATGTGTACATAAATTTTAATAAAAATGAGTTTCTGTCTCTTCTAGGATCATATTATTATTTGTCCACTGTGTCGCAGGCATCCACATCAATTGCATCCTAACCTTTGGTTGTGCATACCCTGTTCACCTTTCATGATTAAAGAACTCCAAAGACATCAAAAATCATATTAGTACTGAGACTGAAATAATTGTTCGTATTGAAGATATATATGCAACTTATCCCTTTAGGAAAGTCTTACTAGCATCGGATATAGAAGAAGTTTTCAGAATGCAGGTGGAAATCAAAATCTGGGTAAATTCTTGAACACGTAAAGTGAACTTGAAATATGAGATAGTATACCATCAAGGCTGCTCTGCTGTTTTACATTATTACTACATTTCTGCTCTTGTAATATGTTTGATTTCAGATTTTCATTTAATTTACAGCTTAATGGGCAAGTGGCAAATCTATCCCTGAAGGGTAGTCCACATTGGCTGGCTCCAGAGGTGTGCAGATATATTGCAACATAAGTTATTTATCCTGGCAACTGTTGCCTAAATATGCTAACATCTCATTTTCTCTTGCAGCTCTTACAGTCTGAGATGCAGAAGGATACTAGTATTGATCTTGCTTTGGCAGTTGATATATGGAGTTTGGGCTGTACTGTAATTGAAATGATGAATGGAAAGCCGCCTTGGTCTGAGTATGAAGGGTAAGCATATGCTATTGGTCAATGTGCTGATAGGCTTTACATGGTAGGTTGTCATTGAGGATGCTGGGACAATGATAGGGTGCTCTGCAGGTTTGTGGAATTGACATCCATAATATTAAAATTAAGCATTTTTTCCTGGTCAATATCATACTCTGCCGATAACTCTATCACAATAGACGTTGTGATCCTGCGGGGATCAACTCGTGCAGTTAAGGAGATGAAAAAGGAAGCATACTGCTTCACGCGAGTGCATGTGCTGGATTGGCTTGAGATCATAATGAACTCCAATTTCAATTTTCAATATAGCAACCGGTCTTGGGAAATTTTCATTAAGTGAAATCAATGGTGAAACTCATATTGCTTATTCCTTTACATGAATTTACAGATGCTTTACAGAATGAGTTTAAGAGTATAGCTCAGTGCTTAATGTGTGCTTGGAAGGGATGCTTTATGATAATATAAATAAGTTCTTTCATCTGACCTGGTAGAACCAAGGTTTCAGTGGTCTGTTTCAGAACATGTTTCACATAAAGCAGATGACTTCCTTGTTAAAGATTTCTAAATCCCAGTATCGTATATGAACTGAAGTTCCTGAATTATAAACATCTCCATCTTTTCGGCCAATTTCAGGATTTACCTCTCTTGTTCAACAGTTCATTTAGTCATATACTGTCCTTTCATTTCAGTCTGGTGAAAGTGAATTTGGTATATATTTCAGGCTGGCATTATTCAAGGTTTTAATGGAGACTCCACCAATACCCGAAACACTGTCAGCAGATGGTAAGGATTTCTTGAACTGCTGCTTTCGCAGAAATCCAGCAGAGAGGCCCACAGCTATCAAGTTACTAGACCATCCGTTTGTGAATTACTCCCAACAGTCTGATGGTTGCACCCAGCCCCTTAAAGAGCTAAGATTGACGGTAAATTACTCATCAAACCGCTTCTCCTTCAAAGTAACTCGACACGCTGCCTCAGGTTTTCTCTCTGATAATCAAAGTGATTTTTGCATCAAGGACCTGCTGCACAAGACACGCAGATCAAGAAGGGAAGCTGGTGAACAAGTAAGAGCTGCATGATACATTATCCCCCCATCTTGTACTTGGATCCCCATACTTGCAAACTCCTAACATTGGGATATAAAGTTGAACATCTATGGACTCATCTCATGTGTGATACTGCTCCTCGGGTGAGACAATCAAACAATGTTCACACGGCATACTGTTGAAGGCTCTACTGTTATCCTTGCCAAGCTTGGAACTCCGTCCAGATAAGGTCCATTACTCTACCAAATTCTATCGGACAGGGTATGGCATATCAAACATGGAAAAATGGGGAACGACTGCATTCTATTTCCTTTTTTCCAGCGTGGCATTTCCCTTAAGATCTCAAGTCCCGACTGTCACGATCCTCCCCATCTGCTCTTTTTGGTAAGCTCGGGGAGTTGGAGCCTGCTTTTTTTTCTCGTTAAAGATGACACATTGAGAAAGCTTCAATTCTGGAAATCTTCTTAGGACTAAGTATTTGTAGCTTTATCTCTTTTGTATTATCCGGAGAATAGAGCTGTAAACAATGAATCCGAAAAGAGACAGTTTGGCTGTGAGAACCCTGTAATTGTCTGTTTTTGAGTGTAAATCTTTCACAGGCATGCTGAATGAAATAGAGTTAATGGGATTCCATGCTGTCTGATTGTTTTGACGTCATTATTATTACAATCCCATCTGTCACTAAGTCCAAGACCCAAATACTACCTGGAGGAAACACTCTGCCTCAATGCATTTGGGATTGTTGATACATACGTATTCAACAGTATTTAAAATAGCTTATAAGATGTGTGTTTACTGTATTTCAAGAATTTATCTTGAAAATAAGATTAATATTTTATAAGATGGATAAAGTTTATAATATATTTGAGATAAACTTAGCCGAACACCCTTAATTTTTATTGTGAAACAATCCAATATATTATGTGAGTATGCGTTTAACATTATAGGGGTCAAGTATCTGATGACGAAGGATCATAGTACTTTTATAATTTCAGACTTGAGCCCATGATGTAATGTAGGTGAGCATTGGGCTCAAACCGACCAAAGTAGAAGCCCATCAATCAATCACCCAACCACATGCATCGACACTCACACGGATAACTGCCGGATAACGACGTCGTCCGTCTCGTCAGTTTTCTTCCCAAAATAGCCCAAACAAATTCCAATACCTCGAAATTCGAAGATAAATAAAATGGAAGAATGAAGAGTGACGTAAGCACAAACAATCAGCCAACCATGGAAAGTTTAACTGAAAAAAGTCTCTGGGTGCGGCTGCCTTTTTGAGCCACTCAATCAATCAAACTCCAACCCGCAATTTCATGATCCATTCCACATGCATATAAAGAAGGGGGCAAGACCCAGAAGGGGCAGAGAGAATGGATATGGATCCGCCCCAAGTTCAGTCTATTGATGTTTCAAGCTCCAAGAGCCCTCCAATGGAGGACGAACAAGATAAAGTTGTTGATGAATGGTAATTAGCTACTCACTCCTCTATTTCTTTTCTCCGTTTTCATTTTCTTGGAAAGATTTGAATTTGAGGTTTACGATGAAACGCAGTTGCTCTTGCTGGTATGACTGTACGGATACCTGCTTTGACTACTTGTTCTGTGACCTCTGTTAGTTCTTCTCAAACACTTCTTCCCTACTCAACTTAGAATTCTGTATTGTTTTCTTCTATTTTGCTTCGGTTTCTCCTCTGTTTCTAAATGAAAAAGGACTGTTTTTGGTTCTTCTGATCTATTATCATCATATATAAATATAATGTGTGTGCGTGTGCGTGTGCGTGCACCCGTTTCTTGGGAAAGAGAAGTTAATTATTGAGTTGATGATCATTTAATTGTGTGATTCTATGGTTGGCTTGAGAAGTATCTCGATTCTCGGGCTAGTAAAAAGATGATAGTCTCTTGTTACGGAGTATATCTGAACAGGCAGACATTACGATGATGTACAGACAAATCAATTAATCTTGATTAGAATTGAAAAAAGTGATTATGTTGGTAAGTAGACTACATAACTCAAAATAAGATGATGTTTGATCTTGATTAGATCAAACTGAATTGTTCTGGTGAGTTGGGAGAATAATTCTCTAATTCTTGAATTTGGCAACAATGGAGAATCAAGTTCACAACTTTACTATGAAACTGTTAAGTGAGAGTATATTTTGTCGTATAGCGTCGGGTTAAATTTAATCGTCCCCGTGAAGATTTTTTTTTTTTTTTTTAACAGCAGAAAAAAAATCGTTCATCAACCAAACCCAGTCAGAGAACATTCATCATCCAATCCAGAAAATGCACACCACACTCATCACCAACAGCTTTTAATAAGTAAAAGACCTTTTCGAAAAGTGACAATTTGCGCCCGACATGTATAATTCGTGCATAATGCAACTAGTATTTAATTTTTGACATGTGTAACGTTTGTTTTAACCCCGTTTACTAGTATAAATGCTGAATTACCTTTCCTCATTTACGGGTAAACAGTTAACTTTTATATTTATACACAAGGGTTATTTTGTCCAAACAAATAATTATCAGGTTAAAAATAAATAGTGAGACTATCAGCTTCTTATTTAAAAGCTCATGGGTGGTGGTGCATCTTTTCTTTTTTTTTTTTTTTTTTGTCTAGGAATGTTTATTCATTTATCGTTTCATAGGGCGTAAAATTGCTATTAACCTTATAGCCCGTTAATATTTTACAGCACTGTAAAATTTCAATCTGAACTCCAAGAACGTATTGATAGTTTGATACATCATCACCATATTATGTCTGCGAAAAGAACAGGAGGTTGAGAGCACCTTTATTGCTCTCATTACATAAATTTTATGGAGTTTCATATGAATCATATCTAAATATTCACAATACTTAATGTTATGATCAATTTGTATACAATGAAAGAAATGCAAATCATCCATTAGTTTCCACAGCTTTGTTATGGTGTTATGGGGCTGAAGAATAACCAGAAGCAATACAGAGATGACAACCATGAATTGCATTTCCAATGTTAAAACTGAATTATATGTAGAAGTGCAGCCTTACAAGTATGTCTGATTTTGATATTGAATATGTAAGCAGAGAATGCGCCAAACTGTTGGATGCCTGGAATTCAATTCAAGCAAGAATCTCTATGTATAGTAAGTTGGCAGTGCTGTTGTTTGACTAGAGTGAAAACATGAATGGATTTGGACTTGATTTAGGGCCAGCCTCAGACCTTTATTCCTTTGAGATAAATTGTTAGTCAATACTTAGTGTCTCATCTGATAGTCTTAGCTCTCGTTCCTCTGAAAGCTGTCTTGCAAAGCTAATTAGCACTTCGTTTGTCCCCTCTCCTTCAATTTCTTCAAATTCACCCATTTCAAGGTTCACGCTCGACATCGGCTTCTTTAGCAGTTGATTTGCAGCCTCAACAAGGGCTTCAAGATTCTCAGGAGTTGCAATGTCTAGTGAACACTTGTCTCCAAATAATGTATCGTCCTATGCGAGTATACAAACGTTATGTAGCAATACTTCATAAACTTTTAGTGCTAAAATGCAACTTTAGTCGGGGTTCATACAACCTGGATACGGAGGTAATTGTTCTTGGTATGGAGGGATCGGAATAGGGTGGAAACATGCATATCAACCATGTCGGAGCTTGCATCGCCGAAAACATCAAGCAATGGTGTGTTGCCTTTTTGTACACCCATCCAAACAAGCCCCATCGGCTGCTGTCTCTGCATTGTACTCGTGTGCTTGCTTGGCTATGCCGGTGCACAGAGACAAGACCAAGATTTTTCTGCTGTCTAGTGGATCCATTTGCACATATTCAGAGTCTCCGGCAAGATTCCACTGGAAATGTGGGATATGGGCTATCAGAGTCTCTGGAACTCAATCAACTTCAGTAAGTTCCGAGACTTTGCCACTTACATTGTTGGTTGAGAAGATCATGCCCAGTTTTGTGAACTGTGAACACATCTGACCTTTTCCTACCTATTTCTCTTTATTTACCTTGCTTATCTTATTTATTTTTATGAGCATAGAAGCTCTTCAAAACATGTTATAAGATGTTTGAGAGCTTATAAAATGTTTGTTAAATTTTTTAGAGAATAAGCTTAGGAGACAAAAAAAAAAAAAAAGTTGTTAGCAGCTTATAGAAAAATTAAAGAATTTCTCAACTTATTTTTACGGTTACTAAAGATTGATTTCTACTAGGATTGTTTTGAACGAAAATACAATAAAACGTCATTCATCAACTATTTATACTAGAGTGTCTATATAACATTACAAAATTAGAATTAACCTGCAACCAGGAAACAGTCCAGGACAGTGCTGCAAATAGAAGTCGACAATGTCTTTCGCAGCATACATGGGGCGTTTTTCCTCATCGGGCGCAGTGATCATCGTGGCCAGCTAACCTCCAGTGCTGGTTCCAGCAACTATATTGAAGTAATCCACGAGTCTTGAATCCGGTCCATCTCGTTCCTGGAAACATTGGGTTAAGGTGGAAAATGGAGAAAAACCTGGAGCTTGGATTCAAGAAAGGCAAGAATTGCCTCCTCCATCGATGCTCAGCACAGTCACAATGCTCCCCTTTCTGGGATTACGAGCCATCTCACAAATCCACTTGTTTCAACTACATTGAATGATTTTTCACTTTTTAAATGGAAACAAGTTCACATTGTCTGATTCTTTCCTTAAATAGGAGTTAAATGTTTTGAGTTTGAGGACATGAATCATCATCTGAGATTGGTGTTGGAAACATGTTAGTGACTGGTGATTTGGATAACGTGCAAGAATTGTCTTTTTTATTCACTTCTGAATCCTTCAAGTTGAGACAGTTTGGTCTATAAGAGATTATTGATTCTCTACGAAACTTGGACCTTCATGTAAAACGCGTTTATTCATCACCCCACACACACAATTAAGGGAGCCCTTATAATAACTGCCATGGGCTGACAAAATGTGAATTATTAAAAAATGCCTTTATTATTTATATTTTTTTCTTTTATTAATAGCTATTCTTTCTTTTTTCTTTTTACTTTAATTAACAATATTTTATTATAGACATTTAAAGTTGATTTATTGTATTGTTTTTATCTGTTATGCACATGTATCGAGTGTGCTTCAATTACTATTATATATAGGGACATAACTAAAGTGTGGTACTTACCGATTAAAACAACTTTACCTCCTCTCGTGACTTAACAAAGCTCGTGTCATCCACATGCTGCTTCTATTGTAAATTTAACGAAATTAAGACTTGCGATTAAAATTTTTATTTTTTTGAAGTTATAAAATGCAAGAAAAGCAATGGAGTCAAAATTGTAAACAGACTAACTTATAAGACGTAAAATATAATTTTCGCCTTCAATTCAGTCACCCTTGAAGTTGAAGTTGAGTTTTATTTTATTAGGCCACAAATTTTACACAATTGTTGTTGTTGGTGTGGTCCTTAGCTTCAAAAAGCCTTTTGGACCTATTGCTGCATTCTAAATCAAGCAATGTTTATTGATGTAGGCAAAAATTGTTTTAGTGAGGAGATATCATTCATTCTTAATTTTACACTATTTTCATATTTTTGAAAATCTGTTTGTGTAGCCCAATTTCATTAAAAAGAGCTTCAATTTTTAATAGAAATTTACAGTATAAATCCACTTTATCATATACACTTTTAAGCCTCATCATTTCTTTTGTCTTTAGTTATAAGGAGGACATGACAAGACATGTTGTCACCTCATTTTTACCAAATGGCTGAAAACTCAATAAAGCATTTTCACCAACTTGAAGTAATAAATTTCTTCTGCCTCGAAAGGGAGGGAAGTCCCTACAAGAACCCAGACGTTTGATATTTATTTATTTTTTTTTTTTCAATTTTCAGCATTTTCAATAAGGTGAACATACTTTATTATTTTGGTGTAAGAAATAAAAATATATTGGAATTGTATGTATCCAAACCTAAATTTATAGATGTGACATTAGATTAAAAATGAGAAAATTAGGTTAGAAAAAAAATTGTAGTAGAGATTTTCTTTGTGTTATGTCTGTATTATTATTATATCAAGCCTAACACCCTAGACTTGCTAATTTGGTCAGCCAAACGTAAATTGATTTTTGGTTTTGATGCGTTTCCATATGTGAAAAGTCGTGACTAAAGTATTACAGTCTACTAAAAATAGGGATTAAAATAAGGGTTAAAAGTCATGATTAAAGCATTACAGCCTAGTAAAAATAAGGGTTAAATAATCACATTATTTAAAAAATTTAAATTGATAGAGAAAAAAATATTCAATATTAATATGTCCTCCTCACATACAATAGTGTGCCTTAAAAAGATTTTCTTTGTTTTTAAAACTTTTATGAATGGATAACAATGAGATTATAACTTAAGATTTCATCTGAGTTAATTCATATTAAATGACCACATCATTTAAAATTTTAACATATTAAAGAGAAAAATCCTTCAATACTAATACCTTAACATTAAATCAAGATCATAAGAATGAGGGACAATCGGATCACCAAGCAATTCTACGTGTCTACCCCAATGATTTGGATTTAGGTGATTGATGCGAAAATTGAAGTTTTATGAATAAATTTTAAATCATGGTACGAGTCGAATCAAATATGTAGGCATTTATTTTATTTTTATGTGTGCATTGATCACTTTTATATAAGTTATTGTAATTTATTTACAATCGGTTGAATTAGGAGTAGTTATAATTTATTATTTAATATTTATTATTTTTAATACAATGATATATCGATTGAATTGATATAATACTTGAAAAAAAAATGAAATAAGATTTGGGCCCAAGTGTCAATTGGGCTGTAGCCACAGATAAAAAAGGACAGCACGCGCATCACTGTTGAGACCCCACTCAAAGTTGATATTACCACGATTTAAGGTAGGTTGGTGGTTATTACATGTCCTGGATTTAGACAACTTCTATGTTTGTTTTGGTCCGTCTCAGATTTTCACTTTACTTTCTTTGCAGTTTTCCCCCAAATTTGAGTTGTGTGGTTGGAGCTGCCTCCAATCCCCAATCCATCATAAATTGACTTTCAATTCCAACATAATCATGCTACACATCATTGCTCACCTCTTTCATCTCAAGTCAATGCCAAAAAGAGACGGTTTAGCTAGAGCAAAAGAGACGGATTAGTTATCAATAAAGTCTAATTCAATTAACAAAATTAAGGTTTTATGACTTGAGAAGTCGTGAGTTTGAACCTTGCATTATATGTGAGACGTTGTTTCTATTGCATAATAGGTGTTGGTTAAATTTATTTTATTCGATATCATTAATTTAATTGTAGTCCCTTGTAAACAAGTTGACCAACAATTTGTTTAATTTTTTACTCAATTAACATAAAAGATTATTGTATGACTAAAATCAATAATCTTCATTATGTATATAAATTATTAATGAATTTCGAATAAAAATAACAATTTACTATACAATTTCTTTGAGACTTGATTGTTTCCCATATTTTCTAAACAATCTAGAAGAAGTATATATTTTCAAAACCGCGATTGACATCAACGAGGAGACGTTAATCTTATATATTATAAAATATGGTTGTTATAAGTTAGGAAAATAAAAGAATTTCAAAAGAAGACTACATACGGGTGGAAATACGTTCCTAGTAAACAAAACCTAAGGTTGCAAGGCAACTAACTATTATTGATACAAATTTACATGTGATTTTCGTGCTTCATTAGAAAATTAAAAAGAGGTAGACTCTTACACAAACAACATTAAAAAAAAAAAAAAAGTAGTTGATTTTTTATGAACTAATACGCCTTATGAATATTTACGTTACTCATCCTCACTTTTTTCTTTTACATATTTATTGAAAATAAATCAATAAGGATAAAAGTAATAATTTTCACCTCAACATTTATGCATATATATATATATATATATTCATTTGGTGTATTTGTAATTTCTCATATATTGAGGGAGTACTTGTAATTATATCAAATTTTTAAAAGAGGTAAAGCCGTAATATACGATCATTAGAAAGAATATGATTTTTCGCTACGGTTAAAAACCATAATTAAAAGAAAAAAATTATGATAAATACAAATTAACCACAATTTTATGATCATTAACTATTGTTTTTCTGGAATCTTTTGAATAAATGAGTAGAAAAAGAACTATATTTTTGTGTAAAAAAAACCTTAGTTAACTTGATACGAAAGTATTATCAGGTAGCAACAATACCTTATCATACAGACAAAGCATTCTTATCGGGAGCCTCCATATCAGACAATCAGCTACTATTTCTAACACAATCAACATTGGAAAAACCTTCAGAATGTGACACTAACTTGTTTTTCACTTGAATTTGCTGGGACAAAGAGTGAACAAAGTGTCAGAGATGATGAACAACATGGATTCTGATTGGGTAAGAAATATTGCTGGAAGGGTTATCAAAATACATAAGAGCGCGTACAAGTCTTTGCACACATCGATATTTCATTAAAAGTTTTAAAATAATAAGGTAGTAATTGTAATTATAACATACTATATGGGGGTATACATGCAAATTAAGTACTAGTAAGGTAATTGATAGAGAAGTGGTTGGTGAAGAGTGATGATGAAAGGGCAAAGTGAAAGAGGAAAAGGTAAGAAGGTAGAATTGATGAGGTTTGCCACTTCCAAGTAGTTATTACAATTTGTAGAACATCATTATCACAATTAGGATGAATGGGTCGGAATTAAATACTAGGCCAAGGGCCATGTGCCTGTCATGTTTGCCCAGACCATCTCATAAAGTTCAAGCTCACTCCCACTCTATATATATATATTAAATATCAATTTTTTTTAAAAAAGAATATTTTTCATTTCCTTTTATTATTAATTGAATTAAAATCAAACAATCTTTAATTATCAAGTCGAACCCTGATCTTTTTACGTATAATTTGTCGAGTTTCCAGCATAGTTAAAATCTTGTCGAAAAAATATATATATATACTCAAACTTGGCGTATAACATTTAATGAACAGAGTTTATACTCAAACTTTTAAATTATTTTTTCATTTCTAAAAATTGGCTCAAAATTATCATGATCCCACTATTTTTTTATTTTCTATTCTTTTTTTTTTTAATGGGCATTTTCTGGTATTGGTGATTTTTTTTTTTTCTAATAATTAATATATGAGTGTGTATTTAACCACAACAAAGATTTAAGATTCCCAAAAACGCAGGCACAGATTGCTAAATTTATATAAAGTAAGTTCGAAATGATTAAGAAGAGGGAGGCATTATGCAAAAAGGGTCTTGTCCGAGGCAAAAATTGTCTTGGTTTCAGGAATCAAGAATCCGAAAGGCACACATTACATATATTGCATGTGGATTTACAACCATTTTCAGATCTTGTAATACTACTAGTCTACTACACTACTCCCACAATCTTAATATTCAACCATGTACAAGGAAAGTTAATGAGGTTTCATTAGGCTGCTCATAATCCCAGAGTGTGTTCATATCACCTAGACATCATGATTTCACTTTCGATACGTACGTGTAATTTAAATTTTGAGAATTTATATTGACACCTCCTCATTTATATAAGGTTAATTAAATAAATATTTCTGTTGTAGTTGTAATTTTATGTACACTTTTATATTCAGATTTAATGCAATTTACCTCATGTGATATTACAACTAAGCAAATTATCCTCTCTATGAAAAAAAATATAGCAATTTATCCCCCTATATTTTTTAAAATGAAGTAATTTAACCCTTATCTAGGGGCTAAATTACTTAATTTAAAAAAAAAAAACACAGGGTGATAAATTGTTAAAAAAATTTCATTGAGAAGTAATTTGCACATTTACAATATTACAAGAGGGTAAACTGCATTTTTTCCCTTTATATTCTACACAAACGTCTCATGGGATACATTACACTAGCATCCCCTCAATGGTATGTGTAATCTTAAAAGGTTAGTGTTGTTTGTGTAATTAAGACGAGCTTTAGAAAATATCAATGTAATTCATCCTTGAATTTTATTATATTCATCAAAATAAATAGAAAAAAATGAGATGAACGATTGGTTGATTAGATAAAATTAAAAATTGATCAAAGAGATGGTTATTTGTAAGCGAAAGATGTATATTAGGTCATTTTAGGTAATTTACATTTGTTTACCAAGAGTAGTTGTTTAGAGGTCTTGAGCCTTAATAAATACATATAAATATTGATGGAGAGGAAATAATAAGATTGAAAATTCATCTCCAATTCTCAAATAACTCAATGATGGTGAAAGAAAGAAAAAAAAAAAAAAGTAGTTTATTTTTTAATGAAATTCCACAATAAAATTTGCATGTATTTAAAAGAAAGAGTTTTAACATACATCGACATGTCTCAAAATAGGCCAAATTCTAGACAATATAAAGCTATAGAACTCGACAAAAAATGATAAAATACAAAAATTAATTCAAGTTTACTAAAAATAGAATAAATTAATAAAATAACATCTGGACAAAATCAAAGTAAAGGAATTTTGCGGGAAGAGTGGTCGGTATATTAGAAAGGGGTTAAACTTCATAATTTGTTTCATAAATTGTGCAGATGGGTCTCATTATTATGGTTGATTGTTCATTGTTAAATATATTAATTGATATCAAAATATAAAAGTAAATTTGATGATTTCTAAAAGAATGAGTATAACATCTGTCTAATTTTTCAGGGTTGATGATTGTAAGATTTTGGTTTAAACCCCATCTGATTATTTTACACCTATTTTTATAATAATTAGTAATTGATCATAAATTATATTTAATCTTCAAAGATTGATTAGTTGTTATTAGAAGTGTTGAAAATAATACTAGCAGTCCAATCACCCAAACAATTATAATATCAGTACAATATACACTATTTATAAATATATTAATTATTTTTTATTAAGATATCAAAAGTCCTATTACATATATCAATCGTTTTAAATTAAAAAATACAAAATAAACAAACCCCCGAATTTTCAGCAGTATGATCTTATTTTTTTCTAGAGGTGGCAAATGAGTTGGTTGGATAGAGTTCCATGGGTTGTGTTTTTAATGAGTCGGATCTAATACGGTTTAAATGGGAGTCAAATATAAATATAATTGATTGGGTATGATTAAATTAATTTCAATATATTATATATATATTGTGATTGAATTTTGAATTGTCATCAAAATTTATTTATTGGTTATTAGCAAGTTATGTATGTCATTATTATATCAAATATAATTATAAATTATTAGCCTTTAATAATTACTTTTCTCAATATACTAGACCCCAGTTTTTTATTTATCGGAAATTTTCAATTCGATTCCGTTTGATTTGATTTTCCAGAATGAACACTTTTGGGAAGCAACAATTTACTAGTTACCAGAAATTAGAGGTCTGGCATGACATTTTTCTAAAACCAAATAAAAGAAGCATTTATTTAGAAAATATTGTATTTATATAATCTTAAAAGAAAATGCATAGTATCTTTCTTCAATTGCATACAACTATTGAAAATAATATTCTTTTATCAATATTACAAAATTAAAAAAAAATGGTGTGATATTTAAAAAATGATATTTTATTGACTTATAAAAAATTAAAAATGATAACTCATTTGGGACTCGTTGGAATCCATAATATAGTTGAATTTAATTAAACACACCATATTTGGCCAAAATTAAGATACATCAGACCAGACCCAACCCAAATTGGGTGAACTAGATTGGAACAACATATAAGCGTCAACTGGATGTGTGCGTGTTAGTCTCACTTTTATGAAAATTTATTGTAATTCCTATTTGATATTTTTTAAATTTTATGAATATGAATTGATTAAATCGATGAATTACTCAGTTGCTCAATTTATTAAAATATTAATATAATAATATAATTACCACTTGTATCTAAAAAAGAAAAAAAAAAGAATTCAACAGCAGCCTACATTTTTAAAAGAAGAAGAAAATTTCATTGGCAAAACTTGTACAGCAGAGGAAAATTAATAATGTAATTATTGTTGAAGATGTTTATTGGCCAGCTTTGTAGGAAACGTACGTCTGCCAAATTAATAATGTAATGTCATTGTCTTAAAATGGATAATATATGTATAGAACAAAAGACTCCCCGGGGCCCCTGCTGTGTGCTGCATGCCAACCATCTTCTACTTCCTCTACACACACCCTACGTCACAAATTTACCTAATCCACCTCCAAATAAAACCCGTTTTATATATATTCAAAGGAGAAAGAAACAAAAGCGTTAACTGAGACATCAAAGTTTTATTTTGCGGCTGATGTAAAATGTCGGCTATAAGTCGCTACTTCATCCCACTCCCCATGTCCTTACACTGCTTTCACATTCAATTTTGACCGTAATTTATTCCTTCACATTTTTTTTTTTTATTATTATTATTATTAATTAATTAATTAAATTCTTTTTTTTTTTTTTTTTTGGGGGGGGGGGGGGGGGGGGGGGTTATTTTATTTAATTAGAGAAGTATGATTAAGATTGTGTTTGAATAGTTAAGATTTGGTGTGCAGGGCAATGTGAAGGTTGCGTCTACACCAAGAATATTGCACCAACTATATTCATGCACATTAATTCCTCTAAATGGGAATCATAAATTAATAAAGATGGGGACTTTATTTAAAGCATATATTCAAAATAGAAAGAAAGTAGGAAGGAATAACATGTACATGATCTACACCCAAATGCCCAAAAATTCTTTGACTCACGATCCATGGGTTTCTTTAAATTTTTTATTTTAAGAACTATTTAATTTCTATTATTGACATTTTTCTTAACTTTGATTACGACATGATGAATTTCTATTAATTCTTCTAATATTAACTGTCCTTTTAAGATTAGTAGTTTGATGAGAAATAAATCGTGGGTTGATCGAAGTATTGGTTGAGGGCAACGTTAAGGAATGATGAGGTGGTTTCAGGCCAAAAGTGTCAACTAGGGCTAGAAAGACCCCATGAATTGAGTTGAGTTTCGTGGTTGGGATGGGGCCTACTTAAGTTAGAGATTGTCGCGATAGTTTATAAAGTTTGAGTAGGATGATAAAGGTATAAAAAAGGAAAAAAAAAAAAAAAGGAACTAAATAAATAAAAGAAAAAATAAAACAATTGAAATAGATTTTGGTTGTTTTCATTGCATTGGATTCATTACATGAGTGGTTTGTTTGATACTATGATTATTAAGTGGATGGGAAGATAAATCAGGAAACTTTACTTTATTTCAGCAAATACCAAGAAAATTCAATTCATTACCCAGAAAACATCATAATCCATCATTACTCCACTGCCCATTCATTCATTTGGCCTTAAACTCAGAATCATATCTTTATTTAACACTGATGATTTTCTATCAAATCTTGGTATTCTACCAATACGTGTTTAGTTTAATTTTTTTTATGCAATTAGTATACATTTTATTTTCAAATTAATTATATTTTTATTCTTAGAAGAGACATATACAGATCACACGTCAAAAATTTCAAAAAACATAGCTATACTTGCGCGTGAAAGAGGGCAAAAAAATGGACCAACACCTACCCTCTAATTCTTTCCCACATAAAAGCAGGCGCAAGCAGCTCGTGCATCATCTACTTTTACATTTTTTAACCCCACATTTCAAACTCAAAAACAAGAAAATCCCCACCAATCACCCTTCAGTTTTCAAACATTGATAAAAAAAAAAAAAAATGAATAATTACACCGCCCCTCTTAAAATCTGATATAATTACACGTAAAATATTTATATTTGATTTTGGGATTATGTCCATCACCTTTTAATTTCTTTTTGATCAACAACTAAAATTTCAATTAATTAAAATTTATCGAATTTAAAGTAAATATGGAAAAGTGAAAAAGGAATCTTAACAGTTGGTTCCAAGAAAATTGGATGCAATATGGGGAAAATGAATGTGGAGTTTGAAATAGAATGTTGTGGATTGGTCGATGGGGAAGAGCAAAGACAAAATGGAATTGTCCATTTCTTCATTCCCTTGTGTTTCTGCACAAACGTGTAAGACAAAGTCCATCTTATGTTTATAGAATTAGAACTTGTCTTATCATCCCCACTCCCACCGTCTTATCTATTTTTTTATTTCCTCATTATTATTTTATTGTTAATTCCAAATGTGCTTAGCTACGTACCAAGTTATCCATATTCTCAATTTTTATTTTTATTTTTATATTATTCTTAAATAAGTCATAGAGCCGTAAAAGTCTTGAACATAATAATACTCCAATTTATATGCCACGATATATTTGTGTTGTAATTTACATTCTTAATGAAATTTTGACCATTTGTTTTTTTTGGTAAAATATCGAATTAAGAGTAAAATTTATGTAGTTGTATTTGCGTCATACTTTTTAAGTTTTTAGTGGAAATATCATGTTATTGATGTTGAATTTAAAAGATTTAAGTTGATTTTTAATATATACCAAATCAAAAAAAAAAAAGTATTGATCTTTTATCGATTTTTTATGTGAAAATAGAAAAAGTAAAAAACCTCAACAATCAGATTGCTTGATCAAGAATTTACTCAATCATATCCATTTTCAAATAAAAAAATATTTCTCAACAAAAAGAACGTTGAAATCATGAATTTAAGTTCCATTAAATATGTGAATATTTATCATTTTATGCGAATATAAGCATTTGCTCATTTGTATAAATTTATTTATTATTTTTGTTATAGTGATGCACTGATGGCAAAGATATAAATTGAGATATTGATTGTCTTTCTCTTTCAATAAAAAAAAAAAATATTGTGATTTGTTAATCAAAATCAAGGCCATCATATCCTGGCCACGTGGACTTCAACTGTACACCCTGGCCCACCCGACCCTACATTAATTATCTTTAATTATATTTCCTATTTTTTTTTTTTTTGAAATCATATTTCCTACTTTTTCTTTAATCCAAAATTAAATATAGCTTTTATTTTTTGGGAAATAATTTATCCTTTAAATTTATATTAATGTTTTCTTGACTAAAGCACCCATCGTCGTTTACTCTTTATCACCTTCTCCACAGATCCCTTCCTCTCACATTCTCACTCACCAAATAAATATTCAAAGTGTGAAAACCTTTACAAATTGTGTTCAAATCTTTGAAGATTTTGGGGGGTTTTTTGATATAAAAACCTGATTTTGAGCTCTTGCAGGAGGAGAAGGATTGACAAAGGGGTAAAGAAAAGGTTGCATTTTCTTGTGAAATGGGAGTTTGTACTTCCAAACCCAGACCCTCTCCGGCACAATTTTCATTCATCAGAAGAAATTAAGTCCTCGGCCCAGGATGAGGATAATCCTGTTGGGTTGAAGAGTAATGGCGTAAATGTGAAAGATTCTGGTAGTCTTGGGGAGAAGAAAAAGAATGAGGAGAATCACGAGGTAGGTAAGAAGTCCCCGTTCTTCCCGTTCTACAGCCCAAGCCCGGCTCATTATTTGTTCTCGAAGAAGTCTCCGGCGAGATCTCCGGCGCTCGGAAGCGGGACGCCGAGGAGATTTTTCAAGAAGCCGTTTCCCCCGCCGTCTCCGGCGAAGCACATCAAGGCGGTGCTAGCGCGGCGGCATGGCTCGGTGAAGCCCAATGAGGCGGCGATACCGGAGGGAAAGGAGGTGGCGGAGAAGACGGGCTTGGATAAGAGTTTTGGGTTTTCCAAGAATTTTTATAGCAAGTATGAGCTGGGAGAGGAGGTGGGCAGGGGTCATTTTGGTTACACTTGTAAGGCGAAGTTCAAGAAGGGGGAGCTCAAGGGGCAGGAGGTTGCTGTTAAAGTCATACCTAAGGCTAAGGTGTGGATTATTTGTCTATTTATTTATTTTTGACGGAGTTTATTGGTGATCTGATTTTTCGGCTTTGATGGGATTTTTGTTTTGTTTAGGGAGATCTGATCTACGCGGGGCGTAGTTTAATTTTGTTCTTGTTTCATATTATCTAATTTGAGTGCTGTGTGCTTTTATCTGCAAGAATGAGTTCTCAATGGAATAGTGTATGTTTTATCGAGCTGGTCGACTGTAGACATAATCCGGGCATTTGGATTAATTCTGAACTACTTCAGTGTATGATTTTGAGTTGAGGAGATGGAGTTTGGCTTGGTGCTTTCCTCAAATGTTGGTTGACTAGGTGTTGTTAGGCGGTTGAGGGCTTGGTATGGTTATTGCTGTGGTTGTATTTTCTGTTTGCTCTGTTGTTCTAGCAGGTGAATTGGTGAACTATATTTGAGTTCGAAGACTGCAGTTATGTGGGGTAATCGAAGTGCATATTTCTTCACTCAGTATGTCAAGTTAAGGTGGGGTGGGGGTTAAAGCTTGGTGAACTACTACTAGATCTTTCTGCTATCTGTTCAATCTTCAATGTCCTCCGATGGGTTTAAATTTTAAAATTGTGGGTGAAGGCTTTAACTACAGTTATTAGATTGTGTGCAACAAGATGGTTGGTGAAAGGAGTTGATATATTAGCAAAAGAGGAAAAACCTGAAATGGAAGGTTGAGGAAGCTTGCAGGTATTCTCTGCGGCTCTAGGTGATTCATTGTGGGGGATTCCCGTGTGAAATACTAATAGATGGGAAGAGAAGATTGATGTGAACCTTTAGTTGATTTATCTAAGGAGGATCTTGGTATACTTTGAATCAGCCAAATTAGTTCACATCAAAGGCTAGGCATACGTGATAATGGGCTAATAGTGCTGCTTACTGTCAGTGAGCAGTATGCAGGCACCTATTGTAGAATCCACAAACATCTCATGTGGAATATCTCATCAATATGCATACTTATTCTGTAGGAAACCATCATCGTAGTGGTAGATAATGGCAGTAATCTTATTTTAATTCTGAATCTTGAACTTGTTTGGAAATGACCAAAGTTTTTATTAGTTTACACTAGGATAAATGTGTGCATGCTTCTCAAAATGTGGAACAATTTTTATGTTGTTTCATCTATGATATGGTTTTCTAATCTCGACTGAATTTCATTACTAGATGACCACTGCTATAGCTATTGAAGACGTGAGAAAGGAGGTGAAAATATTGAGAGCTTTGACAGGACATAACAATCTGATACAATTTTATGATGCGTATGAAGATCAGGACAATGTCTACATAGTGATGGAGTAAGTTTTTCCAGCTTTATGTTAATCCTCAATCATTTTCTTATTAAAGTCCCTTGGTTGTTAAATGTCTTGAAATTGCGATGACCTTAAATTGCTTTGTGGCCTGTATATATCTCTGAACAACCACTTTAAAGAAGTTCATTGTAACTTACTTTCTCAGGTTATGTGAAGGAGGTGAGCTTTTGGATAGAATACTATCAAGGTACGTGTTTGGTTTTCAATGTGGATTTCTTTTTAATTAAGAAGGCAAAGACATTTATCTTTTCTTTCGATCTGATAGCCCTTGGATGCTAATGTAACAAATCTTTCCAGCATCAGTAGTAAAATTAATTGTCTCTTTGTTATAGGGGTGGGAAGTATATGGAAGAAGATGCAAAGACTGTGATGATACAAATATTGAACGTTGTTGCATTCTGCCATCTCCAAGGAGTGGTACATCGGGATCTCAAACCTGAGGTAGGAGCTTGTGGGATATTTCTTAATGTACAAAAGGTTTATGAATCTGGTTTATGACTTTCAATAAAAATCCTTAGTATGTTATTTAGGTTCCTATTTTCCCTATAAAGGGAGTTGTTGTGTCAGTTAAAGCATGAAGTGTGCTATAATAATGATCATTATTAAAAAATATAATGGGAGGTGCACATGCAGGGCCCCCGCCCAACACACACAAACTCACTCTCGGGGAGAGGGACAGGGAGACTGAGTGGAAGATTCTTGCTTCTTACTTGATGTGTTTCCAAGTTGTTGATTCCTCAAGCCAATGTGGATTTTATGTAGAATTATGTTTATTTTCTTATGTTGGATTTGGAACTAATATATGTGGT
This sequence comes from Sesamum angolense, assembly GCA_034509725.1. Taxonomy (NCBI): domain Eukaryota; kingdom Viridiplantae; phylum Streptophyta; class Magnoliopsida; order Lamiales; family Pedaliaceae; genus Sesamum; species Sesamum angolense. The sequence goes on along the minus strand of JACGWL010000001.1, from coordinate 5,379,824 downwards.
CCTGTTTAACTGACTCTTGTACTGGACCAGAATTTCTTGTTTACTTCCAAAGAAGAAAACTCGACGTTGAAGGCTATAGATTTTGGATTATCGGATTTTGTAAAACCAGGTATGTGCTATTTGTTTCATTCGATCGTCTAAATTTCTGTGCTCAAAATGGCTGTTGAAATGAGTAAAAGGATATTGGTTCATTTCTCTGCAGATGAAAGGCTTAATGACATTGTTGGTAGTGCATACTATGTGGCACCTGAAGTTTTGCATAGGGCATACAGTACTGAGGCTGATGTTTGGAGTATTGGCGTAATAGCATACATACTATTATGTGGAAGCCGCCCATTTTGGGCTCGAACTGAATCCGGCATCTTTCGTGCCGTTGTAAAAGCTGAACCAACATATGAAGAACCACCTTGGCCAACTCTGTCTTCAGAGGCAAAAGACTTTGTCAAACGTCTGCTAAACAAGGATCCAAGGAAAAGAATGACTGCAGCACAAGCGATGTGTGAGTGTCCAACTGCTAATGAGCAAGAATAGTTTGAGTTTGATTTTGAATCAACTTATGGTTTTCCTGCTTTCAGGTCATCCATGGCTCAGAAATACCAATGACGTAAAAGTGCCGTTGGATATATTAATTTTTAAACTTATGAAAGCTTATATGCGTTCATCTCCCCTCCGGAAAGCTGCTTTACGGGTATGTACTGTTTATTTTCCATCATATCTTGATGTGTGTATGAGAAGAACGTGGAACAAGCCCCTTATTGGACATGTATTGTCTGACTGAACTTGGATCTATTATGGCGTTGATTCCTGGATGAGCATTTCTTTTCTCCACTCAAGATAATGGATACCATCCGATTTTAATAATTAAAGGAACACATATGTGATATTATTACTCCATTAGTTTCTGCACATTCTATGATTATAGTTTCTATGGGGCTCATCTGGGTGCATGTGTACACACATACATTAATAAGCAAATTTATGTCATGGACTCATGGATTTGCCGAAGAAAATTTTGACATGCTTATAGTGGTCAAGAGCACCGGTATAACAACTTGGGTCAACAATTTTCATATCATGATAACAAGTTTGAATTAGTTGCTAGTGGAGCCTATTGTGGCTCATTGGCTCAGGACGTGATGAAATGGTATAGAATTGGGTGCATGGCCACTGTCCTTGTCTAGTAACATCGGTTGATCATCTATTTATAAAGATAAGGTGCATGCAAATTCATTTCTGTTTGCAGGCTCCTCCTCCATGAACACGATGGATGAAAACACCCCTAATCTAATTGCTTGATGATTTAACTTTCTACTTTGTCTTTCTCAGAACTGTTGGTTTCCTGATTCTACTTTTTTGTTCTAATTCTGATCATTGTTCTATACAGGCTTTATCAAAAACTCTGACAGATGATGAACTCTTCTACCTAAAGCAGCAGTTTGCACTATTGGAACCAAGCAAGAATGGGACGATTAGTTTAGATAACATTATATCGGTCTGTAGCTTGCAAATTGTTTTCATTTGTTCTGATATTTTTTCAATCAAGACTTGGATCTCAAGTTCTGTTGTTTGGCCAGGCCTTGAAGAAAAATGCGACGGATGCCATGAACGAATCTCGCATTTACGATTTTCTTGCTTCGGTGTGCTTCTGATCACTGTGTTTTGATTTCCTAATTGACTATGATTTGCTCTCTAGTAATCTTCTACTGCTAACTGATTGCTTTTCTGTTACAATAGCTTAATGCACTTCAATATAGAAGGATGGATTTTGAAGAATTCTGTGCCGCTGCTTCAAGTGTGTATCAGTTAGAAGCTCTAGATAGATGGGAACAGCATGCTCGCTGCGCCTATGAACTCTTTGACAAGGACGGCAACAGGACTATCATGATCGAGGAATTAGCTTCTGTAATACATTCGCCATCATTCCCTTTTCTTGAAAAATCAAGATCAAAGAACCAAAAACTAATCCTACATTCTTTTGGTTTATTTTTGTTAGGAACTTGGCCTTAGCCCTTCTATTCCTGTTCATGCCGTTCTCCATGACTGGATTAGACACACCGATGGGAAGCTCAGTTTCCTTGGATTTGTCAAGTTATTGCATGGTGTTTCCAGCAGGTCTCTTGCAAAAGCTCATTGAAACATTTGGGAACACCCCAAACATCAGCACCCCCAATATTCCCTCATTTCCCTGATGATCGATCTGTCGTGAAGTATAAAGGGCTAATCAGAGGTGATCCCATCTCATCGCTCCAAACCTAATTTACTTGTAAATTGCCTCATGCACAATACAAGATGCATCAGCCCGAGGTTTTAAGGTCAATACAGCTATCTGGTTCAAGTTGCATTTTCCTACCCTGTCGCTGGTTTCGGAGCATCAGAGTTGGGACTTAGGCATTGCTGCACTTCTGACAAGGGATCAAAGCAGTCAGTCGTGTGCCCATTGTAAAGCCGTAGGCTTATAGTTAAGTTTTGTGTTCGACGATTGCAGCTGAGAATGTTTCTGGGCTGGACATTCATACCTCGTCTCCTGACATACAACGCTGACATAATCTTGTATCTTCCCGTGTTCCTCATACTTTGTAATTTAGCGATTGTCGTTCTTTTGTGTAACGTTTCAATCTCTTGTCTCGTGAAGTTGGAATAGAGCTGTTGTTGATTTGTCCATAGATAAAATTTCCTTGCTTCACCAAGAAACATCGAACGCTGGGACATAATTGAGAAATTCCTCCAATGGCGACAATGGTGTTGTTGAATACTGTAATGGAGTTGAAGAATGTTGATACATTCTCTTCCTCCGGATTCTTCTACTACAGCATTTTGGGTCTTTTGATATATTGCATATGCAATTTGATTTATATCTGATGGCTCCTGCTGCCATCCCAAGACAATCAAGCTGCTGCAGCTAGGAGGTGCCACGTCATTGCCATATCAGCACAGGTCATTGCCAACTAAGCACGTCATCAGCCTACCCATGTCGTTGAGTCAGCAACAGTGCCAAAGTGTTAGAAGTCAGATCCACATCAGCAAGCCATGTGGGCAACAATGTCCAGTCAGCATAATCCATAAATCAACATGGCCTAGATTCGATTCAAGGCCAGCGGGCGCCCAAAGCCACATCATCACAAGGTACGAAGAACATATCAGCACCATGTGTGTGAGTTGGAATTGGTGCAGTATGTCAATTTGTCCAAATTAACTAAAGGCTAAATCCCGATTTACCCCGCCCTACTTTAGCCTCGACTCACTTGTACTGTTATAGATGCTTCAATTGCATTCTTTCTTCCAAAATTATTTTTGTAAATGTAAGAATTTAAGTAGTAAAATAATTTTCAGAATTATAATATGTAAAATAATCATTATACAAATAACTATCATATACAAATTATGGGAAACTTATTTTTAGAATAGATTTTTTTTATTGCATATAGTGAATAATTTTTACAATAAAATTAGAAGCATTAACTTTTTTATATTATTTCAAGAATAACATTATTAGGACATAGTATTTCTCTATCAAGATGAAAATTGTTAATAGATGGGCAACACTATAGAACTAATTTTACATTTATAAAACTTACTGCAACAGTATGAATACTTGAAAAAAAAAGTTGTAGTATTTCTTTTTTATTTTATTTTTATGTATAATTTTTTTTTTAATTTCTTAGATATAAATTGTCCGACTATTAAATCCATCTAAATAATTTTGAGCTCTGAAAATTGTTTAACTATTTAAACTATTACATTTTAAATTAAAATTTTGGAGATTTACATAAATTTTAATTTTGTATTTATACGTTTGAGGACATTTATGCTGAAAAGTAAATGCAATGAGACGTAAAGAGAGAAGATTTATGTTGGCAAAATATATTTATTTGATCAAATATAGAACTTCATGACAGACGAAATCTGAACCCAAGATCTTAAATTAAACATCGATGAGCAACAACTAAAAAGAAAAAGGAAAAGGTGGGATAAAAAGAAGACGGGCATCGATAAAAAGAGAAGCAAATGAAGCTCTCCTCATTTGTTCATTGCATCCTTTACTGCATCAACTGCACCTTGTGCCTTGGCCTGCATCTGCTCTCCAGCCTAAACAAATCAAAATATTTGATCACCACTGATACAGATACATTCTTAGGAGAGAGAGAGAAAGAGAGTGCAATAAGCAGAAGTCAAAAGGGTTGTTGATGATGATATGTTACCTGCTGCATTGATTCCTTGGCAGATTGGGCAGCATTGCCAGCCTTCTCCATCATCTGGCTGCCCTTCTCCTGTGCTTGGCCTTGGACCTGTCCAGCTTTGTGGCTAATGCTCTGGGAACTATCCATATTCTTCTTCTAACTCAAAAACACAATCAAACCTACACAATTATGTATATGTATAAAACAAGTATTAATTAATATATTGCTGGTGAAGAATAAGTGTGGAGACATGGTATTTATAGCATTTGCGGTTGCCTATTCTCCTATTTTTAAGGGAACTACTCCTCCAGAATCACACCCCTTAATTGGTATGTGTCTTACATGTCCAGTATCCAAAATTTTCAATTTCTTTTGGAATAAAAATTGAACAAATTTTACTAGTTTTTCTGTTGAATAATTAATTATACAACAGAATAATATTTTATTAAGTCTTCATGCCTCAAAACATCTAATTAAGGGGTCACAATTATTGAAGTTGTTACGATAATTAGAATTTGCTTTTATATGATATATATAATCTATTTTAAAAAATATAGAGAAAATCAAATAAGAGGACCCAATGGAGGTTCCTCTGGTATATATGCTCAATCTATATAATTGGGTTTTCTTTACTTTTTTGTTTTTTTTTATGGGACTAAAGAGGGTTAGATAATTTCATAATTAATATCAGAATATTCAATAAGAATGATAACTTAGTAGCTTATCATACAAATTAGATGATTATTGTGTGATCAGTTCATATTGTGTTTATTTTTTTAGTTATTATAAGAGATAAAGTGCAATTAACAAAATTACCCTATGATAGAACAAGAACATCGATATTGCATATTCACATAACAAAATATGGAACATTTATAAACACATAAACTTATATATATATATATATATAATATATATTGAGGCGGTGCCTCTAGCCCAACTCCGTGCCGGACCATCTCGAGGCACCGCCTGGAGGCGGACTCGAGCTCGAGGTTGTGCCCCGAGCCCAACTCAGTACCTCGAGCTGGACGAGGCCCGGCTGCACCTCACCTCAAGGCACCGCCTTGAGGCATGGGGACTAACTCTGCAAAAAAAAGTTAGCGTTTTGATGCTTAAATCAGTGATGGTTTATTAAAAGATAAAGAAAACTTGAATTAAAGTGAGAACAATTGTGAAACATAATGTGAGAGTGATAAATATTCGAGTGGAGTGCAAAAGATAGACTCAAAATAGCTTAAAAATCAATAAAGAATTGAGAGAATAAGTGAAATTTTGAGAGTGAGGGTTAATGTTACCAAATGAATGCACAAAATTTCTATTTACAGGCGTGTACAAAGAAGGATACAGGGGTTGTTATGGAGAGTCTTTCGCCATTTGAAAACCCTTATTGACTATTATCCAAAAAAAATCGTTTGTGACTTAAACTTAATTTGACTAAGATATATCAAGTGAATTGAGTATTGCTCTGTTTGAGTGAAAATTCATAAATCCGTTGCTCGTGAATTCCCAGCTCATTTGTCATCAATCTATCAGGAGCCACCTGGAGATATTTTAGGATGACGTGCCTGATGTATTGACAAGTTATATGATGTGTCCGTCCAACTATATGATGATGTGTTCAGCTAGAATAAACTTGTTTATTGAATTTGCTAGTTTAGTAAATTAGGAGACAACCTTGTGGATATTTTCCTTCTTGTTGATGGACCAAATGGACTCATAGCCAGTTGGGTTGAAGTGCCTTATTTGTGGGCTTTGTTCATGAAAGATTTAGGGGCCATCAATAAGTATTACAAAATTATAATTAATATAATTGATTGTATATTAAATTAATAAATAATATAAAAAATGGCCACTAAACGTCATTTGGTGGGGTAGGGTGGGGGGGGGGGATTCTGACATGGTTGGAAAATTTAATTCAAATAAAGTGGTTGTTTTTGTCGGTATATCTAAATGTGGAGGACCATCTGGATAATTAAATTTTAGTAAGACACAATTAAGTTATGATGATTGTATAGTACCACTACCTACAACAATTCCAAATCTATACCGAACCAATAAACAAATTATGGGCTGCGTTTAAAAAATGTAAACTAAAAATTAGAAAAGAATAATATGAGATACCTTTGTTAATAAACTCAAGTAAATAAGCCATCGATCAGTATTCTATTCTAAAACCGCCATATTCGAACTGTTTCACTGTACGCGTCCATGTTTAGTGTTAAGTGTAAATTTTCAACTTGTTTCATTTTCCGCACTTTGCTTTCTGTTCCAACATTTTTAGCTCCATTCTTGCTTTCTTTACTTCGCTAAAAAAAAATTGAAAAAATATAATTAAAAAAAAGAGAGCATGATTTAAGAACATTTTGTATTAAAGGGGTATTTTACCAACAAAAAGTATGTCAAAATATACGTCTATATCATATGCCATACTAGGTTCTAAGTCAAGTGATACTAGAAGAATTATAATATTTAACTATGATTAATTACCATGATAACAAATAGCCGTAACAAATAGTTATTGACAAACTACAAGATAATTATTGATCGTAATTTTTACAAAAGTATTAAACTGTTATAGTATTTCTAATATTAGTTAGAATTGTCTTAGGTTTTTAATTTCTTTCTTGGTCCAATTTTATTAGGACTCGTAATTATAAACCTACAAATATGTGAAAACCTCAACTTCAATCACTAGAATAAATTGAATTGTCTATTTTACAAAAAGACATCTAAAAATCTCCGACAAACTTAGGGTGTAGCTGTAAGTATCCTAAAAAAAATCAAACTTAGTTAGATAGGTCTGGATATGATTGCTTGGAGTTTTTGAGAAAACTGGTAGTTGAAATAGTTCAAAAACTGTGACAGTGTCTGCCTGGTGTGCCCACCACAGCAGTCTCAATACTCATCCAATGTCTCTCTCATTTTCCAGAACAAATGATGGTCAATTTTTTCTACAATTGCTTAAAATTGATTCCTTATCCAAATAAATTTGTGTGAATTATAATAAAAAAAATGCTTATCAATTATTTATATTATAGTGCCTATAAATATCATATTACTAATAAATGTTTTTGGCATAGAATGACAAATATTGATTAGTCGTAGTTAAAATTTGAAATTTTGCATTGATTTGGTTTGATTATGATAAATAGTTATTTTTTATAAACATAAAACAAATTGAGCTAAATGTAAGTGATTGTGCTTAATCATATTCCACTTTTTAGCTCTGGCTTATTTTAAGTACTTTCATATAACATAACGAAATTTTATTTTGTAATTAACAGAATAAAAGAAAAGCTTACAAAGCTTTGTTATTTTATATTTCTCCATATTATAAATTAGGAATAATTATATCATTCTTCTTTGAAATTTAGTGTAATAATAAGTAAATTCTGTATTTCAAAAATTATGTCTAGGTTACCTTACGTTTGGTTAATTCCATATAACAAATAGATCCACTGTTAGTTAAAATTTATCAAATTTGTTGAAATTAGCAAAAAATTGAATGAAAAATACATATTTAATCAATTGACTAATTACTGATTTATTGAAGGTCAGACAAAGTTTTTTAACAAATTATTCTTATATATATATTCCCATACTAATACATATAATTAGGTATATTTTTATCTTTATAATAGTAGTTTGGTTAAAAATATTTATTTAATTTATAATAAATTAGTAATAAATCAATTTTGAGTAAATATAGATTTTTTAGTTAATTTTTTATTAATATTAATAAATTTTAATTAAAAAATAAATATATTTATTAAATAAAAACAAACGTAAAAAAAAATAATAGATGTAATTTATGTAATTACATCATATATAATTACACAATACTTTTGAGAAGAACCCGCAAACTAAAACCGTTGGAGGTTGCATTGCATCAACACAATGTTTGATACGAAATACCTAACCTATGAAGTAGTGATATTCTTGCAACGTATATATATTCGTAGACACATGATTTGTCAAAAATTGTAGGTTACGATGATGAAAAGAGGGCCTACACAAAATGACGGCTCTTGATGAAAATATCGCAGCAAAGCTGTCGAGTTGACATTAACAGTGCAGCAACCGCAGTGTCCCCAAAAAGATGAAACACATTTCATTACACGACAAAACGAAGAGACACGCATATATATTATATTTATACAACATATAATATGCTCAGAAAATGGTCCAATCAGTTGAATGATCTTCAAGTCAGGAAAAAGAAAGCATTCATTGTGGTCGTGTGAACACAATTGGAACACGAAATCCCTCTCAACTCCACCCCTACACCTTACGTCCTCCCCATCTCCTCTTTCCTTCCCCATATGTTTACATATATTTTGGTCTATGGGAGTCGACTTTTGATGATTATACTGAAGTTAACAGGACATAACATGTTAAACCTGCCCTCCCATTCTACAACTAATCAATGCCACTCTATATATGTGGGTGCCAAATTAATAAAAAAAAATATAATTTATCCTTCGTAATATTGTAAAAAAACAAATTATTTTCTTTTTAAAAAAAATAGTAATTTACCTCCTTATATTTTAAAATTGAAGAAATTTATTTCATTAGGCAGGGAGGTAAATTGCTTCATTTTAAAAAATATGGGGGATAAATTGTTATTTATTTTTCATAGGAGGTAATGTATTTATTTTCAATATTATTATAGGGGGGTAAATTGCTATTCACCCGCCAAATTAATAAGTTTATCGATCGACTTGAGCTACTGATTTTTATACAGGAGAAATTTGAGAAATCGATACGTTTGTTGTGTCTCGAGTACTCTTTTTTTAGAGAGAGAATTTTTATATTTGAATGATGTGTATCAAAATGAATGGCCGATTGTTTGACTTCAAAATTAATTTTTGTGATATTTATAGGGTTTGAGGTTTTATTATCGAGAAATGACTTTTAAATTTGTTGGATTTTGAATGTACGCAAATCTTATAAAAAGAAGTGAGTTTAGGTTGGGTATTGGGACGGGTCCAATGGAAAAAACTTAAAATGGAATTCAATTAAATAATCCATCATTTAGAAGATAATAGTATTACTCGATCATCATAAATTTACATTCATCAATGTCATTGCATAAAATTCTTACAAAAGGAACTAACCAAGAGTGGGTATACATCAATCATCAAACCAACCGAAATCTTGGAATCTCAGAATCACACGCATACCTACGTACATTGCTAAGAAACTCACAACCTGAACCGGATTGAATAATCAAGGTGAACAATATTACAACATTATCCAGCCTGCAGAAATTATATATATATTTCAAAAGGGGGAGCTGCTGCTGCTGCGGCGAACGTCGATCTCCTGAGTCCAGGCGGATCGGTCCTGGGTGTGCAGATGCCAATAGGTCTGAGCCACCGCGTCTGGGTCCATCCACCCGTCCCCTCTTCTGCCGTGCTGTCCTTCCCCAGCTGAATAAGAAGAAGAACATCTCTGTTGTGAAGTTGATGCTGTAATCGCCCTGTCAAGTTTCCTTAACAGTTAAAAAATACTAGAATCGTGTCTGTCATAAATTTTGGTTTTGATCAAGTTTTTTGTCTAAATTCAAAATTTAATCATACGATCAATTACATAATAAGTATAATAACACTTTAAAAAATCATTATTATTATTATTTGTATCAAGATGTGATCAATGCTAAGTACAATGAAAAGCAAAAGAAAGTTAAAAGTACATGTTTTGAAACCTAATTTTAACACAAACAAAATTTCTATTATGTATAGCTATGATGTGGATTTATTGTTTATTACAGAATTAATAAAATGTGAGTATTAACTAATGTATGTGATGCCACGCCCTTATTCAGAATACAAGAAGATTCTAATAAAGATTGAAAATTATTAAACCAAAATATAACTGTATTAAAATACAGACATGCATGCATTTATGTGAATACGCAATTAATACATAGTCCACATTTATGTAGAAAATTTCAAAAGTATATACACATATAGTTACATCCCTTTTTCTCTACTTTTGGAACATAAAAATAATAATAAGAAAAAAGAAAATAACTTAAAAGTGAAACCAAACAAAGGCAAACATTCTGGGAATCTAATGGCTCTAGAATCTTCCAGTTGTAGGTAGTCAGAATCATTTTTCCTTGTAATAATTGACAAATATCGGAAATCTAGGAATGGAATACCGAATTCAAGTCGGGTTCAGGAGGACCCAATCCAGTAAGAAATTCGAGGAGAGGAAGTATAGGGAAGTGATAAACCTAGGTGCGCCGATGATGCCGTCGATGATGACGTGCGCCACGTGTACTCCCAGAGGCTGGAACTCACTCGCCAGGCATTGTGATAATGCTCTCATTGCGAACTTCCCGCAACCTTTTCACAGTAACATCCTATGATTAATTAATTAAGGGTTAATAATGGAGATTAGATGAGTTAATTGCATACATATGTCCGAAAACCCCGGAATGCCGTTAAGCGAGGCGGAGCAGCCCGTGAAGAGAATCGTTCCCCTCCCTCTCTCCACCATCCCTGGAAGCACCTGCATTAATTAATTAATTCTTTTTTTCTTAAGTAATTAGCTTTCTATATTTAGAAACTCAACTGATTGGGAGTTACTAAAAATAGAAAGTAGCTAGTAACGAGACCTGTTGCGCGCAGTGGAAGGCGCCGACGGCCGCGACGGCCAGGGACTTATCGAAATGGTCGAGGCGGATGTCGGCGAAGCTGGTGGGGCTCCACGACGGCGGGTGGTGGGCGTTGTAGACTAGAACCTCGACGAAGCCGAGAGAGAGAACCCCCTCGAACGCCTCCTTGATGCTCCTGGACTCGGAGCAGTCGATCCGGATCGCGAATACTTGGGCTTTCTCTTCTCGTGCGATCTCATCCGCAAATATCGATAACCTACCTGTCCTAGATTCAGAGAAAATTAAAGAAAAATATAAAATAAAAATCTTAATGGGGTATTTTTTAATTAATTAAATATATGTATACTGGCCTAGGTCGCGGGCGAGGATGGCGACGGTGTAGCCTTCGTGAGCGAATTTGCGGGCAATGGAGCGGCCGAGGTTGGGGCCGACGCCGACAATAGCGGCGATGCCTTTGGGCGAGGCGGAGGTCGCCATGCTGCGCATCTTTATGCAAAACTTTGAAGCAAGAAGGTATGTATGTGTGTATATGTATATGGGGCGGGCAGTTAATTAATTATTAAGCAGCAGAGGAGAAGAGCAGATGATGAAATCTGTTTGTTGATGTAGATAAGCCCTTTTTGTGTGTTTTAGGAGGGGGAGTTGATGTTATTATTATTCATTTAAAAGAGAGAGTGTGGACGCTTTTGTAATTGTTATTCATTAGGGCCCGTATTTGTAATATGAATTGTTTAGGTTTATTAGCTTAAATCATTTAAATGTTTAGGTGGGTAGTCAAGAGGAATATTGTTTGTGTGGGGTTTGAGAATAAAAATCCAATCTTCATATATAATATAACATAAACACTTTACAAAAGTATATTCAATACTTTATCCAACCTAATAATGAAATATAAACGGGATTTACAGAATTAAATGCATTTTCTCAAAAGATAAAGAACTATTAGTGCAACACACCTATACTTAAACGGCAAAAATAAAATTTTGCCTTTTAATATTTATCCATTCAATTTAAGATGAAAATGGGATTGGACAATTTGATTAAAAATAAAAGTTCAAATGCATAATAATTTATTTTTTGAGACCACAAATATAATTTATTTTTTGTATGATCGTCTTAATTTTTTGGTGTACATTGATATGTTTTGTTTGTGTGGAGAAGAAGGAATGAAAAGAGGTGCATGTACATGAACATGATGTTTGTCGTGCAATATCGCTTTCTGGGTTAGAGTGCTTCCTGGAGGAGAGGCAGCCTCAGACTCATCCTCATACACATACGTACTGCTGTTACTCTACAACTCCTCATTCATAATTTGACTTCATTTCCTCCCCTTTCATATATTATTATTATTTTTTATTTTTTATTTTTTACAAAATACACAAATACACATATGTTTATAAAATTACAAATACTTCTTCATTTCAAAGTCAAAACTTACACAAAAGACAGGTCAAAATATTTACTACAGTTACAAATTATGATCAATATTTTGGTTATAAGTAAAATCATAATGAATACTGATTAACATTTTAAAAAAATATCAAAAAACATTTTCATTTTTTTTTTGGTGGGGGGGGGGGGGGGGGGGGGGGGTTGTGCGGGGAACATCTAATCCCCCTCTTGTTGTATTCTTCACTCATGTAATTTACGACTGATTCTTATGTTTTGACATGTATCTATTTTACTCTAATTTACTAATTACAAAAGCTCAAATGTTTAGGAATCAATTAACTGTATTTTTTTTTCAAACTCAACACCCCAATTTCCTTCCCAAGGTTTAGTGTAATTATACTTAAATTTCTTGTGATTTGAAAAATTATATCTAATATTCTTGAAATTTGTTTTTACCTAACAAATAAGTTCATCCATTAATCAAAAATTCACTAAATTTATTGGTATTACTTAAAAAAATGAATGAAAATTTATATTTAAACTCGATTGAACTTACTAACTTATTGCAGGTCAAACAATTTTTCTGGACTAAACTATTCTTATAACAGTGAAAATACAACTCTTCACATGCATTAATGCGTGAAGATGTATGAGGATAATTTGGTTATAAAAAAATTATTTAACCTACAATAAGTCAGTAATAAGTCAATTATGAATTGATATAGATATTTTCTGATTTTTTAGTTAAAATCAACAAATTCGGCGAATTTTGACTAACGAAGGATCTTATTTGTTAGACAGAAGCAAATCTCAAGAGTGCTAGATATAATTTCTCAAACCACAAAAAGTTTACGTGTAATTAATCTAAATTTTATGGAAAGGGAGTGTAATCCCCAAAACAAATTGTTAACTCAAAATTTAAACTCTACCTGTTATACATACAGTAAACATTGATAGTTATGATCTATGGCCTTGTAAGGGGAATATACATATTAAAAATATCATCTATTAAACTACATAAATTTTATTTAGTCATTTATGATGAAAATATTATTGATTGATAAAAAAATGAAACTCGATCGCAGAATTATATCTGAAGGATTAATTACTTAGCTTATTTTTCTTTAGGATAACTCTATAATACAAAATTTTAAAATCATTACCATTTAATTAAGTTCATTAAATCAATAACTCATGAATTTAAACAAACGATGTTTTTAATATAAACTTTTTATTAGATTTTTGGGTTTGGCGGAGGTGGAAAACTGAAATTGATACGGAGAATTGTGGTTTGGTGTAGAGTCAGTTTCATTATTGGATTCTATCAACACCCCAACTTTAGTTGTCGTCCGATTATACCACAATATTTGAGAAACAAATAGAGACAAGTGAACACTTAATTCTGGTTTTCAAGACTCTTCTAGGAAAAAAAACACTTGCGAAGACTCAGCTCACACTTCTTTTCTAATTTAAAAGTTAAAAACCAAACAATCAGCATAATATTTTTTTGTTTAAACGTGATTGTAAGAAATTAGAACTAATCTAAAATCTGTGGTTTAAGTCATAACTACTATACCAGATAATGAGTTGTTCACTGAAATTCAGTTGAGATATAAACTAAATTAAAATTATTCTTATAATCAAGTCATAATTCCATTTTAACATGTTTGTATTTCAGTCGATTTAATCCCATAATTTACCTTATAAAAAAAGGCCAAGTATTCTTTTCTGTTCTACACCCTTTCTTTAAAATTGGTCGAAGGATCCCTTCCAATAGGTGATTTTATTGATTCTTAACCATTAATTTTAAAGATAATATACTATACAAGCGCACAAACTTTATATTTTTAGGGTTAAGTATATTTTACCTCTCAAAATGTATTAATAGCAAAAAAAACCTTCCATAATAGGAGGGAAAAGAAAAAGGGCTATGCAACTTTGAGTTTCTGAAGAAAAAAAAAAAAAAAGCTCACTGCATCCGATATCAAGATGCCACGTTGCCCTCTTTGTTAAAGGCCGGGGATTTCTTCGCCTTTTCTTTTGCCCCCAAAATTATTTTATCTATTAATACTCTCGTAGTTTTTAACTTGTTTCCGTATATTCAAGATCACTTACTAGGAGGAATGAACTAAACACTAAAATAGTTTTACGTCAAAATTATCATCATCATCGAATCTTCTACTTCAATTATAAACAGATATGTTTTCTCTATGAAAAACAATTTTAACATATAATTTCTTTTGATTTTACTAATAAAACTCAAACCAAATATAATATCAAATTCAAATTGGTTTGATCTAATATATGTAACTCTTTCATTTAGAAAACATAATTAGTTGCATGGCTAATGATTAATGAACTTAGGTGAGTTGAAGAATGAAGAATATATATAGATGGATATAGATATAATAAATGAGAAGGAGTGATGATTGGGATTTGAATACAAATGATTGGAGAGCATATTTATTACAAGAAGTTGTTGATTGTTGCCTTGTTTCTGAAATGGTAGTTGAGAGGGCCCAAAACTTTCCCTATTTCTTGTGTGGGAGGCCCTACTCACATGCAATTTCTCATGCAACAATCAATTTATATGTTTTGTTTTCAGTCCCATTATCATTATGGACTCTGGGGCTCAAAATTTAGATTGTGATTGTTTGGCATCTCTTTTCATTTCAGTGGAATCAAATTAATTCGGAGAAAATAAAGAAAAAAAAACTAAAATGTGTTCAAAATTGAAATAAAAAGAACAATTAACAATAACAAATCATCTCTATCTTTTGTAAAATTACAAAAATCACTCCTGACCATCAAAATATACATAGTATGTGTAATGTTGATAACGTTTCTAGAGAATGTAAGTGTGATTTTTTTAAAAAATAAGAGTAATTTGTCTAAATGAAGTTGATTTTTGATAGATATAGTATAAGTGTTTAATCGACGGGAGTAATTTGTGTAAATATATTATAAATTAAGGGTATAAATATAATTATTTTTTTTTTTTTTTTTGGTTTTAATAGAGATACACGTTTTAGAGAATATGATAAGCAGATGTATCTGTACAAAAAAGCTTGAATGAAAAAACTCCCACAACCGGTCCCACCAAATAACTGACTTATATATATACATATATACATATATATCTTCTATATCTATACTAATATAAAAAGGAAACGGACTCCATACTCACAAACGACAGTTAGTGACACCGTCGCACCAATTTTTTGTAATGTCAAAATTGTCCTTCAACTAATAAGATAACCAACTAATTCCACTTTCCAAATTATTCATTAATTAATAAATTAGTTTTATTTTATTTTTTTTTTAATGTCATGTATTGATTTGTTCATTTTGCTCTTATTTATAATAGATTTTAAAATATAAAAAATTATTTATTATAAGCACGCAGGAACGGCGTGCTACAATGGCTAATTAATATAAAAAGAAAAGAGCCTCCATATTCACAAATGACGGCCAGTGACACCGTCGCATCAATTTTTTGTGAAGTCAAGAATGCTTTCAATTAATAAAATAACTAACTTATTCAACTTTCTAAATTATACATTAACTGATAAATTAAAATTTTTTAATGTAATATATTAATTTGTATATTTTACTCTTATTTATAAATTTAAAGTATAAAAAATTATTTATCATATACACACAAAAAATGATGTATACAACGGCTAGTATTTTGTTAAATAGAAGGTGTTGATTTACTTGTGAATAAGGACACTTGTCCTTTGGGATAGGGAGCAGCCTCCATCTTTGAAGGTCTTATAAGCTATGAAATTTGCTTCTCTGCCTTTAAAAAATTTTTTTACTATTTAATTTTTCTAACATTCAAAAACAAGAAAATACTTCATTGTTGAATAATAAATTACTATAGTTTTTGTTCCTGTTTAGTCCCCTTCATTTCGGAAATAAATATAAGATTGATATTGATATTATATTTACTAAAAAAGTACAAATTTAAAAATATAATAAATTATACGACTAGCAATAATTATTATATTAACAAAGAAAATATCTATGATATATCTATACTAATATTCAATTTACATGAATGCATATATTATTTTATTCAAAAGTTGAAGTATAATTCTATTTTTTTTTGTTATTGTAATAAAATTATCTATTAAATGTTTATTTGAAGTTAAACTAATGTGTACTATTTATAAAAGTCTTCGAAAAATATTTAAAACAAAATATGTCAAGAAATAATAATTTATTTGATTCTAATGGTTTTATGTCCCTTTTAGTCATTTACTAACTAAAAACCTTATTGTGCCAAACATCCTAATATCGTATAAGATATTTTTACATCTTAAAAGCTTTAACATCTTATTCGATAAGCTTATTTTTAAAATAAAATCCAACATATTATAAGTTTCTAAAACATCTTATAAGATATTTTAAAAAGCTTAGTCAGAACCGTTCTCTGACATTTTCAGATGCAAAAATGAGTTTTTGTGACCAAGTAAACACTACTATGTTGCTGCAGTAACAAAATGAAAAAACCGATTTGTCACAAGAAGGGAAAGGGCAAAAAAAGCAAATTCTTGAAGCTGGTTTCAATCCCCAAGAAACTTGCGTTTTTTTGTTGTGTTCATGTAAGGTCTGATGACCCATTCAGTTTGAGCTTCATCTTGATCCATTGTTCCCAGTTTGATCTGCAGTGTTAACAATTGCCAAAAAGTTGGTGAGATGTGGCATACTGCCTTGGACAAGCCACTTGGAAAAAGACTATGGAACCCCCATTTCACGAACTCTATCACGAAATCAAGATCTAACATTCATGACACTAGTTTGTTGCATTTGAAAAATGAAGGTGGTATGGGAAGATGAGAATAAACTTTGGCGGTTTGGTTTCTGTGTTCCCTATGTGTGTGCTTTGTGTGGTGGGTGTAAAGGGAGCTAACTTTCTACTAAAACAATACTGGTTTTGTGCATGAACCTCAATCATCTGGAGAAACCATGAGAGCATGTATTTCTCCGTGTGTGTTCATATGAAAGAATAAGCAACAAAAAATGTTCAAAGAAATTAAGATTAACAAGCTGCAACACTTTCTTACTCGAACCCAGAAGATAGTGCAGCTACTTAGAAAGATAGCACTAAAAAGAAAAAAGGAGATGGAATAACATAGCTAATTCTCTATGGAAGCATCATCTATTGATCAAAACATGATGTATCATTATAAAGAATTGACTAATCCAAGTTACCTGGTAGAGCCGCAATTCAAATCGAGGGCCAATTTCTTTCAGTTAAATTGATTTGGGACCTCCACGTTTCTCATAGATATGATGCCTGCATGACTTACTAAATCAATAATAAAGTAGGAGAATTATAGTCATCATCACCATAACAAGAAATGTAAGTTGATCCAGCTGCTGGTTTCCACGTCTACTGCTTCCACTTTGTTTGATCAAAATTTCACATCTTAGTTTGCAGGCGCAAAGAATCGTTGATGAATGAATGATCTGTTGTTTACGTTTACTGTTGCAGAGTTCAAAGGGAATGTTAATATGCATAAATAGAAGCAGAAGATACCCACCTGAATGAAATATAATCCGACTGATTAGCAAAAGTGACTATACGCTTTGTATCTGGCTTGGGCACTGGAAAGAGATACTTCAAAATGTTTGCAGTTCTTTGACCAAGCTGACAACAATCAACAAATCCACATTACTACAACCATTCCAAAAACAGAACAAACAGAAACAAACTAGGCAATGAATCTCAAACTGTGGAAAAGGAAAATAAAGATAAAAGGAAGTTCCTCTATAATTCACAAATAACATCTGCAACCACAGATCACTGCATAATATGATCATGATCGCTCTAACACTGCAATGCTGCATTACAATGTCCACGTGCAAAAGTCAAACGCCAATAGATGAATAAGTTTCTTGACTATATAAACTGATGATTTCATTCTATTCCATTTTTGCGATTGTATAATTGCAAGCAATCATCCATGACAGCAAACCTATGGCACTAAGTAATACATATGACCATAGTGGAGAACATGACACGCCCTTTTAGGTTCCAGTTGCTCATGTGATCATATAGATTGAAATTCAAGCTGGGTCTTCAAATGTATGACTAGTATGAATGAGGTATAACCTTAGTGGAAAAGTTGTCAAGGATCAAATGTGGGTAAGCCTCAGGCATAGTTCCAATAGCCTTTTTGTCCTTGATGTCATGTCTTGTTACCTATGTCAGACTGAGATGTGAGAGTGTGGAAAGAAAACAATGCGAGGGGTTTGCCTATGACAAAAGTAAATTCACTCACCACATTGAGCAATCCAAAGTAAGCTGTGGGGCCAAAGGGTAGATGGCTTATGATTATACCATCTGGTACACCACGATGTTCATGAACTAAGATAACATCTGTAAAATCATGCGCTCGGCATGTTTCAATTATTTCGGATATAACCTGTGGTTAAAAAAATTATTATCAGTATGGTAACATCAAACTTACAGCTAACTGATAAGGATCTTTTGTTCATCAATAGCATTTGGTATACAACAATTCTGCTGAATTTGGCTGATATACATGATGGTTGGAGTTAAAACAAAATAAGTATCAACACATGTTCCAGCAACAGAGGAAATCCTAAACCAGAACCAAATAGGAGAACAAAGAACAGCATGAAAGCTGGTGGAAATATCTGCAGCTTGCAACATTTGAACTGAAAATGGTGTGCTTTTTAGGTCCATAGTTCTCTAGACACTCACTGGAAGTAGAGGTGATGATTTCTTTTGCCCTATAGTTAATTCGGCCTGTCATCATTTACCAGACACATGGGATTTGTTTGGTTTTATGTCTTGTCTTGTTTTGGGCATTTCCCGAAACCTGAAACAAAACAAAACACACCAAATGTTTGTTTTTCTATTTTTACACCTTATCTAGGTGTTTTTTGTTTTTGAATTTTTTATATATAATATATATACACACACTTATATATATAAATATAATTACAAAAGACATGATTTGATAATGAACAGTGTTTTTGTCAACAAAAAATACAACATTAAACATACAATATTTATATATATACATATTTTATATATACTAGTCGTCGTTGCACGCGTTTCTCGCGAGCAAAAAAAAATTGTGATATGAGATGGAGAAAAAAATCATGATGAGAAAAAAAATTCATGAGAATAAATAAAAGTAGGGTGAGATGACAGAGAAATAATATTTTATAATTTGAAGTTTATTAAAAATATAGAAATTTATAAATGAAAAAAAGCAAACAAACATGGATAAATTGGAGCAGTGGGTGAGAGAAAAAAAAAAATTATAAAATTGTGAGACTATTTAAAAATTTTGAAATTACTATTCTGACCAAATTTGTTTTGAAGTAAAGAAATTAATTTGATGATAAAATAGAGCAATCTAAAATTGATACGCTCAAAGGGTTTTCTTTTATAATAGTATAGATATAGATAAACATACATAAAAAAGACATGATTTGACAATCAACAGTAACATTTGTCTCCCAAATCCAAACATGAAAACATACACCACTTATTTTAACTATTTTATATTATCCAAAACACAAATCCAAACATACCATCTATCTCAAACATACACTTATTTATCTCTATTTTTCTCTCTCTATCTCAAAAATATCAAAACATAACACCCGAAAACCTAATCCAAACATTATGATGGTTTTTTGTGATTTATCTACTCTGCCATGTGACTCTGAGCTTTTTGTCTTGATGCCACATAGTATTTAAGAACTGAACATGTAGTAAGTGAATAAACCTCAAAGGGCATAAGCTCAGTAAAACAGCATGTACAGTTTTTATTTCACATTTTGAAGGGATTGGAGTACCCTACCCTGCAGGGCAGCCATGTGAATGAAAACATTATGAAGATATCTCTTAACAAGTGATGGTGATAATAGTTATATCTAAAGACATGTCAAGAGCACCTCCTCAAATGGATGACCATATTAATCTCTCGCGAATACACCCGTAGTCATCAAAAAAGTGAGAAACAATCCAAAAGTATACAAAATCTACAGTGGACCAACCTGACCACCTCGATTCATTCGTTGTGCATTTGGAAAGACAAACTTCAATTCCTAGATGAACAAATAAAATATTATTCAATGTGTTGAAACAGTCAAAATGTAAGAGGGAATCAAGAAAGTTCAAATAAATAAAGCTATAGCCTCGGAGATATCTGAGATTTAACAACCTTAACAAACTATGTAAGGGGAGCACTCGGATTGCGAGATGTCGTAATCAAAATCTTAGGATCTCTATCAGCAGCATTTGCATATTCATCGTCGATGGTTGAACGGGGAACTACATTCGACCAAAGAGAATTCATACGTCAGCAGAAATCAAGTTGGAGTCGTTCCCATGGAACTAACAAATCATAATAGCTGAATGATCATTTTATGAATTATGTAGGTCAAAAGTAACAATGTTTTTTCACTTCCTTCAGTTAGTGAAATGACAAGCTTAAGCAAGTTAGTGAAAAAGCTGTAGAGTTGTGTAACAAGGTTAAATGGAATCTCTTCTCCACAGTTTGCATCAAAATGGATTAAACAATCATGTTACCTTTCATGAGGTTTTGCCGATTATTCACAACAAGAATCCTCCAGAGCAAGCAAAAGAGTAGTTAGCTCAACATTCAAGCCATTAAGTCCCCAGTTGTAAATAAGCCCAAAAATATTTTTAACCATTACTTGTTTACCAATAATCAAATGAACAAAGCCCATCCCATCTTATTATCAAATTTGTTATTCTCAACCATAGAGCAAACCAAAATCTTGAGTTTGATAATGTTTTTCATCCACATTCTTATATTATGAAAAACAAACATAAAATATGTATGCACTTTATAAAAAGACCGCGCATCACATACTGTTGGCTCATCTAAGTGTTGTACCAGTAGCAATGCAAACCAGAAGTGTGTTCATCTTCTAGGTCAATTTCTTGACGAAGTGCCGCTTCTTCATTTCTGAGCTCTGTAGGAATTGGCTTTCCCTCTGTCCAGAAAACAAGTATAAATTATTCGAAAGCTAATAAAAAGAAGATTACGTTACATCCCCTTTATCTTCTTGAGTTTGCAAATTGCAACAAGAACAATAACGACCTTCTAAAGCTTCCCGAATTTTGCGCTTCTTTTCGTAGAGCAGACGCTCTTTCCCCTCCAAGCTTTTCCGATAAAGATACTCTCTCCTCAGCCTGATGTTCCTCCTTAACATTTTGTTAATAATCCTTCACCCAGAAATAGAAAAAGCAATACAATCAAGACCCACAATTAGGTTTTAAACATACCTGAACTCAAAACATGAAAAGGAAACAGAAGAGGGTTCGATCCGATTTCATTTAATGAAGTATTTGACGAGGTCCAGTAGGCTACACATTTATCTCCAATCCATCTCTCTGCTTGACAGCTAAACTTTTAGATGAGGCGCGATGGTTTAACACAGTGTTTGAGCTCTCACTCTGCTACTTCATCTTGTTTTCACGTTTAAGCAGATATAATCACAACTATATTAACTAAAACCTCTAAAACAAGCGAAACACTACTAACTGCCCGATCGCTATATATGTGGCTTCCTCGAACCAGAAAAATCAAGAATAAAAAAAATTGCCACGCGCAATTTTTTCCAGAAAATTGCAAGCATCAATTACTGCAAACAAGACTAGAACAGAATTCCACGTGCATTATCTCAACACTGCAGAATAAGCCAAATTAAAATTTCCTATTTATCTTTGACACATACCTATTGCGAAGAATGAGTAAGAAAGAGAGGAGGAGTGGCGGAAGGTCGGAAGCGGCGGCGAGAAAATGCCGGCCGAAGGAAGGCGGAGGAGACCGGGTTGAGGATTCGTGGATGGCATTATGGGCTTAGTTCTTCAGGCCGAAAAAGATCAGGAAGCAGGCCCAATGGGATTTCCAGCCCAAATCATTTACTTGTGAGAATGTTAGTTTTAATTAATATATTACTTGTGCATATCGCCGATTCTTAAAAGTTTAGGAAATTACATTGTTTTTGCCTTTTTCTTATCTAGGAATTTTTTTTTACCTAATAATTTTTTTCACAGGAACCTGTTGCATTTGACCTTGATTTTTCGACTAAGGTAAGAAGTAGGGGGGCCTTCATGATTTTAATTTCATTATATGTATAGATAAATATAATGGTCCTTAAATTAAAATAAAAGTACATAGACTTTAATGAATATAGCTTGTACTTTAATGGATATTAATTTAGTGAATATAGCTTATACTCTCGTAAAATTTGACATAATTATGAATAGTCCTTATTTTTTTTAAATAAAAAATACCCTCAAATAAATTATGTCATACCTGATGGAAAATGAAAGTATCAAATTTATCCTTGCTATAATTTTTTTCGTTAAAAAATAAGAAAATCAAACGAAATGGATGAAAAATTTTAAAAATTATAAAGAAATGTATCAACTTAATCCGTAAAAATAATTCAATTTTTTTAATAATAAATAAAATTATAATTCATAACCACAAAAATATTTTGATCAATTCACCATAAAAAATTAAAAATAAAAATCCAGAAAATTTCGTTATAATTTACCCTTCGGAGCTATTTCTCACCTTCTTATAAAGAAACTGGAAAGTTACAGTTACAGGATACAAGTTCTTGAAAATTGTAGTGAGGGTTGATGTGCAGTTGAGCAAAATTTTCTTTGTATGTATTTTAATTAGTAAGTGAAGAGAAATTAAGGTGATATGGATGCAACAGCACAGCACCCAAACTCATTTCTGGAAGTATCATTTCAAGTTGAGGCCTTTACTTGGATGGATTATTACCATTTCTGTCTACGCATGCTGATTCATCAGGCAACAGAGAAATAACATCTGTGAAATCGGTGAAACATCACTAAGAATTTTTGTACAACTCAGTCATTTATTACTCCGGAATCGGAACTTACAGGTTTTGGCAGAGAGCTTTTCATGAGAGTTTGTGGATCCCTAACAAAGAAGCTCTCGGAGTCATTTTTAGAGACACCGGGCGACGTGCTATAGCTCTGCTTTGATTGGTGGGCTATAGGAAGTGCAAAGAGATGATTCCCCATATATCATAAGTAAATTTTTCCTCGGTAAGTTCATCAGCTTTTCGACGATGAAGCTTGGTCCCAGGAGCACGTGCAAGAGGAGAGATTGTTGACGTTGAAGACATGAATGGAGAATGGGTAGCCGTACCAGCACTAGGAAAGGTTGCAGAAGGCAACAGAACAGCTCTACCAGCCAATTTCCTTGTCACAATTGCACTAGACTTTTCTTGATCAGAGAAGCGCCAGTTGTTCACAAATCTTGAAGAGATCTTATTATCCAAGAGATTTACCTTGGAGGATGATCTGGAGCATTCTTGTTTATCGTCCCGAGAAAATGGGAATGTAGTTTCTCCGGGATGGTCTGTATCAGGAGAAACTTGTGGTTTTAGTGTTATGGATGCTGCAGGTGACAAAGGTGATGATGGGGTAGAATTGCTGCTCTGACTGCTCGAAACTTCAAAGAGTCCAGGTATTGCCATGCCAGAACTCTTCTTCTTCCTCCGCCTTCTACCTTTCTCTTTACCAATTCTAACTCTCAGGTTTCTTGAATCTGATGCATCTTGCGCATCAGATTTCTCTAATGGTGAAGTGTTTGACAGCATGGGAGATACCAATCTGGTTTCCGGTAGCTTCTGGTGTCCTGAAGGATTTGTGTGTCCCTGGTCAGGGGCATGATCATCAGGACATCTGCCGACAGATGCCAATAGCAACGCTTTCTCCCCACAATTGATCCTCCAAAGCCGTCCATGTTGGGAGCGATAGCACCACTGTTTTTCTTGTGATGCATAATCCAAGAGTTTAATGCACCGCTCAAAATATAGGAGTTTTTCCTACTTCGGAAGCTAGGAAGTATGGAGGCTGTTACAGGAGGAAGCAAGAGAAAAGCCAGGAAAATCAACAAAGCAGCAGCAAAAAGGATCGAAACCAAAGCCTTCTTCACCCGCATCCAGAACACTGATCTTCTACAGAAGTTAAGCAAGTATATAGGTAAACTTGCTTTCATAGGTATCACAAGAATGCCAGTTGCCAAAGCCAGCTCCAGGTCCCTCTGTATTGTGGCTGAGGAGAAATCACTCTGGTACGATATCTGAAGTACTATAGATTCTCCAGGCAGCAGAGAAAAACCTTTGCAATGATGTACTAAAAAGCCGTCTAAACCACATTCTGACCCTGAAACTTCAATTCGTACGACCTCAAGAGGAAAATCTCCCATGTTCTTGGCATAGACATGTTTTATCAAGGGATGACAGCAGGAGGGAATCTTGCCTTCCATTGAGTGAAAGGTTTCTGGGGACGAAAAATTTAGCAGAGATGGCAATTTCAATTTAAATTCTAAACTTTGCACAGGATCAGAACCCTCGAGCAACACCAAGGAAAGTGAGCCTCCAAAACCTCGCAGAGACAACCACTCTAAACCCGAGAGATTATTCCTAATCAGGACCGAACTTCTCCATTCACAGCGATTGGAAGGCTGAAAGAGGATTGGACCAAAAGATGCACTATCATAAGGATAAATAAGAGCTTCTGTCAGTGCACCTTTTGCTATGGAGAAACCGTACCTTGTTGAGCAATTGATTTATTGCCCACCAAAATACGAGATGAAGAGGGTTGTAAATGCATCTCAGGTGTCCGACACTTATGAATGACTTCCCCGGAATTTAGAATAAGCTGCACCAAAATTGGTTCTTGGCTGGGGTTTTTGACAGCTACCCACTCGGAACTATGATTTCCAACCTGAACCATGGGAAATAGTACTTCATTGTCATCAAGAACAGACATGAAACTTGCTGTGCCTTGGGATTTCCAATTTTTGAGTACAAATTCGTCTGCTTCTCTTGTATCAACCACCTTCAGACAATGACTAATAGAGTTATCATATTGATACAGGAAGAAATTCCAACAAATTTGAAATTAAGTTAAATGATCGATTCAAGGTGCAAAATGAATTGTGGCAAAGTATAAGTGGAGGAGACTAAATACATGAAAATAGAATAGAAAAATGAAACCAAGAAACTAAACCAAAATAGTGATTAGTAAATCATCAATCATCTTTCTTAATGAATTTTTTTGATAATTCAAAGTGCAAAATACAAGGCAAATCTGTATCTTGGTATTCCTACCAACAACGGTTGAGCTCTATCTCTATGTTCTTATTTTCATTACTAAAACAGCTGAGGTGGTCATGATATCAGTGAAACAACTTCCACTTGTTACTCGAGTTCTTCCAAATTTCAGGGTTTGAAAAATGAATATCATGCAACTATCAAATATCCAAGACAACGGAATAAAACTTACTCCCACACACAGAAAAGATGAAAGAGATACTTTGATTGTTGAAGAACAAGCATGCAAAAATGATGCACTAAACTGAGCAATATAGTTTGGCACAAAAGGAACATGAAGCAGAATACCCATACCTTGACTTCATAAGGTGGCTGCATGCTGCTACTGAAAGATCTTTCTCTGTCATTCACATAATCTAGATTATCGGTCCCTTGGGCATATCCAACTGTGGAGTCTAGTCGTCCTGGGCAGACATTGATTACATCTATGCAAGGGATTTCTATCTCGGAACGTCTTGTGTCATTTATCTGTATGAGTAATTTACAGTTCCTATTTACTTCAAGTGTTTCCAAATGAGCATAATTAAGAATAGCTACTTGTGTAACAGACCTGGGAAAAAGTACGAGCCCTTCTATGGACTTGACTTGAAAATTTTGGGTACTTTCCCCTATTATGCTGACCTTGACAACACTCAACACATACGGGAAATTATTTCTTACTGAGAGAGCAACAACAACAGATCCACTGATATTACATGGAACTAGTGCTTCCAGAGATACCGAAACATGGTCAGTATCTGAATCTGGATTTGGATTCAACTCCACTTCAAGAGGAACCACAACAGTCTCAGTCTTGTTCTCTGAAGATCTCATCAATTGCAGACAGAAAGCACCAAAAAATTTTCCTGAAAAACTATCTGAAATATCTAATTCCAAAATGTTCTCTGTATTTTGGGGGCCAAGCTCCCAGTTTTTATGTGGTCTTATCGCAATTTTTGGTAGACCACCTTCAGAACTTTCAACATCCAACCACTCTTTAGCCCACAAAATATTGTTCTCACTGTGATCTTCCATTCTGTGAATGCCACAAATAGCTTTCACTGAGCGAGAAGTATTTTCTGAGGAAATGGATATCCAAGCAGTTACCTCCTGCACATAGAGAGCTTCATCGAAAGGATTAAATAAAGATAAGTTCTTCTCTCCACCTTCCACCAGAAGAAACATCAAGATCACTTATAGGCTTTATTAAATATGGCGACTCAACAGCAAAGCCTTTGGCGTGAATCAGGAACCCGCCAATACTAGTCTGTAAAACTAGTTGAGCAAAGGACAGGCCTAAATTTGTAGGAAGAAAAACAAAACATATTGATGCAACCTCCCCAGGAGCCAACAAGATTTCACTAAAATTGGATGGATAAAACTGTGAGTTGCTACTGTAAGGGGCATAGATACTCAAAACACCATCAGTGTCTACATTCTTTACTGTTAAAAAGGCTAGGGATGGATAATACATATTCTTCTGTCCCCAATCCAGCAGAGAAGGTTTTATTTCGACCGTAGGAGTAGTCAAGCCATCCAAAAAACCTGATTTGACTGTCTCTGCATTCTCCCCTGATTTTGAACTGTGAGATGAATGGTCAAATAATGTGCTTATGCAAGACGAGACATCAGTTTGTCGGCCACTCTTAGTGCTAACATCAGTAGATGAAAATTCAAAAGAATCATCTGGCTGGTACAAAGAACATGAAAGAACTCTCCCACCTGACAACCTGAAGATACCATGCTGTGGTGACCAGCTCAAATTACTTCTGGCTTGTGTCAAACCAGATGAAAAACCTTCGGGCTGTAACCTAGAAGCATCCGATGCCTCTGATTCAGCTCCATCTTCATTAAGCAAAAACCCAGTCACTGTGGATGGGAAGCAGAATGCATTGGAATGAGGACATATGCTTTCAACACTGTATTGCTGAACAGAATGTCTCGAAACCAATTCTGAACTAACATGGCCATCAAAGACATCTAGAGAGTTTGTATACAAACTTCCTCTATATCGCTTGCATCCGTCAAATTCCGGCCGACTTTGCACTTCATTTACCGGAGATTGCTTGCATGTGACAAGAATGAGAATAGCACACAACACCACCAACAACAAGCAAAAATCCTTGGCAGCGCAAAAAAGCCTCCTAAACAATACAAATAATTTAGTCTATATCAGAAGCCAAGTAATTCAAAAATAACGTAAAAATGAGAGTTGCGATCAAGACATCCAAATTATTCAAAACCCATTATTAATCATATCGAATAAATAAAAGAAATCATCATAAAGATTTATTAGAAATCAATCCACAAGAAGATAACGAATTTCCCATAGCCGCCCCGATTCCTGAACTAAATGTTTACTAGACTTTAATGTTTGACAAGCGCCAACACCACATGGTTATCTTTGCATTAAATACAAAAGCAAGCCCACTAACAACAAACAGGGAGTTCCTTCAAGAAAATAAAATAATGGAAGAGAAGCCTCAAGAATCCGCAGAAACACAAACTGTCATCATCATTAAAACTAGCTTCTACTGAAATTAACAATCATCGTCAAAAAGCATCAGCAGAAGCTCCGAAAAATTCCACACACAAAAACAAAACTCAACAGACGCCATATTATTACAAGAATATCACAACAAACCCCGCTGAAACGTCCCAAGATTAGATTTTTACCCAACCTGCAACTTCCTCATGTTTAACCTCGTACAAACAACAAAACCCAGATAGAAAATTCGTTCTTTTGTATTAAACGACCAAGCATTACTCACAAGAAAGAAAAACAACTAAAGTACAGAACAAGTAGAAAAGGAGGCAGAAAACCGCAGGCAAGTCCAAGGAACAAATGGAAAAAAAAAAAAACTTCAGGAAAAATCAGAGCGGCTGACGGAGTACCGAAGGCAGAACATGGGAAAGAGGTGATGTCTGCGAGCTTTGATCAGTAGGGTTTGAGAGACCATTTCTCGCCAACGCAAACTACATCACTATATATATGCAAAAGAATCTTTTTTACTGTGGGATTTCTTGAAATTTTTAGTAGGGCTTTTGGCTTCCAACCCAAAAAAGATACACGCAGATATGATACACACACACACACACCCCCCGATAACGAACGAGCATTTGAAGGACGAACGAGAAGGAAAAGAGAAGAAAATGACCTCCATGGGAACTTTACAATTTTGACCTTCTCAAGGACATCATGTGTTTGACTATGGTGAGTTAATCGTGGTTAAGTCCAAGTGTACAACCTTAGAAATAGCTAGGACGGGAAATTTGAGACAGTGTTGAAAAAGAAGCACGAACCTTTCGAGGCTATTTGATTATATTTGTTTAAAGGGTAAATTACAATTATTTTTCTTTAAATTGTTTAATTTATAAAATATTTTTTTATTATTTAAAAATTATTAATATGCTATTTAGAATTAACAGTCATTTAAAAAATACCTTTATAGGATACAATAAGCTATCACGAGGGATCATATTTGTAATTTTTCAAATAATAAAAATATATTTGTAATTACGATAAATCTCAATGGAACTTGATGTAATTTATCTTTATTTAAATCGTTTACAAGTTATTGTATTTTATAAATTATTTTTAATTTATAACATAGTAGATATTATTATTTTATAAAATAAATTATTACAAATTATGAAAAATAAAATTATGAAATGTTACTAAATGATTAATTTAACTCAAACTGAACTAACTTCATTTGTTAATACTTTAAAAATAAGTTTGAAACTCCTTATTCTTTTTAAAAAAAATATAAAATTCCCAACATCTTATTTTAAAATTAAGAATGTCTTTTTTGTGATAATGACAGTCACTATTATTGTAATTCAACCTAGGGGAAAGAGTACGTAATAAGACACGTCTAAGTTATCATAAAATATATGTTGTCTTTACATCCTTAATGCATTCATTTTTGGACTAATAAAGCTTGACAGCAACCTTATTTGTAATAAAATACAAAGTTGTTGTACGTGGTCAAGTCTCCATTATTCACCTTGCCTAGTAAATTATTAGTATGCGTCTTTATTATTTGGACAACTTTTTTAAAAAAAATATTATAATTATAATTACTTACTAGTTGTTTGAAAATTTACAATATTTTTTTTTTATTTTAACATTATTAGACAACAAGCCCATTTTAAGGGTTTTCAATGTAATCTACCCTTAAATCAATAATTTTTAGAAAAAAATTATATTTATACCCTTGATTTATAATTTATTTACACAAATTACTTATGTATTTTGCATAATTACAAAAATCACCCGTGACAGCAAAAGGAAAAGGTACTTTATGTAATTATGTTGATTTTTTTGGGGAATGTGTGTGATTCCAAAAAAAATATGGACGGTTTATGTAAATGATATTGATGTTGTTAGTGGATGTATTATAATTATTTAGAATATAGGGATGATTTGTGTGAACGAGCCATAGATTATGGGGTTTAAAAGTAATTATTCTTAAATTTTAACTTGTGGAAGTAATTAAGATAAGTAACTGGGAACAAATAAAAAAAAATCAAGATATGTTATATATGCGACGGAGAAAATAAACTTTGATGAATAAAATAGCTGAAGAGATGAGATGCGATGCAAAAGAATTTAGAAAGCGGCCAGTGAATTGACAGACAAGTGGATTCTATCTATCGGGGAAGAATAAAGGATTAAGGGCATGTTTGGCTTCATTATCTGCCATTCTTTATTTTGGCTTTCACTTCGAATATTTTTTATTTCTTTAAGATAATTGCCAGATATCATTCATTCACAAGGATATGAGAAAATGTGGATACCTTAATGATGATTGATCAGAATAAATGTAGAAAAAGTAGGGTTTACTGGTTTCTCTTATATATATATATATATATATTTATTTATTTATGAACTTATGATTTTTTTTTTAGTTAATCAGTTACAATTACATCGTAATTGTAATTGTTAACAATCAGTTATACGTCATTTACTACTTATATAAAATATATCTAACTAATTAACTAATAATTATTATTAAACTAGATATAATACCCACACATTGATAAGACTCGAATTCACGATATTTTGATTATAAAGTCTCAATTTCATCAAGTAAATTAGGCTTTATTTGCAACTTGACGTTGGTTTATTATCCATAACTATTATAAGTACTGTCCAGATAAATAAATTATTTGTTGGAACTCTATAGTTTTTGTGTGTATAATTTACTCCATGTCTATTGATCTAGAGTTAGTGAGACAACTATTTTTGTCTTTGGGGAGTTTGGTTGGATCGACTCTAAATTTATTTCAATACCTTCCATTCAACAATCCTATCAAGAGAGCATCCAATAAGCTTAAAAAATAGCTTTATTGTACCCATATTGGTATGAGCATTTCGACTTTTATATAGAAAAGATGAATCGATTTAGAAATATATATATATGACGAATGAAGTATTAAGGTATTTATAGTGACAATCCACTTATACTAACCATATCAATGCATTGATATTGAGTTTTGTCGAGCCAGGATGTAATATACAACTCATACTACTCTTGTTGTTTGGTCAACCTAATTTGGGTAAAATCATGAGATTCTCGCCACATATGTAATTTTCTTAACTTCTAAAATTATGTTTGGAGTGATATATTTGGATTTGGCTAAAAATTAAAAGAAATTGATCTCAAATTCATTTGATCTCAAATCAACGTATTTAAAATGGATTTACAAGATTTTTATGTAGTGATTTCAAATTCATCTGGATATTAAAATGACAAAGTTATTGTATGGGTTTCAAATATATCACAGAAAGGCTTAAATTTAGGTCATAATTACACATTACCTCTTTGTGTTTTAAAAACAATTGCTGAAAATCTCTCTATGTTTTAAAATAAGAGAGAAAAAAAAAAAAAAGAAACTTTCCATGTTTTGTAAAACCCTGCGTGAAATTATCTACTGTTAAAACTTAATGTAATGTGTGTATCACACGCTTTGATTGCCAATTGTCCTTATCTTTTGCTGCTTTTCACTCTATTTTGCACTCAAATAGACAAATATGCCCTTTTAGTTAATATACACTGAGGCCCTTTAGTTTTTCAAATTTGATGGTGTTTTTAATTTCTTTTTTTTTTTTTTTGCCATTCTCCAATACAATATTAATATACTAAAATTAAAATTTATAATTAAAAAACTAAACTTTATAATATGTTTATTTATTTAGGTTTAAATACATAAATATTATTTGTCTTTTATAAAATTATAAGTACACCTTCTTAAGGGTTGTTAGTATAATGCACCTTTGGGGGGTGTTTTAATAAAATTTTGCCACTGGGGAGGTAGTTCACTTGTGATTACAACTACATATCAATTGGTGTATATATAATTTTTCAAAAAGAATAAGATGTTTATTTTGGACCTAATCTCATTAGGAGTCAGCGTAATTTACCCTACTATTTAACGAGGGATTCCTTAGAGTAATCACCATGGTCGACAAATATGAATTACCTAAAATGCCTTTGGTATATTTTTTTTTCGATCTAGTAAAATTCATTCAAACACAATCATCTTTCCAAGGTGGAGTTCATTGGTCACATAATACAAAAGTGGGGAGTATAGGTAGGGGGATTGGACCATCCCAGTTTGCACCGTGAGCCCATTTGACAACTCCATGTGCGAAACTGTTACATAAACGGGAAATTTTCCTAAAGTCCCAATTTTTTCTTGTTTCCCATATTTCCTTGATTTTTGCCACATCAAGAAGGGTCGCACAATCAACCTCTTATTCATGATTTTTGATCGATTTAATTGCGGTGGCAGAATCCGATTAAAAAATGGTGCATTCCGCATTCATTTCATTCATCTTCAAAACTGCAATTATGATGGCTTGAAGTTCAGCAAGTGTAGCATCATAGGTATAAATTTGATGGGCTTCCAACGCAACCATGGTTCCATTTTGCTCACGAGCAGTAATTACAATGACGAATCGATCATCCTTGAACGCGACATCTATATTAACTTTGGTACAGCCTTTAGGGGGGGATGCCAACGACAATTGCTTTGTGGGGCAGATTTTTTCATTTTCCAAGCATTGAAGTGGTTCATTGTTTTTGGTTGCAATAAAACCTGCAATTTCCACTGGTGAGCAAGTCTTTCTTCCATGAATGAGTTCATTTCTTGCTTTCCAACGACAATGAGCAAGCCTTTAGTATACTTATTTCTCAACAAATGCAATATTTTTTTTATTAGTTATATATAATAATTTATTACTTATATAAATTGAAAGTTACTTCACTTTTATTAGTTTTGATTAATTAATTATTTTTTATTCAATTAAATAAATATAATAAAAAGAATAATTATGCACACTTATTGAGTGTGTTCCAATCACTAATATATATTAAAATTCTCGACTCAAGCATTATTGCTCTTCGTATCGCCTCAAAATACTTGGACATACTTGATCAATATATTATTACATATATGGTGAAAATTTAACTTTTGTAAATAAACTTCACATAAATAATTATATTTGTCTCGATTTCATTTACTTGTACAGTGCATTGATTTAGTTATTTCAATTTTATTAAAATTTGAACATCTTTGATTATGATCTTGGTAAAAAATTATATAATTACTCTAATGAAAAGTGATTAGGTGTAAACAATAAATTTTCGGAGGGATGTAAGTATAACTTTAAAATGTTTTTGGTAAAGTACAATTTCGTATTTTAAAAGGAATTTAAATATAATTAACCCATTTTTTTAACTGATATTAATAATTTACGTCAAATATTCTAATGGGGTCTACTCTATGTACATAATGTATTTGCACAAAGAAGTTATTTATTTCAACAATTACTTAAAAGAATTCAATATATTCCTGGCTAAAATCGCAATGTCTATTGGTACCTAACACAAATATTTTTTGATTTACAGATCGTCAATCACAATATTATTTGAATATTCTATTAGTGTGAGATGTGAATTGAAAATAAGTGTCGCTTCGATAATTTTTTTGTCTTCACTTATGCTGTTTTTTTTTTGGGGGGGGGGGGTGTGTGATTTGTGAGGAATGAAATTTTGGGAATTAGGGTGAATTACAACGATCTCTTATAAGGTTTGACATAATTACGATTATCCCTTGTTATTTGAAAAATTATCAATATCATCCTGATTTTAACGATCATCTAATAACTAGCTCAATTCATTGGATTTTCATCAATTTTTTGTGGTGAATTAACTAAAATATCATTGTGGATTAAAAATTATAATTTTATTTATTTAAAAAAATATATAATTATTTATGGATTAAGTGGATAATTTATTTGACTTCCAATAAATTATTAATAAGTCAATTAAAGGTTAATATAATTTTTTTCTGATTTTTTGTTAACATCAATTAATTTGGTGAATTTTGACCAACAGATGGACTTATTTATTAGATGAAAGCAAACCTTAGGAGTGCTAGATGTAATTTTCTAAACCATAATGGATCTACGTGTAATTATACAAAAATTAAAAAATGAAAATGTAATTATTTATTTTTTAAAAAATAACAAAAAATATTTATAATTAATAAATTTAAAAAAAATTATTATAATTTACCCTGAAATTAACATCCGTTGAAAATTCAAAAGGTCCAAGTCACTCCAAAGCATACGGCAGCAGCGTGGTGCATGCACGGATGTCCATCATCAAAAGGATACTAGTTACTAGACTGCCAGCATGTTACACGTCTGCCTGGCATTTTGTGAAGCGTGAGCGCGAAGACGCACGCGCTAATTCGTCCTGTTGTGGACGCACGGCAGTGACTGAGACAAAAAGGTCCAGGGCGTTCGTTGCTTGTTCATTGTTGCGCGTGGCCATGGGAAGATAAGAAAATAGAGGCCCACTATGTTGGACATGGCGGGTAATCGGGAAACGTCAAAGCTGGCGGCGGAGTCAGAGGCGCGTGTTATCTTAGACGGTTGCTCCGTCAGGTATTAAAGAGGAAAATGTTCGAGAGGCGCGTGTCCTGGTTGGATTGCTCCCGACGATGCGGGCCCCATCTAAGTAAGTACAACAGATGTGTCGTGATCTTCCGTTGGCTGCGAAAGTGACGGGACGGAAGGTGGGGATTGGAGCAGAATCAACGGTGGGACCATTTCCTAATTTTCCGGTCGTTTGGATTTGCTGGGATGGTGACCTACTCTTCGCATTAATATGTCTGGTTAAAGATTATTAATTTTACTTTATTTTGAAATTATTATTATTTTTATTTTTTGAAAATACACTATGTACATTTGGAAAAACTAATTAATTCTCACTTCTTGAAAATAAATTATTAAATATGTGGATTATTCTAAAAAAATTATTAATATTAAATAAAACAATTCAATAATATTTTTTGGTTTACAATTTTTGTTTTTAAATTACTTAAATTGATTTAATTTAAGCCAAATATTATAAGTAGCTCCTTATCAACTTCTGCACCATATAGGTAACAATAACATTTGTAAATATTAAGATGCTTTATCAAACTTTACAAATTATTTTTCACTTTTAATATTTATTTAAAAAAATTCAAATTTTACTACTACTTGACTTATAACTTATTCCCACCATAAAAATAAAAATATCGCAAACACATCTGATCTGAACAAAATGAAGATCAACATAAGTTTAAAAAATTGACACAGAGGTTATCATCACCAATGATATTATTAGAGACATGAAGTACGAAGAGACTTTTATGAAATGAGAAGATCATAGAGTACCTGACGAGAATTTGAAAAATTACGTCACGCCCACTAAAAATCTGCCATATATAGCTCGATATGAGAAATATAGGACAAGATTATAAAGACAAATCACTTACCTTATAGTTCGCAAGTATATAAACTACTTTCCATTCTTTCAAAACAAGGATAGAAGTATTTTCTAAATAATTAGTGATTTATTGTATATCAAGCATAGTATTATATTTCAAAAATAAATAAAATTTAGTTGATATTTTATGGAGTGTGTGTAATAATTTAAGCAACATCAACGTTTGTAGAAGCTTAATGGCTCAATTTGACATCATTTCACTATACATGAGTTGATTTTTTACAGAATTGGGAAATAGTGGGTAGAATCAGTAGCATGTATGTCTACCCATCCTAATATAAAGTCAAACTATTAGAATAGCTATTAAGTTGATTGTTTAATAATTTTGACATTTATTAGGAGATAAGGCTAGGCCTTAAACTGATTGGCTAATTAATTATTCCTTTTTTCTTTATTATTATAAATGAGTTGTTTATTCTTTGTTTAATGGAAAACCATAATTATATTATCAATAATTCAATATTTTACAATAAGCACCGTGTAACCAAAGTATATTGACTTTACAAAAAAGAAATATAAATTGATATAAAATGAAACACTTCATACGTCGGATTAGATTTTCTATTCCAAATTCAACTGCATCTTCTATTTTATTTAATATATACATGGTAAGTGTAAAATGATGGTATCGTTTATTTTATTTGAAGAAAATTTTAATATACTTAGCATATATATTAAATAAAATAAAAAATACAACATAATTTTAAATACAAAAATCCAATCCGCTTGTCTACGGACATTGTAGCGGGTTGTTCCCTTTTCCGATTGCACTTATTTTGTATATTAATATGAACTTTGGGTCATTGAAGTCTTTCTGGTTGGCCTTACTCAGACACCCTAATAATTCAAGAGTGTTTGGATGAACTCATACCTCTTCGTAATATTCCATTATATATTTGAGGAACTTATAAAATATATAAAATATCCCTTAATTTAAAATAAAACGAGCTTCTAAGCTTTCAAAAAATCATGACAAGTTTTTAATCTATTTTTAATATTTTAATAATGTTTTCAAATTTGATCGTATTAATTATAGAATTATATAATCTTATAAGTTTCATAATCTTATTTTATTAAAATATTTTAAAATTTATTATCAAAATAAAATCTAATATGTTATAAATTTTGACAATATATATAAAATATATGATTTTATATTTTTTGTGAAATAAATTTAGCCAAGCAATTTCTAATTTATCAATTTTGCTGTGGAAAAATCTTCTTCAAATAAAATTTGGCTGAACCAAATTAATTATATAGTAAATATAATACACTTATCATATAATTAATATTTTTTTTTTTAGTTATACACTAATTAGAGTTGCCAAACAATTTTCTTTTGTTGCTTGATGAAGCAGGGAATTGACTTGCATAGTTGCAAACAGAGAGATTCAAAAAAAGATTCCTTGCAAGAGTTCATAATTGGGGTAGATTCTATTCAACATATATGTTGGATTCATGCTCAATTAATACAGCATCTAATTATTATTTTTAAAAAAAGATAAGGAATCTAATATTAAAGTCAAATTGTGCTGCCTATTTGGTTGACAATTTTGACAAGAGTGAGAATCATAGCTGGAACCTTCATGCCCAACCTTATTGTTCTCACGTACCCACAAAACCATTGGTCATGATCAATAATTATGTATTTTGGAGAATAATAATTGTATATTATTGAGATTAATTGATAATTTAAAATAGGAATAATTACACTTCATTCTCCTAAGATTTGATGTAATTACACGTAAATCTTATGTGGTTTGGGAAATTACACCTAACACCCCTGATGTTTGCTTCCGTCTAACAAATTAATCTCTCCACTAGTCAAAATTATCTAAATTTACTGATATTAATAGAAAAAAGACTAAACTACCCTTATAACGGTGAAAATATACATTCCCATATCCATTAACGCATGAAAATGTATTAGGGTAATTTAATCATAAAGAAATTTATTTGACCTGCAATAAGTCAATGATAAATCAATTGGGGATAAATAAATTTATTTAATTTTTTTTTTTGTTAATTTCAGCAAGTTCGGTGAGTTTTGACTAACGGATAGACTAATTTGTTAGAAGGAAGCAAACCTTAGGATGGTATGTGCAATTTCTCAAACCACATGTTAATTTATGTGTAAACACCAAATCTCAGAAGAGGAAAGTATAATTATCCCTTTAAAATATTTATGTGTGATCATATATTGATTAATAACCCTTAGAAGGACCATAACTATAATAAATCAATTCGAGTTAAATGCATTACCCCTCTACAATAACTAAAAAGCAGGATGATGCCCTCTTGAAAATTTAAAAAAGAGCAAATGTACTTCCCTACGCGTCTTGCTCTCATAGACGTGACTCGTAAGTGATTTTTGTTGTATGGGATTAAATGTGTCAAATTTTTTATCTTATGAGAGAAAAAATGTTACAAATTTATCCTATAAAACTAAATATATTAAGCCCGTAAACTATAAAAAAAAAATATAATAAATCCTATCTTGTGGGAGTAAAAATCCAATTTCCCCTTTTTGCCCTATTTACTAATATAAAAGCACAATTACAGAACTTGGAAGTCAAAATATGATTTTACTGCAATCAAATCGTAAAATGAGTCGTGTAAATGTAATGTAATGTTGTATCTTACTGGACATCTCCCAATAAACAACCCAAATCAAAACTGTTTTCGGGGCTGGAGTCCAGAAAGTATGGGCCTCATATTGGGCCTGGGCTTACGAAATGGCTGATTTGGAACAAGACGGATACAATACCTACTTGAATCTGTTTTTAGTTAGAAAGAGAAATACATGACAAAGGGAACCCACACTATTGTTCACAATCTTTTCCCCCTAAAGATTTGTTTGTAAGTTTTAAACCAATTGTTCAAAATATTTAACTACTACTTTTATACTCACAAATTTATTATTCATACTCTTATACATATATATATATATACTAAAATAAGACTTTTCTATTAAAATACGTATTATATGTATTGTTGAAAATTGATGTAAAATACGAGATTGATGCATTTTGAGAGTGTTTGAATAGATAAAAGTTGAAAATATAGTATTTTAGTTGCGTGGTTTGACGGTGGAACTTAAACGATCAAACTTTTGATTCAAAAGGAATCACTAGATGATCTACCTATTATTTCGATCGTCTTCATGAAGAACCCAACTCCTTTCCAGTATTGTCATGAGAGGTCGCTACTAGTTTCGAAATTCGATCATTGTGATCACTTTTACCAGATTGTTTTTAGGATGTTAAGGCATTTTTGGATTGAATTTCGTGGTTTTTGGAGATAATCCAAAATTTAGCCCGTTTCAAATATATTTTACTTACTTTAGGACTCTTTCTTTTTAAATACCTAAAAAAAAAAAAAAACCTTTGTTATCAAAATTCATTCAACAATAATATACTTCAATTCTGAGTTCTTAAAGTATTAAAGAGGCTTTCTTCTTTACTTGTTGGATGTCTATTGCTTCTACTTTGATGCGTATCAAAATCTAGAAGCATTACAATGGTTGAATGATCTTCACGAAAATCCTAAAATCAAATGAGAAATAATTGAAGTATCTTGAAACAAAGTACTTAAAAACAATCTGGCAAAATTACACTATTAACTTATATTTATTTTTTAATTTATTTTACTAGTATATTTTTTTTTCCTTTTTAGACTTTGCATTGCACCATATATTATTAATTTATATTCATTGTTATCATTAAGTAAAATCATATTTTTGCTCTTATAACTACAGTCCTAGTACTTTTAGTCCTATAAAATGCTACCGACTTATAATTACACAACAAATATATATAATTTTCCCTTATTATTATTTATTTATATAAAAAACGGAAAGGCTGCTGATTAAAATAAGTAAAAGTGAAAAAAAAAGGTGGAATAAGGTTACCGAATGGGGCAAGAAGAATCGTAAACCTAGAATAGAAAAAAAGTGGGTGTATGTATGTATGGTGTAGTGTTCCACTCACATTATTTATTTATATATAAATCTAACTTTTTATTTGATTTTGAGATTAATGGCAGCCCACACAGCTTTTTCCATTTGCATTTATATCCACCCGACATTGCATTGCCACCCATAAATTGCTTATTTGTTTCAATACTTACTGTGATTATATAATTTGATTTTTTTGATGTCACAGACCCATCTTCTATAATATTCAACTAATTATATATCTTCACTATAAAAAAATTAATTTATTTTTTCTATATTATAAATGATTATGACTTAAAAATTATGGTATATCAATACTACTAATTACGGTAAAATAAAATCATGCAAAAAATTAAATTTTTATTACGGTTAATTAATATTTACCATAATTTTTAGTAATGATCAAAATATTTACTATGGTTTAGCTATGTTTAATGTTTTGACATCACTTGTAGAAATGGTTAATGCACGTTGTAGAGTCATTATTAATTAGTATTTGCCACATTTTTTTTACTGTAGTAATTAACTATAGCTAAAAAATATTTTTCTCCTAGTGCTCATATTTTATGGAATTTCAATTTTGTTATATAAAGTAGGCCTCACTAGACTTTATATATATATATATAAAAGTGGTAATTACATAATTATAATAATATTTTAATAAAATAAATATATAAATAAATAATAAATCAACTCGATCAATACATTAATATACCTAATAACTTATTAATAACAAAAAAGGAGCAATTGTTAAGTAAATTAATATTTCAGTTTTTTTTCCTTTGGTGTAAAGTTCATTTTTACTTCACCTACAAAATAATAAAAATGTATCAAGTGTGTTCGCATCAATACTAATTAACTAGGAATGTTATGTTATTAGGTAGGAAGAAATTACATCAACACTTTCTGAGAGAATGCTTAATTATACGAATATGTATTTTGTCTTTTGCAAAATTAAAAATACATATTATTGTAATTTATATCAGCATGAAATATATATACATTGAAACTTCTTAAAAAAATATATTTATAATTTTATAAAGAACAATGAATAGTATTTGTGTAATTATATTTAATTATTCGAACCGAATGCAACGTTAAAAACTTATACTAAAAGATTTAACATAATCCAAATAACCAAAATCAAATACTTACATATATTTCACTTCCTCAATTTATTATTTCAAAATTAGTTTTATAAAAAATATTTAAGAAAAAACAAAATCCACCCAAAGTCAAGACTTAAAAAACAAAATCAAAAGGTACAGACACACACACACACACACACACACACACTATGTAATATAAAAATCTTTGGTAGTACGAAGAATATAGACAAATCTCAGGTGCTTTTATACATAATATTAATGGGCTGAGATAACTTTAAACAATTAATTATTTTCAGGACAGTGATGGTTTGACCGCTTATTCAAATATTTAATATCAGCAGCTGCTAAAGGGCGAATCTTACGAATCACAAACCTCATCGAGCTGTCTTAGTGGTATATGCCGCTGTCTTTTAGAATAAACTATCTAAGATGTTGTGTTGTAATAAATAAACTTTTATATTTAAGATATATTATAATAAAATAAAATATTTAAATAAATAAATTATATTTAAAAAAAATAATTTAAGGTATCGACATAACAAATGAATTGATATGTAGTATATAAAATATTATATTTAGAATAGTTTTTCATCTTGAATTAATTGCATAAAGACCCCTTGACTTTTTCATTTTCCTCTATTTTAACACATCACTTGCTGGTTAAAAAGAGAAAAGCCACATGTAAATACATATAGAAAGGGAGTGCTTAAAGAAAAATTTCATTTCATCTCATGTACTGACATATATGGTTACTCAACATTCACAAACGATGGTTTATGAGATCATTGCACTAATCTTTTTATATATTGTGTAAATTATAGCTTTAAGTTGTTTTTTCCCCCTCTCTTTTCTTGCTTTTTTTTTTTTAAACAATATTATGTATTATTATATATTTTATTCTTATTTATAATATATTTTAATTTATACTAATATAAAAGAGGCTCTCTATACTCACAATGGCAGTTAGCAACACCGTCGCACCAACTTTTTTTGAAGCTAAAAATATCCTTCAACTGATAAGATTTTTAATTTGTTCAATTTTTCAGAATTTATATTAATTGATATATTTTAATTTAATGTATTGATTTATATATTTTACTCTTATTTATATAATATATTTTTAAACGTGTAATATTATATTATATGCTGGAATCATGAAAAGTATATAGAAAAACAATTCTTTCAGGCGTCCGGTGATAAGGTTACACTGTTTTCAATTTGATTATATACGTAAGACGAAATTCGTTTTATTGCCTACTTTACACGAAAGGAAGGAACTCACGGGGCTTTTTATCTTGTTGATAGAGAACCTCTTTAATTAGATAAATTCGGGAGATCTAGGGTAAAAAAAAAGAGTTATCGCAACTTTGATTCTTTCTATACAATTAGAT
Organism: Sesamum angolense; assembly: GCA_034509725.1. Taxonomy (NCBI): domain Eukaryota; kingdom Viridiplantae; phylum Streptophyta; class Magnoliopsida; order Lamiales; family Pedaliaceae; genus Sesamum; species Sesamum angolense. Next base: position 5,338,153 of record JACGWL010000001.1, on the reverse strand, counting down.
CTTAGGTCACCAAAGAAAAACTCCATTCTTATTTACTTTGATTCCGATAAGCTAACTACTTGTTTGCTAGCAAATAAATATTGAATTATTGTGCTCTACTTGAATTGGATTTCAAAGGAAAGAAGGCGTGGAGATTAAATAACTCACTCAGAACGCTTTTTAAAAGTACGTGGTACGATTAGGTCACATAAGCCCTCTCGAATCACTATCAGCCGCTGTGAACCTTTCGGGTACTGTTTTATTCAATGTTTGTTTCCAATACTCTTTTACCCGCAAATGCAATGTAGGAATTGGGTGCGGCATAATGATATCTCCCAACATACAAAACTAGCAGTTACCCACCAGTAGTAGGAGATGTTAAGGATTGATACATTAAAATAACTTTTTATTTGATGATAATTCATATAAGCAGACCGATATTTTAGCCATTGCATCAGCTCAAACTTCCTTCTTGCATGCGCGCCCCCCCCGAAGCGCATCACTATAAAAGAGGTAGAAAATTGATTGCGTAGGCGTACTCAATCAACGGGGTTAATTTTCGTCCGACTACGGATCCCATACTACCCCCATAAACTCAAAATCCATAACCGCAATATGCTACGGGAATACCATTTAGTTGGGACCTACGCCTGTTCGAACCAGCCTCAGTTAATCCGTCTTTGCTTTGATAAGAATCAATACGATCTTTATAGGCTCCTCCTCCCGAATGAAAATTCAATGCGGATCCAGAGAGACCATGTCTCATCCATAGGATCCCAAGTACCGGTCATCGAAAACTTCGATTCTTTTGAACTACTCATTTTTCAAATTGTATCACATTGTTCACAAATATTCATTTTCTGATTTCAAAATTTTCTGATAATTTAATCCATAACAATTTTCGCATTGAACCCACAAAATCCTGTAGTTTTGGAGTTGCCATCGAGATCATCTAGACTTTCTCCTAGAGTTAAATCACTACTTCTTCGCGTGGCGTTTCTATAACTGGACCTCCCGCTTTCACTACTAGTTTTACGTTTATCAAAAACCACCTAGAAATGTAACTGTCACTACTATCATTACAATGGACGTATCAATAGAGATTTGAGACTAAGATAAACTGTCAACGCAACTAGTAATGTGATTATTTCCCAACTAGATTGAGTTCCGTACATGTAAACGATTATATAAGTAATCTTCCTCCGAAGATCCATTATTCATAGAACAGAATTGCGATAACTAGAAAAAGAACTTTCTTAGTTCACTCAGAAAAGGAATGATTCGTTGTCATTCTCAAAAAATATGATTTTCAAAAATCAAAATAGATAGAATAATAGTCTCCATTACTTCCTAACTAAAAAAGTATCATCAGAGCTGAAATTCCGAATGTCTTGGACGCCAAAAAAATGATCGGCACATTACTGTAACTAGAATTGTCCGACCCCTCCAACCTATGAATGTTTTTAGGCCCTACCTTTTCTATTCGGATCTTCACATTTCACTAGTATGGACCAAGATTAGTCCGTTGATTTCTTTATCCCCATACCTGCGTTCTTAACTCCTTCTTAAACCACCATCGAATTAAACCACCCACTTTCCATAGAGTTTTCTTGCCCCCTATTTGCATCAAAATACAATAGATGAATAGTCATTCGATCCACATTCTCTATTTTGATTTGAATTATCTTATTTCCTATCAGAGCTCAAAAACAAATTAGAATTCAAGCAGTACTAATAAGAGAAAAGGTTCTCTTTTGTTTGTGAATCGCGGGGTAAGACTTCACTATTATGAATATGATGAATCCCTTTTCATTCTAAATTCAGATATAATGATAAAAGTGGTTTTTCCTATGTCTTCGCATCGAACCACAAAAAAGGAATATTTGTTCGCTCCGCGAAAGAATTTTTCGTTAAAATCTCGTCTAATAAACTAACTAGTAACCAGTAAATAAATAAGGTTCTATCCAACACGGAACGAAAAAGGACAATTACAGGAATGGGTCGAAAGATTTGTGATACTTCGCTTGATTTCAGGGAAAACTACAGGATTTATAAAGATATACCAATCTAAGGATCCATAAGGTTTTAATTGTGGATCCAAGAACAACAATAGAAGATTTGAGCTCTTAGATTTTCTATTTCAAATCTTCTATATCTAGAGATATATGTATTTATCCAAAACATGCAATAGAATCTTTGTATTCGCCTCATCCTTTTTTGTAAAAGATTGGGCCGAGTTTAATTGCCAATTTCAATAAGAGAACGGGAGAAGTAAATTACTTGTTATCTTTACTTATCAAGTATCCACTGCTTTAAACTCAATTGATCTCTTTCCATACCTCACCAAGCGCAGCAGTTCAGGACTCCATTTGTAGCCTCACTGGATAATTGCATTACCCTCAGCAGCAGATCACGTCCTTCATTACGAGCTTTTACACATGCTTCTAGAGCTACTCGGGTTAGCTACGGCACCTGGCGCATTACCCCCAAGGGTGTCCTAAAGTTCTCCACGAACTTAGTTACGGACATCCCAAAGATCTCGGTTAGAGCAGGCAATTGCAAACGTGAATACCCCCTGAAGCCACAGGAATAACACCTGGTTAGAGAGACCCAATCTTGAGTGAATAATCGCGACTTCGATCTTTTTCAACAAAATCATCACGCAAGTAAAATTTGTACTAAATATTGGATTCGACATTATAGAGTTGGTGCGCACTTAGAATTAGTATTAGTGATTCCCAGACGCTTAGTGTAGTTCCTCTCTTTCTCTCTCATGTACTGTACACATTCTATTGGCCAGCCAATCCTACTTTTAGCCTCTAGCTGTGAGTTAATCTATATATCTCCCTTACTTAGCGCATATCCTCCGAGCTAAATTGTTATGATGACTCCCCTCGACATCTTACGAGACAAACAGAGAGTACATAAAACAAAGCGAAACATATTCGTGGCTTTTTGGATCGAGGTTTTAGAGCTCTAACAACCAATACCAGATGCATATACTTTCTGTAGATGATTACACTAATCGCTGTCCTCACAACTGCGATAAAACTAGTCAATTGCTATTATGCATCCGAGATGGAATAGCTATTGTTGATGGAGCAATGTAAGTGAGAACATAAATATAATTTACTACGAGCAATAAGAATGTTATGACACAGAACGACATGTGAGTGTATAGCAGTGGAGAATATGTAACCTCTCCCTCACACTAGCTACAAAAGACATCTATAGATGGCATTTTCCGATACTGTACTCATACTCTCTAGATATGCAATCTAACGCTCCCTTACTCTAACAGCAAAAATACTTAGATGATGAACTACTCCTCTCTATAATATGCGAGTGTGGTTAGTGATATACACTCTGTTCCTCTTCATGACACTCCGAACAATCATACGATTAAATCTCCCTCTCTATCGATATACTTATTCAACATTGTTAATCTCTTTCACCTGATTAATTAGACTGCGGTGGCTGATTACTCTTTCCAAAATCATACCTTATGATGATTCTTGCAGTAACAGTACTTATTTTTAATCTCTGTTCTGGACCCATTGCACCAAAAATCAAGACAACGCGAGGTCTCCTCCAAACGCATGAGAGAATGCGATGGGAAGCTTCATCAGTTCTCATCATCTTTTGGGAAATAAAACTACAACGATCCTCCCGCGAAGACATTTGTACATAATTTTACTTGCGTCTGACCTATTAGTTTGTAGCAGATAACCCCCTCAGATTCTTAGAGATTTAAATATGTACATTTCCTCACAGATGCGGGAACGACCCGATATATCTGATTCAATTTATGTCTCTCAAACTTCGGATTCCCATGAGGCGCGCGCTTCTGGATTTATAGCTGTTAATATAAGCGGAGCGGATTCGTCAGATTCTTCCACGATGCCGTAAGCACGCCAGGGCTTTTGAATCCAATACATTTCACATATAACAATGGAAGTAAGCATGTTAGTTAACAAGAACCCTCTGTCGAGAGAGGAAGGGTCTAAAGGGATAAGCTACTAAAAGACCGATAATAAATTGATCTGTTCATATCCAAGGAAAACCGCGCTCCTCGATGTCGGTAAATCGCGCCTTGTGGTATTCGTAACCGAGGAATACAAAGACTCGTAGAGTACCATCGTCCACAACAGATGATTCCATATGTAACCAGTAGAATGCATCTCCCAAGGCAGCTACCGCGGTGCCCGCTGTTACTTCAGGCGGAACTCCAGAGATTTCGAGAGTTTAGTACGGAATGCTGCCAAGATTATCAAGTATCTTTCGGGTAGTTTCGAGGTAGTTTCAGGAGTATAATAAGTCAATTTGTACTCTTTAAACACCCGCTTTGAATCCAACAAAAGCTTTAGTCTCTGTTGTGGTGACTTACAATCGCACATCCCGTACAACTGCATGAAGATTTAAGATATAGTATCATCCACAACAACAAGGTCTACCGACACGAATGGAAAATTAGGCGTTAATGAAACTTTTCACAGGAAATTTATTTCACCAACTTCGCCAACTAATACTCAAAATCATTATCAAGGCGTTAAATCAGAATGTTTGATTATGTAGACCCAATGGCGTATTTGATAGTTACAAACGACTTCACTATTGTGATTAGCTGCTTTCAATATATATAAGCACGCAAACCCATTTTTCTTTTTGACTCTTTTGGGGTATCGACAATACCTAATCCCTACACATAATAAGAACTTCCCCTTGACATTGGGTATATTGTTTGTATATGTAAATCCTAGATGTGAAATAGGCGGAATTCATCATGAAGATGAAGAAAAGAAGACGAGTAAAAAAAAACCGAAAATGATAGGTATAGGCGGGTAAGGATCAATATTGCTGAAATAAAAAATACAGAAGGCCAATAAAGAGATAGAAATGACTATGAAATCGTAGATGTAATTAGATGTTTGCAGGTCGAATTCCACTAGAATATTTACATATATTATACAGTATAGATGGGATGGTACTAGTAATTGAATAGGGACAAATTGGCGAAAGAAACTTTCAGGGGCTCAAGATCCTAGTATTCATCCACTTGAAATTTTTCAAATAGGCTGGTTGAGCTTTGCAAAATTCACTCATGAATAAGTAAACAATTGAATTGGAATTCGAAATGGTTGTAAACGGGATGTCTCGAAACGGAAATCGAGCTGCTAACTCCCATTTCTTATTGATTAACTGGAAGTCGAACGGTGTATCGGACATTCTTATGGTTTAACTCTCGATAAATTTTCACAAAAAAATCTTCGACATAGGTTTTTCTTTCATTTATTTATTGATTGAGAATTCAATCCTTACTACTTCTGGTTCTGGGGTTTCCACGCTTGAAAAAAAACCTCGGGGGTCGTGATCGATCCAAATCGTCCATCCGGTACTAGATGTAGCCTTTCCGCCGGGCAAGATGCCTATAATTATTTATAATGCTCTGGTAGTTAAAGGTCGCGATACTGTGGTCAACCAAATTAATGTGACTTGTGAGGTACAGCAATTTTAGGAAATAATCGAGTTCGAGCTGTAGCTATATGAGTGCTACAGATGGTCTGATGAGAGGAATGGAGTGATTGATATGGGAGCTCCTCTAAGTTGTTCCGGTCGGTGGAGCGCCTCTGGGAACGATTTTTCAACGTGCTTGGAGAGCCTGTTGATAATTTAGTCCTGTAGATACTCGTACAAACATTTCCCTATTTCATCGATCTGCGCCTGCCTTTATATAAATTAGATACAAAATTATCTATTTTTGAAACAGGAATTAAAGTAGTAGATCTTTTTAGCCGCCCTTATCGCCGTGGGGGAAAAATCGGACTATTTGGGGAGCTGGGGTTGGTAAAACGGTACTCATTATGGAATGGTGATTAACAATATTGCCAAAGCCTCGATATGGGGGCGTATCCGTATTTGGCGTAAGTGGGTTGAAGCTATATCCTTAGTGAATAAACTCTCTACTGTGTGAAGAACTGAGGATACGTACTTTAATAAATTTATTAGCTTTTTCTTGCAATAATCAATTTATCTATTTGTTTGTAAAAATCTCGATTTCTCCTGTCATTCTCTTATTTGAGATGATGTGTCAGTCTTGTGTTTTATTTTCTGTATATGCGTCGTATGTATAATTCTTTCAAAAGTATTTAACTTGTATAAACGTAGTATTTATATCAAAAGTGAAAATCTTGATGAAATACGTACCAACATACAATAGATAATTGATGTCTCACATGTATATCTGTGATGCACATAATTAGTTTGATACGCACTTTTTCGAATATTTTAACAAATCTTGATCATTTTTGCTTTATTATGTAAAATTTCTAAAAATTAAAGAATAAAGTTATTAAACTAAATTTGTATAGGACCAAATTTGCCACATTTTTGTACTTAAAAAACTAAATTAACTGCAATTTCTAGATATTGTTCTCAAATTCTATTTTCATTTCTTGAGTAAATTAATTACATATAAATTGTTTCATTGTTTACTATTTTCCTTCAATCTTAATGAGATAGGGGTCATTTTCGATACCAAATTATTCTTTTCCTACTGTTTCCTCAACAACATATAAAGGAGAAAACTAGAAATATCCATTGATTTTTATTGTCTCATGACACAAGAAGAAAATATATTATTACCTACATTTTATTGGATATGAACTAAAAGTCGTCGTAAATTACTATTATTAGCCATGTTAAATAAAATTGATGCGAAAATATACTTCAATCATCTGAAAAATAATATTTACAATGGTTTTTAACCGTGATAAATGTTTTAACTACACTTATAAAACTACGACTAACAAATATTGTTTAATTTAGCGGTGATCATGAATGATTATTAGAATGACTTTTTTTTTAATCATAAAAATTAATTATGAATTAGTAAGTATTATTTTTTATAGTGCGAAGAATTCTTTGCCAAATAAGCCTCAGAAGAAACTAAACATGGCACTATATATTAAACTTTTTTCTTGGTTGCCCTTGTTATGGATGTTCAAAGCGCTTGCAATCGAAAATTCAAGGATAAATTAAATTCGATCAGACTTGAATAAATTATAAAAAAATATGCATATTTGATATTAATTTAAATTCATAGTGACTAAATCACATGAAAATATATAAGAGACACATTAATAAATAAACCAGTTGATGATATCGGATTCCAACAATACTACAATGATAGAAGAATTTTAAAGAAATTTTAAGATCAAAGAAGGACTAACTTGTAAATAGGGGTTTGTTACTCAAATGCTTAAAGTTAGTAAATTATTTTTTCGAGAATCACAAAGAGAATACTTGATAATAACGTAAGATAGGGTGTAATAATTAAAAGTGGAGAAATAAAATATTGGAATATAAGATGAAGTATGCTTGTGGAGTGTGAAAAGGAGCAGGGAGCTCGTAGCCTTGTTGTTGACTGAGAGTAAAAAGTGTGATTGTAAATGAATGATGCGTTGCTCTCGTGACTGCATTATGACCTCTAATTATATGCCGACAGGGAAGAGAATTCAGAGGTTAGTTGCTGCGAGTCATGCGACTGATACACCGTTTGAAAGATGTGTGTGTTGGCTAACTAACAAAAAAAAAAAAAAAAAAAGAATCGAGATTTGAACTTATCTGGATGGAGATATGTTTGTTTAAGAGTCATGCCCAGTCAACTCAAGATCTGGGATATCTATTTACCTATTGTTCACCGGTCCACTAACACGAATCTAGGGAGAGTTTGTTAGAAATTTCTTAGTATGATATGTCCCGTAATGTTGGGAAAAAATATGATGTAGAATCCCTGCCGTTTACTAAGTATTTTTTTGTATTGGACTCATTTTTGGGCCTTGACATTTTAGTATAAATATAGCGATTATGGTCTTGATACCTAGCTTATGGGTTAGCAATACCAAACCTGTTGGCTGATCAATGGAGCTCATTGGACATTAGGAAAAATAATTGAGAGGAATCACAAGTAATAACTCAAATAAAGTGAACTTTTGATAAATTTTCAACACCAAAAATCATTATTACTTAATATATATTTGTAGTGGTAGGTTTGAAATTATTGTCTAAAATTATAATACTAATGCTAGCGTAGATTGTTGTGAAGGTGTAATTAAGTATTTGAATCGATTCATTTCATAAATAATATTACTATATTTTCACAACGGCAAGTGTGTCTCAGTTTTACATTTTTACTCTAAATTTTGACAAGCATGCTAATTTTTTTATGACAATTATATTATTATATCAATATGTTATAAAATCTACCAATACATCAATTTACTTTTTAATAACAATCAAACTATAAATAATAAATTACAATGAATTTATATAAACTAAACAAATACCCACATTTGATGGGATTCACGCACATCGTCTCATATTTATTCATTAGATTTCTTCTTTAACTGTTAGGTTAAGATCTCATTGGTTAATATTCAAGCATGAAATTGCAAGTCTAAATTTGATATTTATTGACTATGATACATGAACACAAATTCAGTGACATAAACACTATGGCACGAAAAATATCAAAAACTTAAAATACGATACGGTAACTATAATATATATATATATATATATATCCTATTATTCTATATATTTTTATAAAATTAATTAAGTATGTGATATTTAACACTATAACGTAAGGAATAAAAAAATTAACATTAAAATATTATAACCATGACTTCAATAATATGCACAATTAATTATTATTATAAGTCAATAGAGTTTGAAATATATATTCGGACTTTTCTTCTAGCAAGTTCTCCAAATAAAATAGATAATGGAACCTTATTTAGTAAAATTATAACATAGTACATATAATATATGTGAAAAGCAACCTTAAAGATCTGTTGAAGGATTTGACATGAATTTCTTGATTCGAGCAAGTCTATGAAAATGATGACTAACTTGACAACCTTTTAACAAAGTGGGGTTCTATAATTAGGTGACTTAATATTGAAATTACTATCACATCTCCTAGATTCTACTTTACAAAAGTGATTATAGTGACTCAAATAATAAAATATAAAGATCCTCTTTTTCCCATGTGTGGACGAGGAGTTCTTTGGACTACCACAATTTTTATTTTATTTTGACAACCAATATTAGTAATTAATTGTCACTACTGGGATACCTAATGTCTAATGATTATATTTGTGAAATTAATTATTTTATATCAATATTAATTAATTCCAAATTGCTTTCTGCAACTATAAAAGAAATAATAAATTTTAGTGATAAGATGTCAAATGATACAACAATTGTAAGTACCAATATGTATATATATATATATATATATATATATATATATAGCGAGAATTTGTATTTTATTAAAATAAAAATTTCACAAATTAATAAGTGACATGAGATTTTTGTACTAAATAATATGTATTTTAGTAAAAAAAACATTATTTTTTTCACACAATAATTAATTTCATAATTTTTAATAGTATTAATTATTTTTATAAAAAATTGTCATTAGCAAAAATCAGTAGCAAAAGTTGTTATAAGATTGTCAGTAAAAGCTATAAATAGTGACATATTGATAATCTAATGACAATAATTATTTATCGTTGCTAATGTTGTCATTAAGTGGCACTATATATATGTCTCACGATTTTGTACCGATAGTTTTACATAATTTTATCATTAATAATTATATTATAAGTTTATAACAATATCAAAATTATCGTTACTTAAGGTAATTTCCAGTCACAACTTTAAGATTATCAATTAAAATCTTGTAATTGATAGTACATTTTGCTGTAGATTGTGAATACTATTAGATCTATGAAAATCATTATAGTAAAGAAAATATATATGATGACAATTTTGAAATTGTTACTAATATATTTATTAATATAATTTTACTTATCATTATTTAATTAATTTTGTATTGAAAAATGACATTAATTTGAATTATGATAAGATATTTAATGTTAAAGTGAAATTAACTACACTTGTCCATTAATTTTTTCAGTAATAATTATATTATAAATTATAATTAGGTATGGTTGGAAATTTGAATTATCATTGAAATGGTGGTCACACATGATATCAACAATTATAAATTATTGATGATGGTCACCGTTGACCAATGAATTCTATTTAAATGTGATTTTTGTCACTTTTGCTGAATAATAAAAAATAAATAAAAACGAAGGGTCTGCCCACTCCAACAGTATAAAACCACAAGCCAAAAGTAGAATAAGGTTACTAAATGGGGCAATTAAAAAGTGGGACCTCCTATATTCTATACCTCCACTCACATTTTATTTTTATTATATATATTATTATTTTTGGGAATGCCAACTTACCACTTCAATTTGTAAATTTAATATTTCACACCGCACATGCAACCCATAAATTATGAAATGTCCAGTTTCTTAAATATACTTTATGCTAGGTTTTTTTTTTTTTTAAGAAAATGTTAACATTTAGTTAATATTCTTTATGCTAGATTTATTAGATGTGGGATTGGAGAGAAATTTGGCACAACTAATTAAAATAAAGTATTATATATAAATCAAAAGTATAGACGAAGAGGTGCCACTAGAAAAAATATAATATTAATTCATAGCTAATTATCATTCTTGGGAAAATAACATTTTTGATCTCATAAGTTAGGTCTATTTCACTTTTGGTCCCATTCGTTATTGGATTAACACTTTTAGTCCTATAACTTACATGTCCTTACTCACTTTTTTGTTTATAATTTAATGGTATAGCACACGTGCCTAACATGTGATCATTAAATATTTTTGGTTGAAGAGAAAATAGGTTTATTTTCCAGCTTGGGACCATTTTTTTGAAAAATATAACAACATTTGAGGGGAAAAAAAAAAATCTTGAAGAAAATTAGGGCAAAAAACATAATAATTTCTCTCTTCTCTCACAAAAATTGAATCATATCCTTTTCATATTTCTATAAGTTGAAGCCAAGTTGAAGCATCATAAAAAATCATGTATTCCACAATTGAATCAAGTAGGCCAAATGAAGTACTCATATGCTACTATTGGAAAAAATGCGAACTTTTCCCAATAAAAATACTTAACGACAACGTGCTAGGCACGTGACTTACATCGTTATATTGTAGATGAAAAACTGCATGAGGACCAAAAGTGCTAATTTTTATAAGTTATGGGACTAAAAGTGCTAATCCCGTAAAAATAGGATCAAACATGAGCGTAACTTATGAGACTAAAAATACTATTTTTTCTCGTACTTAATATAAATAATTGTAATAAATGGTTATTGATCATGAATAAACAATGATTGTTAATTGTGATATTTGTGAGTGTGGATAAAATATTTATCTTAAAAAAAAACATGAGTCATGGCAAAAAATATTTTTCACAGTAGACAAGATTTTTATCTTTTTATTTAATTATAGTTAATAATAATTAATTGTCATCATTCTTAATCTGGGGCTATTAAGCAATAGTAATATTTTTTGGGGGTATACCGAGAGAATTTGAATAATTAATTTGGTTTTATGAGATTGACGGTTTGACGGAGAATTAGAGAAATTTTAAATATTATCATGAGCCGCAAAACGGCGAGTCTTAAGAGAATCTCGCAGGTTATTCCAGCTGTCTTAGTGGGATTCCTAGAAGAATATGCCACTACCTTGTAATTAAAATATAACCCCCATCATAATTTATTTTTCGTTATATTATACATGTTTTTATTTTTATTTTTAAAAAAAACCCTAATTAGTAAATATATATTATATAACTACTCATCCACTAATTATATTGACTATCGAAGCACACTTGCCGTATTTAATTTTAATTTTCATTATTTTGATTAATTTTATAAAAAAGAAGAAAAATAAAATGACTAACCAATCATAATTGATATTTTCTTGAACAATTTTGATTAATCTAAATGCGCATGCATGAATATAATATTTTTATAAAAATTTCAAAAGTTGGTCGTTTTATCTATACTTTATTATAATTGAAGAGCATCTAATTGGTGTCTTAATTTTTTTTGCTCTGTCAATTTTTTTTAAAATTATTTACAGTTTTTTTTTCTTTCCTTAAATTCCAACTCTCTCTCTCTTCCCCACTACTACTTCTCAACTTCCTACAATTTTTTATTATTTATTGTTCTCTTTATTCATTACTAATATAATATATATATATATATATATATATTTTAAAAAATAACAATTATATTATTTAAATTTTAAATTAATTACACACACATAAGGTGTGTACAAATTACTAGTATAAAAAAAAATGTCTGGAGATGTTTTGGTCGGTATATATTTATGAATGAAAAATGATTATCCTAACTTCGTCAAAACTTATAAATAGTATAGACGAATAAATAATTAAAAAAATTCAAATCTCTCCTGATAACGAAATATAAATTAAAACATAACTGTGAATTGAAGAATAAAAATGACATTTCAAAGAGAAAAAAATAAATAAATGAAGACTACTCATTTGTACGTACAGTAGTATATATTTACTAAATTGATCACGAAAAAAAATATGGTATTTACATATAGGCAATTGATTGAGGGGGTAAAAATAATATTTTGTACCCTTATTAAGTGCATTGTGTGGTATAAATATATATGTAGGCCTTCAAAACATTGTAAGAAGGACCGTTTGGGTTGGATAGAAGAAGTTATAAGTTGATAGCTTCAGAACTAATTGAAGTGTGTTTGAATTGTTTGTTTCCTTATTTATTTTCAATCAAAACTTTCTATATTTTTGAATTGTATACTAATTACAATAAGTGCATTATATTTATCATATAATTGATTTAGGTTTGATTAAATATAATATGAGCAAAATTTCTCAATGAATATACAATAAATATATCAAACTTATTTATAATTAAATTTAATAGGAGTGGTGATCTAATTAATGCAAGAGTGGAGAAAGAGAGTGGGAAATTCCTGATAGGTTGGAAAACAAGTGATGGAAGAGGCAGGCAGCAAACATGTACACATGCATGTGGTGGTCATGTCTTTAAGTACGTACATACAGCCTATTTATTTCTATCAAATCAAATGACGGCCGTCCATCAACCAATACTATATGTCACTATATATTACCGGCCACGCCCCTCGAACTGTTTCTGCTTAAAACCATTAATTGCCAGAGAATCTCTCACACTTGTACCTGCTCTCTGTGTATATATATATGTGTACTTTGAATTATTTTTTATTCTTTATTAGTTAATTATATATGTGCAAGTTGTGTTCTAAGTTTAGGTATGATCGAGGTGGGGTGGGTTCGAAAAAGGTGCTCCACCTGTTTTGGCTTTTCCGTAGTTTAACAGTCGTGTCTTTATTTTATTTTTATTCCCTGTTTTATTTGAAGTACAAAGACGTTTCAGTCTAAAGTGAATTTGGTCAGATTAAAATAATTGTATCGCAAGAACATTGCAGTTTGTTATATGATTATTGATAATATTAATTAATTATATAATAAGTATAGTAAAGCATATTTGCAATGTATGTTACTGATTTAATACAACTAAATATTGTGAGTATGAGAGAGAGAATTGCTGGTGAGATGGAAAATTTTAATACAAATTGAGATTGGTCAAATTTAAATTAATTATATAATAAGTGTAATATAATTATTTAATAGTTTAAAAAAATTAAATCATATAATAAATATACTATACTTATTTTATAATTGATTTATTTCGATCAAATTTGATTTCGATAAAAAAAATTAATCCGATAGAATATGGTTATAGAGTGGACATCACTTAGTCATATCAATTGATGTGGTTAAAATGGCAGATATGTTGGCACTCAGAAAGACAAGAATGAGTTGATAGAAATTTTGGTTGCATGCAAATGAAGCGTTAACTTTACGTTCATGTCTTTTGCGTGTTTGGTCAAAAATATAGAGCACAAAATATTGCATGTGTCTGTGTTCCTACCAATCCATACTCACATTCATAACCATAAATTTTTTGTATGAATCCATCAATTTTAGCTCACTTGTTCTATCCAATACCATTGGATTGAAGGGAGGCAAGAGCGCGCTGTGATAACCGATAAAGGGATCTTTGTTGTATCACACACTAATGTCACATTTATGCGTTCTGCCATTTTTACATTATATTTAATTATGTGTTTTTTTAATTAAGAAAAACACATGTCAATTACTCGTTTGTATAATATTAATGTGTGATCCGAAAGTATGATAGAAGATCTACACCAATCAATACACACCTAAATTTAAATATTTTTTAATTCAAATATTCCCAGAAGATATATATCTGCCTCTCAATCTTAACCACTAGCATCACTCATGTTCATCACCTCGTCCCACGAATACAATTTTTCCGAAAAATGCATGAATAAAAAATTTAATTAGCCTGTATTGTAATATATAGTTCGAAGTAGCCTTAATTTAGCAGTTAGATGCAATGCATAGGGTTTGTCCACATTGCAACTCTCTCTCACATGGAATCTTCCTAGGTGTTTGGGGAGTTCACATGCAATGCATTCTTCAACTTTTTATCTCCATAAATACCCGACCACCTCGAACCACAAAACACAACATACACACACACTTTTCTCCTCTAGCTCTTCTCTTCCCCTTCTCTATTTTAAGCACTCAAACACATATATTACATTTTTCTTAAACTTTTCGATATCCCATATGGCCAAAGCTCTTGCTTGTTGATTTTCATACTTGTTATACTATCAAACCATGCGCAAGGACGACATTTGATTGCAGGAAAAAACTCCAACGTTGCCAAAATCAGTTATGGCAATGTTGTGAGGTCGAGCCCCCCGGACATAGGGAGTGGGCGTAGGTATAGACTTGAGGAAGGATACGTGGATTCTTTCCGACCTACGACTCCTGGTCATAGTCCTGGTATAGGACATTCTAAGCATGACTGAAACATCGTATTTCGTTGTTGGGACTAGCTAGTTTAGTTGATTTGTTTCATGTGTTTTAGTATTAATTTCTCAATCTGTAAATTTTTGGCTTTGTTTTGTGTAACCTTGCTTCGATTATTAGTGCTAATTAATGTCAAGTTCTCTTTCTACGTAATTTCCATTACAAGCTGAAGTACTCATACGAACAGTTCACTTAATTCACACGTGACCAAGAATTCTGTTAACTGAAATGAGTTACCAGGTTGTAAGTATTCGGTTATACAGTTAAAGCCAACGCATCGGATATATATATATATACATGAATCAGGTGTAAAAATACTAAACAAGTGGTAGTAAAATACGTTTGCGTAACTAGTCCATACTTAAAAATTTAATTTTGAGAATCTGTAATCAGCTAGCCTTGTAGCATTACTTGCTTCTCTCTATCATGTGCTTCACTTGCATGCATGCAAGCAAGCTACTGTTTCCCCGAATATTATTCTTGATTCACAAATACGCCCAAGTACGTGAAATTTATCAGTCTTAATTACCAGTACTAGAAGAAATATAACTCTTCGTCATGGTTAATTACAAATATTAAAAAAGAATTGCAATGAATACAAATTAACCACAATTCCACAATGGTTATTAATTATCGTTTTTACAAGTGAAGCCAAAACATTAGTCCTAGCAAAACAGTGACAACTGTTTTAGTCCTAAATAAAATCGTAGCGAATGTTGGTTGAACGTGGTCAAATCTAAAGTTTCGCATAGGTTTTGTTTTAATAGTGATAGATAGTATTGATTTATGATAACTTTTAAGTTGCAGTCATTTATAGTATAAGTAAAAATCAATTTTTTTTTTGTATTGCGATTGGTCGATAGCTTTTGATATTCAATTGCCATCTTTTATATTCTTCTCATTAATTCTTTTGGGGCCGGGGTGGCGGGGGTTATTACAATACTCTTAAACTCACACGAAAACCATATGTATTATTTAGTGAAATTTGGGACTTTAATGGTAAACAATTACAAACATTCATGTATAATAAACATCGCTTGGATCCTACCATATAAGACTCAAAGCTCCTAAATCTTCTAAAAAAGCTAAACATGCGTTGGCAGTTCAAATTTTATTACATATTGAGTGTAATATCAAATTGTCCTTTATATATATACACGTCATTGTATGCGTAATCACTATTGAAATATATGTATATAACATTAATAGTATAGACATGATCATATCTACGTAAAGTATAATACATATCAAACAGAATCAATATTTTATAATAGAAGACTCGAACTGAAGATACGTATGATGGTGTATTGAACAAGAAAGTTGCAAAATCTAAAGAAATCTTTGGACAACCCCATTAAAATCAAGGAATTGAAGCATTGGAATCCAAGTGAGGTTCAAAGTGTTGGTACCAATTGAGAGATATATAGTGAAGTAAATTGATAGACCACCATGTTCTGTCTGGGGACATGATACAATTAAAATTTGCATGCCTAAGTAGAACATGTTTTTTAATGTTTGATCAGCTCCTTAAGCCATGGAGACCACCTTTTAGTACTCAAATTCTTACCAGTAACTGCAAAAAGAATCGTCCTTCAAAGAAAACCTAATAAAGGTGCATGTAATCTCAGGCTGTAAAGTTGTGGTTTTTCTGACAGCACAGAATTCAAAGGCAAAAGCCCTCAAATTAAAGGGATGGTCCAAATAAAACAGTATCAGTATCGTATCATGAGTGGGAAGGAGCATGCAACTTGCTAGTGGGCAGTACTATATTTTTATTTATTTTCTTTTGTTTTAACACTTAGCAGTCAGGAACAGTTTAATTAACTGTAATTATAATATTAATTAATGTATTATTTATTATAATTTGCAAAGTTTGAGGCAGCCCTTGAGGTCTTGAAAGGCAGGTTTTAGGTCTGAGATCCAATCACCTCGGAAAAGCTGTTGTTCACAAGGTTTTGCTTTACATTGTGTCGGCTGTGGTTTTTTAATGAAAATTTTTAGTAAAAGATTAAAGCTAATGGTGCCAATGGACAGGCTGTTAATTAATTTCGAAATGTGGGCATTCTTTGGTTTTTTGTTGTTTTTGTTTTTTTTTTGAAAAACAGAGGAAAACAAAATATTGAGAATCAAATAAAAATATAAGTTAAGGCAATTTATGTTGGACTGTCTAAAAAACAGGACCGGAAAAAAACAAATTAATAGAGTTAACTGGAATTTCAAATGTTAAGTGAAATCAAATTAATTCTTGTATATTATTGAAACACAAATAAATAAATAAAAAATCAAGTGAAATCAAACGCTAATTTTCTTACGGAAACATCAAGTGCAGGATACAAGTTTCATTAAGTGTTGATGGACGTGACTAATATTTTCATCATAAATTTAACATAAATAAGGATTGGGACTAAAATTATAATTTTTTTTTTAATTGTGATGCAATGTTCCCGGATCAATAACACGGGACCAAAATTACAAAAGGACTAACTATTATGGGACGTAGATTATAATTTTTTTAAAAATATTATTATATTTGCTATGTATAATTGACCACTCTCCTTAAATTGCTTATATTTTGAGAGTACCCGAACTCAATCCAAACTGAAATTCCGCAAACGAACTGGTAAAAAGAAATATATCCTAACTAATGATGCTTTTCCTTTAAAATTTAATTTTATGCTTTATTTAGGGGAAGAATCAAGAGAATTGTTGGCTTAATGTTGTGCGAGAGAAAGAAAGGTTAAAGGCAGTATAGCTCTACCAATGGATACATATTCCCTTTGTAAGAAAGGCATATATGAAAACAGTAGTAGAGACAGAACTGACTGATTTTTATTTGCTCTGCTTCACTATTCAGTACTACTACTACTACTCCTGTCCATCAAACAATTATTGAGAAAATTCTTATTCAAGTTAAATTTGGTTGAACCAAATCAATCACACAACAAGTATGATACACTTATAATATAATTGATTACTTTTCTGTATATCAATTACAGAACAAATACATTATACTTGTCATATAATTAATTTTAATATAACCAAATCTAATTCGAATTAAAATTTCGAGAATGACAACATCCAAACACAAATACTCAGAAATCCCACCAAAGTTGATTCAAACATTAACAATATAATGTCTTTTCCTATTCCCTGTCGAATAATATATTCAGGAGATGGACATGCATTAAAACTAGGTCCATTCATAAATAATTAATAGTCGGCAAATTAATTAATAGTTACACTTGAGACAAGTAGAAACTAAACCAGCCAAGTGCATGTGAGCTTTTTGGGGGCGATGGGTACAGCTTCAACAGCCAAAATAAGCCATCCATTTTCCATACTACTTTCCTTGTTTCTTGAAAATAATTGCATTTTCACCCCTTTACTATCTATTATTTGCATAATTTACGGTGTTTGTTATTGTTGTTTTTGTTACTGATTGGAAAAAGAAAAATCAAGAAAGGATGTAATTGAAAGACATTTTGATTGGAATAGGACTGGAAGAGAGTTGTACGATTCGATCAAAAGCCGCTTAATAGATTAGCCTTTAATGAATGAAAGCCAGCCACACAAGAAAGAACTCAAAATCGATCGGGGACAAAGTCAAGATTTCACATTAACCGATTATCTCATTTAAAAATTTAAACTGTTAACGAGCAGTCCTCACGTGCAAACCCTACGCATAAAACTTTTTTTTAAAATAAATAAAAACCAATAAAATTTAAATTCAGGACTTTATTTTTATTCAATTTTAATACCTTATTAAATGATCACCTTGTTGAAAAGCTTAAGCTATTAAAGATCGACATCCTTTCTCCTGATTCAATATTTACCACATCAGCTATACTATCACCCCTATATCAAGAATATTTTTTCCTTACACAGAATTAATTATTATCAAATGGCGTTAATTAGTGTAATTTATTTAAAAATGATAGAAGTAATTTCTATTATTTAATTATAAAATGGAGTAGTACTAGTGTAATTATTTTTTTATTGTCCTATACAGAATCTTCCCACTACTTAGGACCTTCATCACATGCACCACCCCAACCCAACTACTATATATACTCTACAGTTTTGAAAGGGCTTCAACACACAGAACAACATACTCCGCCTTCCTACTTCCTATTTCTTACTCCAACATTCTTCAAAACTCTCACTAATTTCTCAATCTATGGCAAAAAATTCTAAGGCATTGACAGTACTCTGTACTGGTCTTCTCCTTCTAATTGTATTCCAAGAAATGAGTGTTTGTGTGGAGAGCAGGCATTTGAAGTCCAAGAAGAAACATGTCAAGGGAAACCACCACCAAACCACTCTGAAGGCGGCAAAGGGCGGAGACTACGGCGGCGGCGCCGTGGATACGAGGACGAGTAAGGCTGAGTATGTGGATGATTTTCGGCCCACGACGCCGGGCCACAGTCCCGGCATCGGACACTCAATTCATGACTGAGATTCTTTGATTTTTTTAGCTTGTTTTTCTGTTGGCAAATGCCGTCGAATTAGAGCGGAGTAACTTTTACTATATCGATCATCACTAATGTCTTATGTATATATAGCGTTGCTTGACGTTCATGTCTTATTGTTCCAGCTTCTGTCTTCATGTAATGACAGTTCTCATTAACTCTGCTCAAGAAAGGAACATGAAGTCCAGTCTTATTATGCATATACTAAGGTTCTGGTGTGCACTATAAATGAATAAATTTTTTAAGTATAAATTACTGTAACTTAAAAGTTACGATAAATTAAAATTATATGTCATGGTAAAACAGAATCAATACGAAAACTTAAGTTTTGACTGCAATTAATCGATACGATAAAACTACTTTAATCTTGCTATTTTTTAAAATATATATATAAAAAAAATATTAAGAGTGGGTAAAGTAGATAATTTATAGGGCATACTAGTCACTCAAAATACTTTAGGAAAATTTAAAAATATATATAGTTATAAATTATAATTTATAATCCAAAAGAATATTTTAGTCAGTTCACCATAAAAATGAATGAAAACTTAGCGAAAGTTAACGGAATGATTCGTTATTAAGAAGACGTTGAAATCCTGGAGTACTTATAATTTTTCAAATAACGATAAAGTATTTGTAATTAATTATGATAAATTTAAAAAAAAAAAGTGGTTGTAATTTACCCTCATAAGCAATTGTTAAATAGTCGTTGTATGGCAACTGTGGTTACTTGGTACTCATAAAAAAAAATTATTTTTTAACCGTGATTAGTTATTTAGTATTCATGAGAATATTTTATTTTTAACCATGATTGTTAACTATAACAAAAATCATATTTCTTTTTCGTGTATATGTTTGATGAAAATGGGAAAATAACATTCTTACAATTATAACTGGCGTGGTTGGTGTTTTTGGTCTTATACTAACTGATTACGCAATTTAGTACTGTAATTTTATAATTTTCACAATTTTAATCATGTAACTTTATAGTTTTGGCAATTTTAGTCATTTTCCATCCAAATTAAATTGCAATTTTGGTTATACAAATAAATTCATACATGATAAAAAATGTCAATTTTCTTAAGTTATAGGACTAAAAATGCCAATGCATCCTAAGTTGCAGGCCTAAAATTATAATTTAATTGAGTCAGATGCAAGTCACATGCAATTTTTCGGCTAAATTGGCCCAAAAAAGGATGAAAATTGACCAAACTTGCAGAATTAAATTGCAATCAATTCGTGTAGGAAAAAAAATGCCAATACCCCTTAAATTATAGGACTAAAGTGGTACTTCTTTTGATGAAAAATCATGTTGAAACTAGATTAGGTAGGTCATCATTAATTAATGGCTTGATTGTATTTTCAGTCATTTAATTATAGTTATTTCAGCATTTTAATCATGTAATTTGTTAGGGTTGTAAAATGATCATTCACCTATTTTTCATTTGGGATTTCAAGATAAAATTGGTGATAATTTACAAAGGTGGTCAGAAAGTAAAATGCGTTAGTCATGTACCAGTTAAAAATAAGGGAACACATCTTACTGGGAAACTTATGCCATGTCGTTGCCACATCATTATAATTCAGTCAATACGATGTGTTTCTCCAATTTTTAATCAGCACATGCCATTGTTCGGCCATCTTTAAAATTTTGGTCAATTTTTTTATAAAATCATGAAATTGAAAAAATGTGAAGGCCCAGTTACAATCCTAATACATTACGGGCCCATTTACTTAGACTTATTAGCTTTGATATCCTAAACTATCCTTAACAATATCTTGTTTACTTTAATTTTATGCAACCCATTATTATATACCTAAGCCCGGTACAAATTAGAATTTGGGAGTGATTATAATCAAAGTCTACTAGGTGGTATTAACCAATCCCATTGGCTCATTTAATCCTTAATAAAATTCTCTCCATATAACCCTCCACTTCTAGTCATATTTTCCAAAAAACTCCTCATATTTAAATTTAATTCTCCAATCAATTTGTTATTGAACAAAATCAATTGTATATTGAAATATTTTGGTCTGTCATATCATTGGTCCATCAAATAATTTATTTCGTGGGTATATTATATATTGCGATTAATTAAAATATTTTATTCTGGAATGAAATAGGACTTACAATATATATGATTGACTGTAGACAATCATGTTATTTAATAGTTTATTTTAATGCCAATGACATCTTAGGAAATTTTATTAAAAAAAAAATAAAAAAAAAGACAATTATGTTGACTGATTTTTAAAAATAATAGTGATATTGATCGGTGCATGGGGGTATTATTGTCATTTATTATATTTACCATGAATAGAAAATGTGTTAGTAAATATAAGACGAAACAATCAACACATTAGGATAATTTTAATCAAATATTGTAAACACAATATTATATAATAAGCACATCGTTAATCCTCATTTCAATCACAATTTTATCTATCCTAAAGTAATCCTATCCAAGTAAGTAAAGGGGTCCTACAGGACTAAAATACCAAAGGGATATATTTACTAGATAAAAACACAATTAAGCCGTTAAAAAAATACCCCAATATATAAAAAAATATTGATTATTCCTTACCTTATAAATAACTACGTACGATTTAAAAAAAATCATGATAAATGAATACTAGTTATCATGTTTCAAATCAATGTAAAAATTTAAGTTTTATCCATAATTTAGTATGGCTAATGTTTTAACCTTATTTGAACAAATAACAATTAACAATTATCATGCAACTATAAATATTAATTAGTATTTGTTATAATATTTTTATTTTTAATCATAACAACTAATTTTTGAAAAAAAAAAAAAAAATCGCACCGTGGATCCTTATATATAGTCCTGACTCCAATGACACATATCATAACATTAATATACGTACTAAACACACGTAATATGATATCTATAGTTTTTTTTTTTATGTCCAACATTTTTACTAGCTACAAACATATCCTCACTCAAAGTTTTCCTATATTTTAAACTCATTCCAAAAGTTCAAACTATATTTATTGCAGGCAAAGAAAATAAACGATTTTTTTTACTATAATTAATTACTATAATTAAAAAAATAAAAATTTATGGCCAATAAAAATTTAACTATGACTTCACAATGGTCATATTGTTTATGCAAGTGAGTTTAAAGCATAAGCCATAACTAAAATCATGACAAATATTTCGCCATAACTAAAAATCATGACAAATATTGATTAATCATAGTAAACATTTAAGTTCTACATTGATTATTTCACCATAGTTTATAGTACTAATTTACCATGATTTTTAAATCATCATAATTTATAATGTTAGGAATTTTTATTGTTATTTATTTTTATTTTTTTGCAGAGACTCCAAATTACATTATTTCCTGTATAGACCATCCGTATTAATCAAAACCTAGTACTCTTGTTTAATTTGGACTTAATTAACCGGGTTCGGATCTTCTACTTTTTATTAGTAAATGACGTAGTTACGTAAGAATTATTTTTTATATATTTAACATACAATTAATTATGACACAATTCAGAGGTCACTATTTAAATAGTTATTAACTATAATTACGCAATTTTATCAACCTTAATTTTTACGAGGGTGGCTAAAATATTTTTTACCATGACTAATACTTTTTTCATAGTCAATAAACAAAGTCCTTACATTGATTTAATTTAAACGTGGTTCGTAATAGTTATTTATTGTAATTTTTAATCAATAGCAATTAAAATATAGGTAATAGTATTGTTGTTTCTAATGCATATGACGTTTGTACTAAACATCTTATCTTAAACTAATTATGGGCATCATAATTCATCAAACCTTGAATATATATATATATATATATATATATATATATAATAATTATTTATATTTACAAATAAGTCCAAATTAATTTTAAGAGATAGAAATTTTGGATGAAGTTGTAAATCATGTGATCGTGTTATGACTACATACAAATCCTGCTATGAGGTCCATACACTACAAAAAAATTGATACTCCATGCATTATAAATTAACACGGCTTAAAAATTATAATAAAGCAATACTAATTTAAATTTACCATGATTAATCAACATTCGTTGTGGTTTTACCTATAACCAGAATATTTGTCACAATTTTTATTTGTAGCAAAAACTTTACCCCCACTTACAGAAACAACGGTTAATAATCATTGCATAGTCGTGATTAATTAGCATCTATCATTACTTTACCTTGATAATGAATGAAGAAAAATATAATCTTTTCTGTATTTTAACCATAGTGGAAAAACCATATTATTTCCAGAGACGCATGGCCTTTAGTATATGGAGAGACAGAGAGGGAGGGATCTGCACCTGTGCCCTTTCAAAGCGCTAGGGAGGTGATGTATCTGGACATTTATTTATTTTTTAACTTTTTACGGTAATTGATGTATGTATGTAGACATCATTAAAGCCCTTATTAGTACTAGGTTAATAATGTATAATTTAATTATTTTATTGTTATTATTACTATAACCATAAGGTTAGCTGGAAATCTGTGTTGTATATGTGCTTTACAATACATATTTAAGGTACATATATGTATAGTATACGACAACTATTTCTGACTTGAGGAATATAATCAGCTTTTAGTTCGACAAAGATTCTCCATTAACATCACTTGGACAGCCAAATCTATGAAGGACCTCTCCTGTTTACTTAATTTTTTTATTTTTTTCTTTCCTCTTTCTTCGACTACTTACCCATTTCTCTCTATGAAAGAAACTTCAAACCAAATTCATCAAGACATCTTAACAATCATTGACAACATTGTAGTGAAAATAGGACAACGAGGTTCTTTTCTCCGAGGTAAAATTGAGGTCTCGTTGTTAGTAGAGGCCAAAAAATTCTTGTTCAAATCAGGTTTGATCGAACCAATTAGATCAGTCACAGAGCAATTGTATCACATTTGTTATGTGATTGATCACTTTTTCTAAACTGTATATTATTTTGCTATGTGATTGATCATTTTCCTAAACTGTATATCATTTAATTGATTTAGGTTCGATTAAAATGAGTTCGGGCAATAATTTCCTGTAAAGGCCGTAGGAAATAGGAATACGTACTTGTCTTTTTTGTTCAAAGAAAAAGCGGAAGGAGGTGACCCACGTTTTATTCAGAGAGACGTAGGTAGTTAAGTTAGTTCATATTATAATAATCATATTTTGATTCCCAACTGAGATTATAAATAATGTCAACTGTTCTTTAGGTTTCTCCAAATGTTGGTTTAGTACTTTAATTTACTCTTTTTTAGGGTTGGTCCCTGACGGACACAGACTCGTTGGTGCGATTTTAAAAATCGCAAGTTGAAGCGTGCGATGTTGTGTACGGCATATGATTTGCAAAGATCCCTTAATTTTTGTAATTGAATAATCGTGGGCGTTGGAGCATATGCTCTTTTAAGATTCTTGCCTTGAATATTTAAAGTAGTATTTTTTTTTTTTGTTTATAATAATTGGAAGTTATTTGCCAATGAAGCCCAATTTAATTGTCAAAGTTGAGGTAATTTCATGGGTTCGGATCACACCTTATGCATGGAATGTTGTTTCTACTGTAATAGTATAATGTTGTTTCTACTGAATATTGGACTGTGTTATGGATTTAATTTGTCAGTATGAGATAATAAAATTTGTATTATTATTATTATTATTATTATTGAATGTAAGGATATAAATAAATTGAATTAAATTGAACATATTATTATTTAACCTTATTTAGTTTTTTATGAAGTCGGGCATGAGATGGATCCAAATAGCACTTTAATATTTCTGCACATATTTTATCATTTATTCACTATTTGGATCTTGACTTGAACGTAAATCTAATAAAAAAATTATGTTTATATTTGATTCGTTATATTTAACAAATGAAGATTGTACGAGCTATTACTTGTAGATCTGCAATCAAGTATTGAAAATTTTGATTTATACTTGAGTAATGCTTAAAAATAATAGTTTGAATCATTTACTACATATTGAATTAGTTTCAAAGATACACATCTTACTGTTTTATGAGTCATTCTATTGAATTGGACTTACATTTGCATTTCTCATATTAGTATAAATAAATGAAGTATGGATTAAATATGTTGTGGATGCCAAAGCTATTTGGTGTGGCCCTGTAATCATAGGGGTTGATGGGCCCTAAAAATGTGAAAGTACTTTTATATAATCACTTTTGTGACGGAAGGACATAGGGGCTGATGTGATACTGATTTCACACTACTTCACACACACACATACACAGATATATAAAATATAACCTACTTTAATTAATTTGTTCAAAGGATTTTCTTCTTTTAAGAATGGGGGAAAAGGTAAGTAGTGAAGTTAGGCATCATTTTCATAGACTAATTAGCTAAAATTGCTCAAATTAGAAGAGTAGATCTCTAAGATTGCCCTTTTATATTTACAATGTAATATCTTAGTGCTTACTCATGTGACTTTTTTAGGGTAATATTTTGATCATATATTTTTTAAATTATTGCGAATCAGCTTTTTTTTCGTTGAAATTCATCTTTCTTGCTTAAAAATGCATGTGCATCCTACATAATCTTTTAAAATCGGGGTTAATATTGTTCTTATTGGCTTAATTTTGCAAGTAGTTTTGTACTTTAATTTTCAAAGTTATCATTTTGGACTTATATTTTTTTTAGTTTCTAATTTCAGTTTTTAACAAAGTTCACCCTTCTTGTTGGTGAAAATACACTCTGGCGGAAAAAAAAAAAAAAAAAACATTGAAAGCACAAAAATGAAAAAATACAAAACCAACTTGCTATCCTAAAAAAGTTAAAATACAAAGTTACCCAACCAAAACAAAGCATTTGATCCCATATACTTTATATATATCAAATGTGACCCTCCAATAGCAAGTATATGCTTGTTTCAAATTTAAAGTATTTATAAAAAAAAAATCAAATTTAAAGAATTTCAATTAATTTTTTGTTATAAAAAAAAATGATAGTAGTATAATTGTGGCAACAATTCAATTCAAGTATTGCAGTTGCCCAGCACTCCATGTACCATAATTCGATTGTGGATTACAAAATCACACTCTGTGAAAATTGAAATAGGTATAAATAAATTTGGGGGAATACATATCTACTCCCTCTACGTACGCCTTGTTATTTCGTTACTCACATAATTTGAACATTTGAATTTTTATCGTCAATAAATGATAGCAAAATAGATAATACTCTTAAAACATGCTCACATGCATACACATGCAGTTTCAGTTTAAAGCCCATAAAATGTTGGCAAGCACGAAACCATGACAAAAATTTAAACATGCATGAAAGAAAGAGAGATCGAGAGAGAGAATTTGACAAGTTTATTACACTGCAAACCAAGCTGAATTACAAGCTGTTACATGTTCAAAGTTTCCTAAACACACATAATAATCGCAATTCACCTGACGCGACATATTCAAACGTAAGACAGTAAATAAAGAACCCTGATGTCGTTGTTTCGACAGGCAATAATTCAAAATAAATACCAACTAATTATTCAAGCACTCGCCCACAGATATATACTTAGACATTAATTTTGGTTTCTTAATCAGTTCAAGTTTACGGAAGAATGACCGATGCCAGGGCTGTGGCCTGGTCCTTTGAAACTATCCATTTCCCCCGTAGTGGTAAGACCTAGTTCCATCTTCCTACCCATGATGTCTCTTTCTCCTACGTGAGAATGACCTATTCCAGGACTGTGGCCTTCTGGTTCATTATCATCATCACCATCTGCCTGCCCTGCTGCTGTTGTGCCATGTTGTCTTTTCCAGCTCCTACGTGAGAATGGCCGATTCCAGGACTGTTTCCTGTTGCTGTGGGTTCAAACCCATTCCAACCTCTGCTCAATTGATCACGATTTTCACTTGGGAACATCATCTTTTCCTGTTTCTGAATCCCTTCAGGTTGTTGCTCCAGTTTTCTGGCATGCATTTGGTGACCTGCGATCTGCATTTGGACATACCCGATATCGTGTTCTTTTACTGGTTTTATTTGCCTTCCCTGTGTAGATTGAATTTCCAGGCAGACAATAAGTACAAGAATGAGGAAAAGAAAGATAGGGATGTTTTGGAAGTAATTGGCCATATTTGGAAGCAGGTGAAATTAGATAAAATGTAGTAAGAGATATTGAGAGAGATACGATGTTATGGTATGAATAAGAAGATTGATGATGTCTTAATTTGAACCCAGTTCTGGGGTATTTATAATGTTGGGAAGTATAGGGATGTGTGTAAGGAATTCTAACCATTTAAAAATTGCAATCATGAAAGTGTATGTGGTGTGTATGGTTTATATTGATTTGCTTCTCCAATTTGTCTTGTAAATTCTTAGTGGTTCCATTCATTCCATCTCACACTGTTTGTAACTTAGTTTTTCTCGGTGTTTGGTGTTTGGTGTTTTCATTTTTCTCTAAAGACAAGTATATTTTCTTGAATATATGTATATATAGAACATGCATGTATGGAGAAAACAAATATATATAATATATATTTATATTGACTTCTAGATGATACCTATCTCAAAATCGGAATATGCCAATATCATAAATAGTTAGATAAAAATTGAGGCCAGGGAAAATTCATTTTTTATCTTGTAACTATGGTGGGGTGACATTTTTAGTCAACTCTGATTTTTGTAATTGAGAACAATATTTTAAAAAAAAAAAAACACACACACATTTTGAAGGTGATCAAAACCCTCTTTTTCGGACCAAATTGCCTTTTTTTTAATAATTGTCCTTAATTGCAAAATTAAAATTGAAGTTGACCAAAAGTGTCATACCACCAGGTCACAAGTCGACGAAAAATATATTTTCCCCTTAAAATTGTTGTACTCAAATTAACAATATTAAAGTGTTAATCCATAATTTATAAATGTAGAAGAAGATCGAAAGTTAGAAATTTCATCCTGAAAATCGATCTTCTGCATTTACATAACTTCAAAAGTTATCTTGTTGGTTCTTGGGAAGTTAATTAGTTTCTAGAATTGCTATTTTCATACTTCAACTTTATAATTAAGGAGACTTGTTATATATCTTAAAATTGAATTGCCAGACAATCTGTTTATAAATTCATAGTAAGGGTAATTATGATCATTTTAGGATAAATGTGTTGGTTCATTTTTATTTCAAAGTCTATTATTTTCTTTTTTCTCATAAGAGATATTATTGTTACTAACCGCAACTTTTTAGAATAATAATTAATATAGATGCATAATATTTTGAGTAATTAATTCTCCTCTTAAGTTTGGCATCATTACAAATATTCCTCATTATTTAGAAAATTATCGATACACTCATAATTTTAATGTCGTCCACAACTAATCCAATATGTTAGTTTTCGTTATATTTTCATCTATCTTTTTGGTGAATTGGCCAAAATGCCCTTATAGAGTATAAAATAATTTACTTATTTTTAAAATTTTATATTAAATTGTGTTATAGACAAAGTGGGCAATTTTATTATAATTTTTTCATCCACCATGTCTGATTTTATTTCGATATTTTAATTTTTTTATGAAAAAATAAAAAATACAGTAAATACAAAGTTGACAATTTTATATTTCTATCCAAAAATTACATAATTTTATTAAATATCATGAAAAGTATTGATAATTTTTAAATAATAAAAATGTATTAATAATTAATATACCAAATTTTAAGAAAATTTATTGTAATTTACCCTAATATTCTTGGGCTCTCTTAAAATTTATGATAACTAAAAATTACATATGTAAAGGTAGAAGCTCATTCCATGACTCATATCATGGGTTACTCCCAAGTAAAGTGGTTTATTTTAGGTCCCATATTATATTCTTTTAGCGTATTAGTCCTTTATTTTGTTGGAGTTGCAATATAGTTCTGTACATTTCTTAGTTTTTTTTTTTTTTTTATCTACGAACAAACTTGACTAAAAATTTTAAAATTGTCCAAAAAATTTATCGCTCATCAGCAGATCTGACGTGACTACTTATGCAATATCACCTTCTTTTTTTTTTTAATTAAGCCTTCAGTTGCCACATCAACCAAAAATAATCAATAAGATGAGATGTCGAAAATTTTAACTAGCACGTGCATTAATACATTTGCCACTTTATGATCGATATGAATTTTCTCAACCAAATCTGTCCTTGAATCAAGAAATTAAAAGAGGTACAGGAGCAACTCTAACAACATAAATGACTAAAATTGTCAAAAAATAGTTATCAAATTAAAATACAAATAAGCCCCAAGTAAATAGTAAACAATCAAATATATCATATGCAATGATATTATAATAATTATTCAGTTGATTTATGATATTATCATATATATCATATTTAACAAGCATAATATTCTCCAAAAATAGGAATGAGGGGATATCTTTTCAGTAATATACAAATTATCAGATCAAATTTTCTGTTGTCAAGTCTATTTTCCATTTTCTACTCAACTCAACGTACACATACCATGAGTACATAATATTTTTTCAAAATAAAATACATGATGTCATTCTAATACAAATGACATGTGTATACTGAATGAAGTAAAATGACATGTGTACTTAGATTAATTGTAATGAATGTTGCTAGAATCATGGATAACATTCATGACATGATGAATCTATCCGCATTTGCGGACAACATTCTATTCAAGTACAGGGGATTAATTAGACAAGTATGAGAAATCTTAATTAATTATGTATATTCTCTTATTAATTGAAGCGTACGCTTATTTAAGGTTCACGTGTAGTATTGACTCATCATGACTTTTCGTCGCGCTCAAATGCTGTTTTTTATTCACTAACAAGGGAAAATAAAATTAGCACGATAATAAATCATATTTGACAATTCTAATATCATCACTAATAATATGTATCAAATGATAAAATTATTTATTTTTTCAGAATAAATAGGATTTTTAATTTCTATACCAACAATTATCTTGTAAAATTATCACTAATTGAAAAAGTAGTTTATAAAAGTTATTATTAAAAAATAATTAATCACCTGTATTCGTACTAACGATATTATTGACAAATTTTGTGTGTCATGATTATGTGTCACTAATTGTGTTTAATAATAATTTAATACACAATTTTGTTACTAATAACTGCATTATGATAAAACTAGAATCAGCATAACTTAATATATGTTCTTATAAATAATAATTTTAAAATTATTATTTAATATTTTTATCACTAGTATTATTTTTCGTTGAATCGATAATCTAAAAGTCTGAATGTAAAAATTTCGCAAGGATCTTTTATTTGTCAAATAAGAATAGGGAAATATTTATTCAATTTTAACCACTAGTTTAGTGGTCAAGATTGAACCACGTGGACACAACTGAAATATTGGTTTTAATTACTGTCAATGTATTAAGTGGAGTTAAACGTACATTCTATACACCTTAGTTCTTGACTATAATTAATAAATATTGTAAGGATCCTGATCGAAACATTACATATATATATGATGCGATACAATCCTTTTTGCAATTTAATATATATATATATATATATATATATATATATACTTATATACTATTATAAAAGAAAATTTATTTAGCATACCAACTTTAGAATGTCCAATTTTACCCCTCATTTCATTTTTTCTCTTTAAATTTTTTTGGTCAATGTAGTAATTTTAATAATTTTTAATAATTTCATAATTATTTATTTTTCTTAACTACCCAATACTCTACATTCCTCTCTCACCTTAATTCTTCACATTTATTATATTTTATAGTTATAATTTATTTATTCTCTTATAATGATTTTTTTTTATACTCGCGAAAAGCGTGTGCAACAAAAACTAGTATATATTAAAAGAAAAACCATAGTGTTAACTTGTTGAAATGATAAAATAAGTGGAAAAATGGGAGTTGGGGTGAGCAGATAGGGAAGGCGGGTGGAAAAGGGTGGGATTTTGTGTTAGTACCCTACCCACTTAGCTTTATACGGATGGCTCATATGCAACCTCCTGTTTGTTTCCTTGAGACAAATTCAAGTGAAACATTTCTTCCTTCTACTTCTATCCACGCTTCAGCTTTTCAACCAACTCCATAATAATTACCTCACTCTGTATTAACATGTTATTCCATAAATAATTTATACTTATATATATATATATATATATGTCATTTAAATATACAAATGACGTGAATTACGTAAAAAAAAAATTGAAATACTAAGAATTTGTGCTGTAATTATGGCTTTTGCAAAGAAAGGCCGACGTGGGAGGACAGTTGTGATAATACCATCTCGTTTTTCGGATCAAATTTGGATCGTCGAAGGATCAAGATCCAATTTTCATTAAATAAGAATATAAATATTATTTTAAATTTTAAACTAAATATATATATATATATATAAGGCGTGTGTAATTCACAAAATGCATCAGGGGGCTAAATTTCTCTATTTCAAATAAGATAGAGGGTAAATTATTGTTTTATTTTTCACATGGGGTATATTGCTATTTTCATTAACACATGACGGTAAATCGCATTTAACCCACATATATATGCCACCTGTATAAACAAAAATTAGATAAAATATATGATGTCATTTTTATACACGTGCATATATATGTATATATATTGAATAAAGCCAACAAAAAAAAAAAAAAAAATCACTCCTCTCACTTTGAGCTACACCAACAATTTTTTTTCACGATGGAATTGGTGGTCTAAGGAATGATGAGGGTAAAATGTGCACTATTGCAGTATACCTACATATGTTGAATTTTGAGATTCAAAATATGCAATCATGTTGGGGAAAGACGCCTGCCGCTTGGAGTGCAAAGTATTTATATATTTACATTTCATATTGTGCATTATATATAATCTAAAAATCTTTTATATTATTTTATTGTACAAAGCTGGAACAATATAACCTAAGCTACATCATTAGAATGTGGAAAACCATATTTTTGTCTCATATATTATTATTATTTTTTTTAATTTAATCTCAGTTATTATAAATTTTTATATTACATCATATAGTTGAAAAATTTTCTGAATATTAGTCCTCATGTGTATTTTTTATCTCATAATAAACGAAAATTCTGACAGCTCTGATAATTATTGAACGATTAATGCCACGAGGATAAAATAAAAAAAAATATGAAATATAATATGAAAAAATCATAATAACTGAGATTAAATAATAAAATATAAAAAGAGCTAACATATAATGCTAAAAATGCGATGCTCGAAAATCAGAATGTATAGGCACATGAAATCAGAAAGAGGATCGTTGCTGCATATGTAAAAGAATTGAGGGGGAAGAGTATTAGCAGGCGAGCGACTCCCACTAGTATTTGGATGGCTTAGATGCAGCGCCGTAATGTTGACCAAATCTCATCATCAGTAGCCATTGGGGAACGTATCTTTCTGCATTTTTATTAATGTGCATCATTAACACTATGCACACCGTCCAACCATTTTCTATGATCAAATTTGATCAAACGCGCAATAAAAGTTGACCAATATTGTCAAATTTTTATGTACTTTTACATAATTACTTTTGAAACTCTGCAGGGGGGAGGAGAATTCTGTTCATAGAAAAAGACACTATTTAGAAAATATAATATTAATTAACAATGAGATAATAAAATTTATCTTTTAAAATAATAATAATTTTAATTTAATTATAATATAATTAATTATTGGTGACAGAAAATTATAAAGTTGTCATTATGAACAATTAGTGATGCATTATAATTAATATTGATATATATATCACTAATTATTGTTAGTCACAACTTAAAATAATTCTTATTACGTTTTTAGAAATTTATTCGTGCAGAAGCAAGAGATTTTGACACCTTAATACATATACATGATTAGTGATAGTTTTTATAATAGAGAGAAATTAAAGGAATAATTCCTTACACTTAATCATTTATAATTTAAAAATTACGGTAAATCGGAACTATCTACCTTGCATGCTCTAATAAATCGATATAAAAATTTAAATTTTGACCACGATTAATCAACATTGGTCATAGTTTGATCTATAACCAAAATATTTATCATTATTTTTAGTTATAAATAATATTTTGACATTAGCAATCTTCGCGAAAATTATAATTAATTAATATTCACTAGAATTTTTTAACTTTTAGTCATAATAATTAACTACAATAAATAATAATATTTGTAGATGAAGTTGGATTAATGAGAAGGGAAAAATGAATTAGTGTGGATACATGTTCACCATTCATCATCGTATGTTGGTGGTGGAGTTGAGGAAATGTTGGTAGGACGACTAGAATACAGCAAACCATGGAGAAAGGTAATAAATCTCTGAAACCCACCAAATCTATGAGGGGCCGATGGAAGGATGCACTTTCTCCAATTGTTAGTACTGTTAATACTTGAGGCAAAGTCAAAGGAGGCAAATGATGAGTTTTAAAGTAAGATAGCTCCACCCTCCATTTTGTTTGACTCTTGATTCAAAATGAAAGATTCCTCAAAAAGGACATGTATGGTTCCTTAATTTTTGGAACCCCTTGTCGTCGATCCCCACTCGATGAAATTAACCAGTGTAATAATATACTCTACCTGTCTCTCTCTGTATAGTTCAACCAATAAAAAAACATTTAATTTTCACCTGTGATAGGACAGGATGTAGTGCGCTACCATGGCTACTATAGTCTATTTGGGAAAATTGTATTTTTTGTTTCATAAAAAAAAAATTTATATTTTAAAATTGAAATAATTTATCTCTTTAGACAGGGATAAATTGCTTTATTTTTTAAAACACATAGAGATAAATTACTATTTATTTTTTATATGAAGTAATTTGTCAATTTACAATATCATAAGAAGATAAATTGCTACTCACCTTAATTTTATATATTGTGGTGTGTGGTATAACATCACATAGTCCTGTAACAGATTAAGAAGATTATGAAGCATGATAAGATGTGAAAAGACTAATAAGGTCAAATCTTTTTTATGTTATCTCCATATATAACCCTGTACGTGTTGTCATGGCTACTTATCTACTTGTTATACTACACATTTTACACTATACAATATGCGTCCGATGTTACTGTCGGGTCATTTTTCATGATTTTCAGCATTTTGGTCAGTTTCAATAAACTACAATGGGATTAATGCAAGATCTTTTTTGTATAAGATCCATACAGAGTAAATAGTGATCGCTTCAACACTGAGTTTTGAAACATAGAGATGTTTAACAGCTAACAATAAGTGATTATTAGGTTTTTCTTTTTTTAAAAACTAAAAATATTATTTTTATTTATAGTTTTTCCTTTTACATTGCTACCAACTTCTTTTATTTATTGGTAAAATTGTAAATATTAAATTATTTTTGTAAATATTCAAACTTCAACTCTCAATTTTTATTTTATTTTTTGCAATATATACTTCGATTCAACGAACATACCAATATAAGAACAATAAATAACAAATTATAATAACTATCGATTCAATCAATACATCAATATGATTAAGTAAATTAAAATAACTCACATAAAGTGAGACGAATACTAACGGGTTCAATAAACTCAAACCCATGACCTCAAACTTGTTCATGTGATCTCAACCAAACACTCCCAACTTTCACAACAACTAAACTTATAATTAATTTTATAATAGAAGTGATCAATTATACATCAAAGGTACTATCGGAAACATTTGTAAGAGTAAAAAATGTCACTTTTTGTGACCATAATTAATAATTCTCACATTAATCTTAATTGATAGAAACAAAACACGGATGTCAACTTATTATTAACCATACTATATATATATATATATATATATATATATATATATATATATATATATATTATATATAGATATTGTATATACGTACAGTGATGGCTTATATTACTACTGTTCTCTTAATTATCGAAAAACTGCAAGAAACTATATGAATATGTATAGCCCAGTATTGATTTAATTTCAGGCATATAGGTAATAATACTTCACATATAAAAGATTTTATTTTTCTTTTATTAAAATTTACGGAAATAACACATGGTAATACAAACACAACATCAATCACATTGACGAATACAATTGAAACTAAGACTGGAAATTGCATGCACCAACACTTAAAACCACTAGTTCTCAAGTCTATTAATTCCAACCCTATATATATTCACAAAGCATGCCCGATCCCCGGGCTGTGGCCTGTGGGCTTGAAACCATCGCCCCGGTGGCCAGGATCCGGCAGAGGAGAAGACTCAGCTGCAACTGGGCTCGGCACTGGCGGTGGTGTAAACACAGCCTGGTCGTCGTTGCCGCCGGCACCACATGCTGTCGAGCTTGCGCACTGATCAGTGGCTAAATTCTTACCAAGCATGTCAGTGAACTCTACTGCAGAGTCCTGTCGGGAAATCTTAGTGTAAGCATGAAGTTGTTTGTTTGTCTTAAACTTTAGGTTTCTTCCTTCAGTGGACTGAATTTTGTGGGAGAGTAATATTAAGAGAAAAAAGAAGGCAATGATGATGAGGTTGGTTTGAGCCATTTTGGAGTTAGGGTTGATGAGAATATACTAAGTATGAGAAGGGAAGGTCGGGTTGGGGTTTGGACAGGCTAGGTTTCGGGGGTATTTATAGAACCCTAAATATGTGAAGGGAAGTTGTTATTGGTTGGAAATTCCTAAGTGGTTGTACAGTACTATACTGTACTATTTCTTTTCTTAGTGTATGGCCAGATTTGCCTGTCGATTTCGGCTTCAGGATGTGCGTTTTCAAGTTGGGTTCATTAGTCCACATCGTAACATTTTTGGTATTACTTTGTGATAAAAAGGGGGTTGAATTTGGTGAAAAATCTTTCATCGCATTTTGGAGTTACACATCGTTGTCACGTTCATGCATTTATTGAAAAAAATATAATTTTAACTCTTTAATTTATGAGAGACAATAATTTTTGGTCCTATATAAATTCATTTTCTTAATTTAGTCTTATAATTTAAGAAGAATTATCATTTTTAGTTCTAGAATTTAGAGGTTGATATTTTTCATCATGTACGATTCATTTATTTTGCATATGACTTACATATGATCCGATTGAATAGCGATTTTAATCCTATAAATGATCCGAACTGAACTTTACAATTGGATTTAGAGGCATAAGGTCAAAAAGAAAATCGAGGGTCGGATTGAATTTTATATTCTAGTCCTGTTGCTTTTTCTGTTCTAATTAACATATACACTTTAGATTTATAAAATATTCCTTAAAATAGAATAAATAATAATATACTAATTGAAATAAAAAAAAATTGCAGTGGAATTTACGATAAAAAATCCAATCTTTGCATCTAAAATCTAAAAAGTGAACAAACAATTTTTCGTAATAGTGTGTTTTTTACATACTTGCAAAAGAATTAATGTCGTAATTTTTCCTGTTGAGATTCTACTCCTATTAGGCTTATATTTGGGTCCCAATTTATGATTTTGGGCTACATTTATATGTTGAACAGTGGATCTACGTTAGATTTCTACATTAGTTTAGGCCCGAATATGTGGTGGATCTTGGGCCGATTCATTCGCTTGCGATGGATTTTTGAAATATAAATAGGTTCGCTATTTGGTTTCCCTATTTGGATCCGACCCATTAGAAATTTGTATTTAATTAATATTATATATTTGCACTTTTAATATATATATATATATAAAGTAAAAAAAATATCTATACATGTAAAATTCATAATTAATTAGGTTTATTATAAATAGGGATAATTACGATCCTCCTCTAGAGTTCGATGTACTTACAGATAAAACCCTTGTGATTTAGAAAATTATATCTAAAATTTGTAACATTTGTTTATATGTAACAAATAGATCCCCGTTATTCAAAAGTCAATGATTTTGCTAATATTAGTAAATTAATTGAATGACACTTCATATTTATCTTCAATGAATAAAGTGTGAAAATATCCTCTTAAAAAAAAAAAGTGTGAAAATGTATATATAAGGATAGTTTGGTCAGTCGGGGTTAAATATGATTTTTTATCAAAAAAAAATTACTAATGTTAGCGAATTTAAAACGTCAAGGGTACTAATGTAATTCTCCAAATAATATAAAATTTACGTATAATTACATCAAACCTCAAGAGATGATGCTATAATTACCCTTAAAAATATTATTTTCTTATATTTATAAAATTGTGATGATACTATTTTCTAAAATTATATTTAAAACTTATTTTTTAAATATTTTGAAAATTATAGTATGAGCTTATATAATCAACAAATCCACCACAAACCCAAAATGCTAATCCATCCCACATCATGCCTTAGTAGTTTTAAACATTGTCAGCATCCACATTCGTCTATTCATGACCATCCATCATAGCTTTCTTTCAGATAAATAATGAACCACATCAAAGCAGAAGCCAAATTTTGCTTCAGATGTCACATTACCTTGGCGATGTCTATACATAAGTTACAAACCCTATACATATTGCACTGCATGCTTCCAAAACCAGAAAAGAAATAAAAAAAAAAACCTGAGTACAAAACTGAAGGTAAAGAAAAGAAAAGAGGAAGCCTGTAATGATCAAAGTCGAATTGATCACCTCGACAACGGTCAGCTTTCTATAAGAGAGTTAGTTGCTTCACATCTGCAACGGACTACCCAGCTCTAATTAGTGTAATCGGTTTGTAGGAAGCTCTCGTAAGTTGTTCCTCTGAGAATCTTGGTGATGTCGTCCCAGTTCTTGATGTGATCCGACAATGACCCTCTGTGTATCTTCACCTGGCGACTAGTTAGCTCCATTTGTGGCAGCCCTAGGAACTCTTGAACATCTACCAGTTTCTGCAACAGAAGTGAAATGCAATGAGGAAGAATGCCCCGTGCTTTTTTTTTTTTTTTTTTCTTTTTGGGTCGTGAAATGGGATTTACTGAAAATTCATAGACTGGTTAGAATCCTAGAAATTTGGAATCTACTGCAATATTACATAATTTCCCCTGGGAGTTAAAGTAATTGCTCATTATACTGCTCCTGAAACTACAAAAACTTCCCTTCTTCCGGGAGTTACCACTAGTTCCTAGGAAATGGGGTGGAATGCAGTCATCGTAGACTTGGAAAGAATGTTTTGGTAATTTCACAAGAGAGGATATAGGCAATAAATACACTTAAAAAGAGTACGTATTTGAAAGGCTCGTCGGAAATGATTCGCTACAGAATTTATAGTATATGCAACTAAAGCACCTTACGTACTAAACAGATAGGGTATTAGTTCGGTGATGGTTGAAGCAACAAACTCGGACTCGGAAAGAATCTCAACTTTTTATGGTAGAAAGGGAAATCTGAGCAAAAACTGTGTCGGGGTCAAGAAGCCATTGAGCCACTGGCGGCCGACTTAGTGGCCCCCACGCTGCATGAAATGTTCGCCTATCACACAGCTCACTGCTCACCAACTCTTCCGGGGCTGGGGGTACACATTACTTGTCTGCGGTCCAATCCCAGTATACAGCCTCTCAGCGGAGAGGTCATTGTAATTAACCCAATAACGTTGGTGATTCTAACAATTGCTACTATGCCATAATATAGGGAAACAAACAGAGAAAGTGACAGCATCTGGAAATTGCAGTAAATGAATTAGATTTCCTTAAAAAGGTGAAGGCAACTTACAGTTCGATTTTTTATGAGATCTTCATAGTAGAGGACAATGTGCCTGGTGCTGCTGAAATGCTCCAACGCATCCAAGACCATCTTCTCCATGAGCTTTAGATCCATCACCAGAGAGGTTGAATTCATTACTGGTTTATATCTAGAAAGAGTATCAGCCTACAATAAACAGATCAAAAAATCAGATGTTGTAAGTATGTACGGCTGGTTTGGGTGGGGTTGAAACACGGTAAAGTTACCTCTTCGTGCGAGTGCACGTGGGACTTGTGTGTACCGTTGAGGAGTTTGGCGTAACGATCATAAGAATTAGCAAGAACGGAAACCATCCGGCGCAGCAAATTTCTCCGGAAAAGAAATATTACAGAAACACCTTTGTTATTGAAATATTCAGCGATTTCCTTATGGTACTCGATCAACCCCTGAATTAGCAATGATGCAGCGGGTTTGCATTATAATCAAGACAAAAACCAGCAACTCAAGCACCAAGAAGAGATGATATAATACTGAGGAGATTAAATTAGTGAATGAGACTTGTCCCAATCTACAGTTTCAACGACCATAGTAAACTTCAAAAGATTAATTCATAAGAGTTGCTATGCAAGACTGAAGTAAAGTTCATTGATACGTCCTATTTTTCAACAGTCCAATTATTGAGAATTTGAACTCTGTTAACATAATAAATCCTGTGAGAGATGTAAATCTTTATTATTTAAACAAGGCTATAAAACTAGATGCGCCTCCACAACTGATCTAATTCTTGCCATAGATTGCTTCAGTTCCATGATAATAGCAGAACTTTACAATTTTGGGCAGATTAGCAGAAGCCATACCCATTAAGTAATTTCATAAGTGATACCTTCTTAATACTGTTGCTCTATCTCTTGAATTTTTAAGTTCTACTGCACCTTAACCTACAAATTCCATCCCCCTTGTTTCTCTATCTCTTCACTGAGAACTGGGGGGTTAACTGTGAATAAGAGTGTTACAGATTGCTTATGAGTGTAGAGAGATAACACGCTCCTGGCTACATTACATTAGGAATACCTTACCTGATTAAGCATCCACTTGAAGCCAACCGCAGCCGAGCACTGATTCTTGGAAGCACTAGTAAACCAGTCCAAGTTGTAGACTCTATCCAGAGTTGAAAAGATTGAAGAAACGTTGCTTCTCCTCTCTTTGACGGAAAAAATCTCACCGTTGGAGCTTACATTAGTATGGCTGTTCAACAGAGTTTCAAACCATCCGCTTCCAGATCTTTGCATAGACAGAATGGTGAAA
The DNA here is from genome assembly GCA_034509725.1 of Sesamum angolense. Classification (NCBI taxonomy): domain Eukaryota; kingdom Viridiplantae; phylum Streptophyta; class Magnoliopsida; order Lamiales; family Pedaliaceae; genus Sesamum; species Sesamum angolense. Next base: position 5,297,912 of record JACGWL010000001.1, on the reverse strand, counting down.
AGCCGCACAGGATTACAGGCACACTGAGCCCTGCCATATGTAACAGAAAATTTATGAGTTACTAATTCTACAAGAAACTGAAAACCTCAGGACAGATAAAAGTACAAGAATTACCTGCTAAATGAAGTTGGTTTTGGGTAGTGCAAGTAGGGAGTTTGAGATTTATCAACATCGTTATCGTGACAATACCTCTGATTAACTTCGACATTTATGAACTTAGTACTTGTATGAATATTTGTTTGCCTTAGACAGACCGAGCAGATATAAACACCACACACCATTGCAAATACTAAGACTAACATCCTCAAAGAAGCTGGAGATTTCTTGGGAGGTTTTATAATTAGGGCATCCTGTCATCCACAAAACAGAAATCTGTAATTAAAACAAGATACAGACAACTCTGTAGGAGGAAAAAATTAATGCTAAACTAATGTTTAAACTTGGATAACATTAAAGCATTAAACCAAAATTTCGAACATCCATTAAGATTGCAAAAATCTCACTCTCACCTGAAATTATTACACTCCATCGGAGAATGCATAAAAAGAAACAGAGAAATGATGAACAAATTGAGATAAAAATGACATGAAGTTGCAAAGCTTAGAAAAACACAGATATCGAGCCTAGAATAAAATTACATAGCAGTAAATTTTGGCTTAATCTCACATTGCAGTACAGATTTGTTCAAATTTAATAACAAGGAAACCAAATTTGAGCTTGCGAGAAGGACATATATGCCTCAAACTCTCGTTCCAACCCACCATAGGATTCAAATTTCAAACGGATTTCCAAACAGCTCAGAAGATAAACCATACAAAATCCAAGCCCAAAGCTTGAAACTTGGAATTACGTTCAAAAGAACCACAGAAAAGCCAAGGACAAAAGCTTTAATCTTGTATCAGTGACAACCCCACTACTCCAATGAACACAAACCCATAAAAAAATCTGCACTCCAAGCTTGGGCATTTGAAATATGTTGAGACAAAGAATCCCAAAAAGCTAAGAACAGAAAAGCTGAAAATCCCTGTAGTAACTCACAACCCACCGCTCCAGATGGCCTCCAAGCAAATTATAAAGAAATAAAGAATGACGGCAAGTACTGAAACTTGAAAGGCAAAACCAAGAACTCACCTTGGTGAAGAGACAGATTTCTTCAGCCATGATACCTCCCAAGAAGAAAGAAAAACACAAAAGGGTCCCTCCCCAAGAGCTCAGATTTCTTCAATTACTCATCCACCGACTGTTAGTATGTGTATGCATACATAAAAAAAGAAATGCAATGCACATATATCTTGAAAAAAGAACAGATTTAAGGGCTCTCGACTTGAGTCAGCAGCAGAGTTTGGAGTGCATCGAAGTTCCTCGTTAAGAACAAAGTCATTAAAGCAAACAGCTGGGAGGCGCTCTTCCCTCTGCTACTATCTTTCTTCTTTCCTTTTCTTATTCTAGACTACTTCGAGCAATTCTTGTTTACATGTACCCATATAAAAATTTAAAAAAGAAAATGTAAGAATCTAGAATAAGTTAGGCAAATAGGGACTCTGAGTTCATATTTTTTTACAAAATCAAATAAGCCCAGATAAAGAAATCTGGGTTGGTTTGGTGAAGAAATTGGAGGATTTCAATTATTTTATTACAATGATGCCCTCACCCAAAACAGCATTACATCGGATTTCAGGCGTGCAAATGGGTAAAGCTGAACAGCTGAGGTTTCATGTTTTTTAGAATTTGGTCTGACTCTTGCTTTGGTCCACGACGCGTTAGGCAGCAACTCTGTGTATAAATAAATAAAATATAGGGTAAATTACATCTACCTCCCCTGAGATTTGGCATAATTATAAATACCCCCTCGTTGTTTGAGAAATTACAAATACCCCCCTAATTTTAAGGACCGTCTAACAATTACCCCAATTTATGCATTTTTTATAGTGAACTGACCAAAATACCCTTATGAATTAAAATTTATAATTTTATTTATTTTTTAAAAAAATATTTTTTTATCAACTAAAGCAATAATTTTTTTTATAATTTTTAAATTTTTTTCATCCATCCCATTCAATATTTTTATAAGATTTTAATTTTAAAAAAAAAATAAAAAAATACTGTAAGGGCAAAGTTGACATTTCTATGCCTCCATCCAAGGATTACATAATTTTATCAAACATTAGGGGGTATTTGTAATTTTTCAAACAACGAGGGAGTATTTGTAATTATGCCAAACCTCAGGGGAGGTAGATGTAATTTACCCTAAAATATATACTTTTATTACTTTATTATTTATTTGAATGTTATAAAAGAAAAATACTTTCTAATTAATCCTTTTTTTTATTCTTCTCTCTTTTCTTGTGGGCTTTTGATTTAAATTTGAACCCGACATTTTATTATTCCATAATTAAATATATATATATATATATATATATATATATATATATTTAAGAGAATGTTTGAAACAGTATATGAAAAGTTTGACTCGTGGCTTCAAAAAAACTGCTTTTCTGTATTTGTTGAATCAATTTTAATTAGTCGAATTTTAAAAAGAAGCAATTTTTTTACCAGACGCTAAAAATACTTTAGCTTTTTTCAATTTTTTACAATGTAAGTTTGACTCTTTGATTATAATTATACAAATATGTACTATTTTTTTAAAATATTCGAAACTTTTAAATTTTTACAAACACACGTTAAATTGTTGTTAGTAATTTATTTCTATTTGTAGCTTATATGATTTTATTACCGCCATTGATTGCTTGCACTTAAATACTCCTAAATGGATGGCACATAAAATAGTCTTTAAATTCTTTATTTATTGAGGTATGTATTTGATTGCTTCTGAAAATAGATCATTGCTAATTGATTTATCCGTAGATCATACTGCAGCAAAAGGTGGGCTCATTCAAATGTAACTATTGGGGTATAGTATGTCACCGAATAATTATCTTAACCTCCTCTGTTACTATAAAAATATATAAATTATTCTTCTTACTATAAAAATTAAATACACCCATTTGAAGGTTGACTAACTAAATTTAAAGAATTTACACTTGTGTCATCATTTAAATTTTTTTTTCAAAAAATATAATCAGACAAAATAAAAATAATTAAAAATGAAAAAATATCCTTATGCTTTTTCCGCTTGTCAAAAGACCCCTCACCTTCCTTTTCTTTGAACTTCTCTTTCATACCACAAAAACAATTGCCCCTTCCACAATAGCCATGGTGAGAATTCCATCGGTGATCGTGACTGATTTTCATACTTTAAAGGCTCACTCACAAACAAATTCACCCTCAAGGGTATTTTTGTCAGCAAAATTTACAAAACTCCTATCTAAAGGCAAAATATGAAGGTTATATAAATATGAATTAAATCAGTATTGATGTTAGTTTGACTAATAGAAAACCAATTTGTAATGATAATAACTAATAAGATAAGTTTATATACTTTTCATAATAAGAGAGAGGGTTGTATATTTCCATAATAATATGAAAAGTCAACATAATTTTCCCCATAAAATAAAGTAGAATTACTAAATTCAAAATTGTGTCTATTATAGTCGTATGTAATTAATATTTTAATATATTTTTTTTTTAATCTATTATTTTTTAAGACATGTATCATTTCTTCCTTTCTTTGTGTGATGTGGTGTGAGAAATTGATCAATGTTCTGTTACACCATGAATTATTTACTATAATTGAAATTTTGAGGATTTGGCCTTGAAAATTAACCTCGTTAGAAAGAGAAAATTTTAGAACTTATAAATTAACCAAACTTCTGATATGATATAATCTATATGTCAGCATCATGGCCTCAAGACAAGGGGCTTAGAACAAAAACATAACCTCATTCCTATAGATGACATCAATTGATGCGGCGTGTCACTTGAACAATGCCTTGTTGCGGAAAGTATTATTTGCAGTTGCCTTCACCTGCGAATCTGCGACCAAAGGAAAACTAAGGATGGCAATGGATCGAATTTTTGGGGCAAGTTTATCAAAAATTGGGTTCTATTCACACTGAAATTATTGACCCGTTATTCAACCCACGCCTCAACCCAAGAACCGGTGGGTTGGACTAAAAAATAAATAATAATAATTAAAGATACTAGTTGGATATGACGCAATCGATTTATATGAACAAAAAATATATATATAATTAGATATCATTTGATAAAAAAAATATTCTTGGAAAAATGATAATATGAAATGATTAAGATAAAAAATAAAGATTTTTGAAAGAAAGTATTTGAAGTAGGACAAAGAGAAAAAAATAAATAATTATTTTAAAAAATCATTTTTACCATTTGTAGATAGTGGGAGAAATACGCAAGTTAGTGAGTGGAAAAAAAGAAAAAAAAAAAAAAAAAGATAGACAAAAAATAAGAAAGATACCACAAAGGTGTTGTCCATTAATATATAGTATAGATAGATGAAAAATAATATCATTGAAAAGTTAATTTTTTATAAATTTGTATGTCGTTATTTTAGACTTTAAAATTTAAAAAAACTTACAATACATTCTACTTATAGATACATTAGAAATCCATAAACTTATACGATTATTTAAATTTATAAAAATATATTTTCTATGTATTATACATGAATATAAATAAAATATACACATATTTTATATAAACATAAAGTGTATATTAAAAGAAAAAGAAAAACTGAAAGTACTTAATTCGGATATTCTAACCCATGTCCAAATCGTTAAAGCTTCAAAACCAAAATTTTTGCCAATGTAACTCAATGATTTGTATTTAAAAAACAATTAATTATTTTTTATGTGTGAAGCGATCGAATTGGACAATCAATTACCGAAATCATCGAATAATAATTTACTTTCACTGGTTTTGTGCCAATTGCCAAACCAAAGTCCAAACATGGTCAGGACTTTGACTTAGAATTATTTATAATCATAAAGTATTACTATCAAACCTGCCGCCTGTTTAGACAAATAAAACGATGCTTAAATTTCCACGCTATAACACCAAACATCCTTGAATTCATTGTCGTCATAGAATGGGCAAGTATTTATGATCTATTAGAATTTATTAATTATTTTAATCAATTTTTTTTTGTATGCAAATAAAGTATAATTATTTGAAATTTATTGTTTTAACTAATGTCGTTATTATACTTGATGCATGTACTTAAATTTCAACGTATAAAATTATAAAATATTTATATTATTTTTTTATGGAATTATGTTTTTTAACTACCAATGTATATATGTATGTGAAATTACAAATAAGATCCTTAGCGAAGAAAAAATAAACCCAAGGAAAATTATAAATGAGATGAATGATATATATGATTTAAAGAGAGAGATTATAAAAACTTAGATAAAAGGGATGACTCGAGGAGTCAAATTTTAGGATAAATGACACTCATCATTTGGAGGTGAAATCTAATTACATATTTTATTGTTTTTATAAAATTATAAGTATACACTTTGAAATTGTAGTTGTAATAAAAAGGTATACTTCCTGTTTAGTGATAAAATTTTACAGCACTCCCTATAATACTTTACACTAACACTCACACTTGTAACTTAATTTACAAAATGTTGAGATACGTTACACTAATTAACCACTCTCTTAGTGTACCTATAATTTTATTAAAAAATAAGAAATGTTTGTATAATTAAATTTAATTTTAGAGAGTGTTGATATACTTTACTCCGAATTTTATTTTTAAAAAAAAAGTATGAGGAGCAAAAGAATGACAAAAGGAAGAAAAAAAAAAGTAAATAAACTATCATTATCTTACTCCTGAACGGATTAATTTAGTTATATGTTAAAAGATATGGATAATTACATTTACACCCCTAATATATGATATCTATACTATTATAAAAGAAAATTTATTTTGCGTACCAATTTTAAAATGCTCAATTTAATTCACTTTTTCTTTAAAAGAAAATTTGATTAGAATAGTAATTTTAATTTTTTTAATAATTTCACAATTATAGTTTTTTTTCCTCTCAAGTCATGATTGTTGTCTTTATGAAGAAAAAATTCTCTTAAATCTCACATCATACTTTTTTATACTCGCGGAGATGCATGCATCGAGTACTAGTATTTACATAAATCATCCTTGTCTTTTGTATAACTACAGAACTACTCTTGATAGTAAAAGATATGGGTAGTTTGTGTAATAATGTTAACATTTTTAGGAGGTGTGTGTGTGTGTAATTTTTCAAAAAAGTAAGGAATGGTTTGTGTAAGTGATAATAATATTTTGGTGGATGTATGTTTAATTATTTAAAAGATATGAATGATTTGTGTAAATAGGTCATAGATAAAAGTGTAAATGTAAATATCCCAAAAAGATATATTTAATGGTAGTTTCTTGAAAACTTCAAACTTTATAAAGCATAAATGTAGATATTAAGTCAAATTTTCATATCATATGTTAACTCGACGAACGAATATATAATGTTTCTCAAAACTGTTCATCTATATATTATGTAAAAAATGAGAATGGAAATTATTGTACGCGATATTATTTTTATACACTAATAAGGATGAGTTAAAATACTTAAAAATTCATTTAACTCTTACATTGAACTTGACGATTGTTAAGATCAAAATAATTTATTGTCCCATTATTTTATTTTATCTTATTTTGTTTTTGAAATGTCAGCCACACACACATCGTACAACATGTATATATATATTTTAATTACATGATTACATAAAAATCTTAATATATTAAATAATACATAAATCACTATAAAAAAATAATATAATATTTAACCATTGATAACTGTTATGGTTAATAATAAAGAACCATAGTAAATAATTATTGAGTACAACTATGTAACAATTGTTAGCCGTTATTTTTCGTAAGGGTAGTTAAAACATTTGCCATGTCTAAAAGTCATAATAAATATTTTTACAATGGCTCTTCACTGTGGCAAAAAAAAAAAATTATGCTGGAAAAACTTGTTTTTTGTATATATTTTATTTAACCATGGTTAATAATAATTATTCACCGTGATTTTTAGCCATAACAATTAATATTGTAGCTAATAGTAATTTTTTATAATAAATATAACTTAAAACAATGAAATTAATTATAATAAACTTACATAAAAAACGAGACAAATATCCACACATCTGATGCGTCAAAATTGTTAATGTAATATCAACTTCAACAACTAAATTTAAAAAAAAAAAAATCATTAGTTTTACCGTCCCGATTTTATTCATAAATAAATCATGGCATGCAATTAATTAGGTCTTCATAGGAAACCTAACGACTCCATGATCGATAGAAAGACAACAAGTTGGTGCAAAAGGCAAAGCCCATAATAGTCGTGGGGATAGGGCAAGGGCGTCATGAGCAGCACCTCCTGCTTTAATTATTGTACTCTCTTTATTCATCTATAAAAATATTGAAGTCTTTGCTTAAACGTTACAACACACCCATTCATCATTTCCACAATTACATATATATATATATATATATATATATATATATATGTGTGTGTGTTGTGGCACAGTGTTGGTCTAGAGATGAAGACACCCACCAATTTTTGTTCATAATTTTGGATTGTTATTACATCTCACGTACCATAAATTCAATCCTGGCTTTTGGCAAGCAGTGTAAGACAGACCAGCAGATTCAGATTTTTTTATTTTTTTTTCTCCAAGCACTGTGACTTGATTTTAATAATATAATAAATTATAAAATATTGAAATTATTCAAGTAAGTTTAGTGTTAAGCGCAATGTGGATAATCTCATTTTTATTGATTTTGCCACATAAATAATTAGGTAGATTTTATGTAAATTCGAATTAATATTCATTTATCCAGATTATCCGCAAGGATCCGAAGATTTGTCAGGAAATTTAATGCGAAACCAAATTAGAAAATTAATTTATATTGATTGCAATTCTATTTATTTATTAATTTATTTCTTAAGAAAATCTATTTTAAAAACTTATCCATAAATTAAGAATGTTGATTAATTTATAGAGAGCATTTTTGTATTGAAACCTAATTGTAGAAATATAAATTAAAGGGGTTAAATACAATTTCCCATGTGTTATTAGAAAAGTACAAAAAAATCCCCATGAAAAAAAAAAGAACAATTTACTCCCATGTGATTTAAAAAATAATGCAATTTACCTCCTTCCAGAATTACACTTACTCTTACAATGGAAATATCAACGGAATAGCAATAACTAAATTTAGCAATTAAAGACGCATATTTGCAACTTATTTTATATAAATCTGTTACGAACATGGTTATAACTGCTATGACTAACATTATATCCATCACAATATCAGATGCAAATTGTATGACAATTGTGATAACGTTCCTCCATTACAAAGTTGTTGTATTTTTATTGGTCAGCAACGAACATTTGCAATGCATCTACTTCAAAACACAAATTCAAAAGAATTTTGAGATCACTTTTATGACAAATTGACTTTTAATAAACTCCATCAATGTTCCATTGATGTTCTTATGTCGCAAGAGTTGTCGCAAACCCGTGATGAGGTAGTCTAGTCCCATATTTATGGTTGTTTCTCTTGTCCGAGCTCCCGTCAAAGTTTGCAACATAATTTACAACAAAACATGTGTCATAAAGTTTCACAGCCTTTTTGCAACGGAATTTGCAACAACTATTGCGCATTAAAATTGTCGTATTTCTATCACAATTGGCAACAAACATACCCATTTGCTTTATTTTAAAAAACACATAGAGCAAATTGTTGTATTTTTTTTTTATAAAAGGATAATTTGCTAATTTATAATATTATAGGGGGTAAATTGCATTAAATCCAATATATTGCACATTTTAAAATTTTAAATATTTATATTGTATATCTTTTTTGCATTAAATTATAAACTTTTTATAAGTCTTCACAAAGGGACGTTACCAACTAACTAATATTTTTCATACAATATGTATTTTGAATATAAATCAATCACGTGTTAAATATAAATTGAAATATAAGAGAATTAATAATAAATTAGTGCATAGTTCACACCATTATTCCCCTCAAATAACAAAAATATTTGATTTTATTGGATGAAGTAAAAACATTTATTTCATTTGATACATCTTTACATAACTATTAAAAAATGCCATCCCACCTTATTCTAAAATTATTGGATTCTTGTGAGGGCATGAACATGATCAACTCCTTCACGGGTAATGGCATGCCCCATAAGCTGCACATAAACAATTAATCCGTGTAAGTTAAAATATTTTTTATTTATTTTGACATGATGCAAGTGGTCCGATGTCAGAATGAATAACCAATTCATTACATAATAAAAACAATATAATTTGTGTAATTTTTTGAGTTTGATCGAATTTTTTGAATTAGAAAGAGAAAACTTACAAGGATCGGTAATGGCTATGGTGCCAATATCTGGTTGGCACACATTATTTGTCCTGTAATTCAGGTCGAGCACCCATGAAGCATGCCTCTTTAAGTCATTCGGTTCGTAACAAGAACCGCCAGGTCTTATTGGGCCGCAATCCAGACTTGAGCAAGCTGAGTCGAGGAAACTCTGGAGTGCGGGATCAGGTGCTGTAAATTTCACTATACACCAGTCTCCCTACAACAATCAAATCATATACCAAAAAAAAAAAAAAGTTATCTATCCAAATATATTATAATAAAAAATGTGTTTTTCTCACCATTAAAAAATTAATCGATGAATTTTTTTTACCTTGGAAAGAGAGACACACAGCAGCAAGAAAAACAAGCATGAGAACACATTTGGCTTTGCCATTGATTTTTGTAGGTTTTAGTTCTTTTTCTTACAATTCTTGTTGCAACACTAGAAAAGAATGACTTATATAGATGAACATTTTCTAATACAAATACTCTTTTACAAAATCAAATTCTCATAATTCAGGAAATATTACACACGGATTACATATTTTTATCTTTTCTTTTGTTGTATGGATGGACTGAGTAAATCTTGTTACAGATTACATATTGAATATTTGAAATTTAAAATTTCATATTCGGTCTATTTTTGTTTCTCCTTTTGCGTCATCTATCTTTGAAACTTTATGCTTTTCTTATTACTTTTTATGTGATTGTTTCTATCATCCAGGTCAGCATAATAGAATTCCTCTGGCAAAATATTAGTCATTTTAATGACAAATAACATATCAAAATTAAAAGAATCAAAGATGGGGCACACCCCCCACCTCACCTAACCCTCACCGCCCCTCCACCGCTCCCCTAAAACCTAAAATTCCCCTCTCCCGTGAACTCCTCCGAGCTCCTCTACGCCTAAATAAAATAAATGTAGGTACAAATAGTGTAATTAAGTTCTACTACATTTCTATATTATAATAACTACCTTTCACGCTCATTCCTTCCTTCCGCCGTCTCTTACAATACCGCCCAAAGCAAATCGCGATTTGCCGCGCTCATTAAGGTGTCGCTGCACCTCCAGCCCGTCAGCGCCGCTTCATCTTCCTCTTTCCTATTCCACCTTCTCCATATCACTCAGGTACTCCATCAGATGCCTGATTCGGCATGTATCCGTCTGACCCACGAGCTGATAATCATTACATGATAGGTTTTTGGTCGGCTACGTTCTTCGTCGTTTCAGCAACCCAGTACTAAGTCTGTTAAAGCTACTACTGGCCGAGACCTGGTTTCTCGCGTCATTCTCTTCTATGAGTCATTCAGACTCGGAATGGTAAGAGAGTTACGTACGAAGCAGCATCGTTTTCTCGCGATTACAGTATAATACGCAAGCGGTGATCCTTGTTCTATTAATTAGTCATAAGTATCATAGGAAATACATTTGACATTGTTTCAGTAACATTCTGTGTGTAAAATTAAAGAGTAGTGTGCTTTGTGTAGAAAGTATAAGATATCAGTTTAGTTCGCGTTATGGTCTCGTAAGAGAGAAAAGTCCAGGATCAGATTAAATCAAAAAAAATTAAAGAAAAAAAAAGATTGACTTAATGCCAAATCGACTGTGAATATAGTGAAATACTTAAATGGCCCTAGCCAATTAGTCATAGTCATGTAATATGGATAGGCGAGGGAAAATATAGTATTTTATTTTTAACTATCTTAATTTATCAAAGATTGTACTAATTCGTTATTGAGAAAAGGGAAGGAAAAGAGTAAGAAAAAAAGGGCGTGTACTATATTATAGTGTTCTTTTCTAAAATATGGTTATTAATTATCTATGTGATAAATTTTAAAAAAAATTAATGGGAACAAATAAATAAACATCGGTTATTATAATTGTATTTTATTTTCATTACTATGTTTTATATATTAAGTTAATTATTGTTATATAAATTTTATCTCACATGTTTTCTAGGAAATCTATTTCAACTAAATTATTTTTACCTCATCTTTTAAATTAAAATCAGATAAGATGAAATGTCTAGAAATAACATCAATTTCTACACTTTTCTTGATTTACAATTAATAAAAGTTATATTAAGATTTCAATCAGCAATATTAATTATGCAGTAAATTAATTATTAACATTAAATATAACTATTATTAAATAAATAAATAAATAATAAATAATATTATTATTAATATGTCTTTGTTCGCATATTTGGAAGTGAAGAATAATAGTTTTCCTTCAAAGTTGCTTTATATGCATCAGATTATTGCACAGTAGATAGTAGTTTCAATGAATACTTGGTACTCTTGTTTAACGGATAAAGTGAGGGCATACGTTATGTAGACCGCTAAGCACCCCGCACTTTGCTATTATTCTTCTATAAATTTTGATTTATGTGTTATCATAGCTCTAGTTTCTATACGTTTCTTGATTTTATTTTTATATTTGATTACAAATACTCCTCATATTAATGGGATATTGAACTTATATAAATTTTTTACCTACACATTCTCATATACTCTATAGAAATACATTATAAATTAATATTTAAATACATACAGTAGTATCGTTAACATATGATAATTAATTATTATGATTATATAGTGAATATATACTATGATATGTGCATCTCCACCTAATATTATCTGAGGATAATACGACAGATACTATCACTCTGAATTTTATGTAGTCATATACATATAGTTATCAGATTTTACTTTTAATACTTTTATCTTGTAGTATATCATTTGTAATTAACAATATGACAATAAAGTTACGTTTTGCTCTG
>JACGWL010000001.1:5003301-5285707 GCA_034509725.1 Sesamum angolense | reverse complement strand
AAAAGTAAAAAATAATTGTAATAAAAGTCCTTGCAATTGCTAATTACGAAGTCCTTATGAACCTATCTCTAGCCTAATCTATGTGGTTCTTAGTGTTACACTAATTGAATCCATAAATTGAGAGTTAATATGGAATTTAATGTTAATAATAAACCATTTATATTTATTTAAATATTTTTAAATTATATTTTCTTAAATACTAATAATTTTTTAGCTCTTCTGACATGAAATTATTTTTTAAACCCAACCCATCGATTCACATTTGGCCTAAGATCTTTAAACCAAAGAATTATGATATGTACGTATTTTTATTTATTTATTTATTTTTTACAATTAATATGGCTTATGACTCGATTGACGCTATATTATGCTAAGTATTGTCTGCTCTGAATTCACACGAATCTTACAATTTTGTCCTCAAAATAATTTTTGTTACAAGAAAAAAAGTCTTTAAAATTTATAAACTATTTAAACTTTTTATTTGCAATTAACGTGGGATATTATATACATTATTAACAACGTTGGTTGTTAGCATATGCTTTTTTTGTCGGTCAAACATTTATGTTGTGGAAAGCACATATTAACTAACAGTCTAGTCTGGGAGATAAACAGGGCGTGAAACAAGGTCCAGTCTCACCAACTGGTATGTATTCGTGTGCGTTTTCTTTTCTTTTTTATTTTTATTTTTATTTTAAATGACCGTCCAATGTCAAAACCTACTTGCTGTCTTTTTTCCTCTCTCTTCTTTCGTTTTATTGAATAAATATTTATGCATTAATTATGGGTGTTGTAAATAAAATTGAAGTCATGTGTTCCAAATTTCACTATGTATGTGTATATTTATCTCAATTTATATGAGTTTATTATAATTTATTTCAGTATTATTAATTAAATTAATGAATTGATATATTGATCGAATCAATATATGATTAGCTTAGTAAGATATTAATGTAATCATATACTGATCACTTTTCGATAAGTTTATAATCTTTTTTTAAATATTTTATAAGATATTTGAGAGTTTAAAAAATATTGAAAACGTTAAGGAATTTCATTAGAAAAGAGCTTTTTCATTTGAAAAAAATAAAATGTTAGAAACTTATAAACTCATTCTATAAAAAAAAAGTAAGGAGTTTTCATCTTATTTCTAAAAAATTCACAAATTCTTTCAATTTTGATCATTTTAATGGGGAATTAGTCTCCATGTGATATTGCAAATAAGCAAATGACCCCCTGTAAAAAAAATTAATAGCAACTTACCTCCGTATATTTTTTAAAATGAAACAAGTTATCCCCTTATGTTTCGAAAATTTCAAGGGGGTTAAATTGCTGCATTTTAAAAAATGTAGTAAGATAAATTGCTTATATTTTTTTATAAGAGGATAATTTACTCATTTACAATAGTACAAGGGAGTTGCTTGCATTGTTCTCATTTTAACAGCATAAGTCTTGTCACAAAATAGGGTAAATTACATTAACACCCCCCTAAAATTATGTCTAATCATACAAACAGTTTTTATTCTTTGCTAAATTACAAATGTATACTTCTTGAGAGGATGTCAAAGTAGCATTTGTGAAATTTTGCTACTAAATAGAGAGTGTACTTGTAATTACAACTATAATATTAAATAATAAATATGTATATATAATTAGATTTTATTCTCAAGGGGCATTGATATAATTTATCAATATATATATATATATATATATATATATATATGTAGTGCGTCGTTGATTTTCAATAATCTTAATAAATATTGCAAAAATGATCAAAAGCTCTCTCGAGATTTTGCAAAATTACGAATACCGTTCGTTTTAAAAAATTATAAAGACTCACGTAGTATTTGATGAAATTATATAATTTTTTATGTATACCTGAAATTGTCAATTTTGCTCTTATTGTATTTTTTTAAATTAAAAAAATATAAAAATCGAACGAGATAGATGAAATTTAAAAAAATATATATAAAATATCCATTTAATCCATAAAAGATTATTTTAGAAAAATTATGATTTATATTTCACAAGAACATTTTTTTTATTAATTCACCATAAAAATAAATGAAAACATAACGAAAACTAATAGACTGAACTAATAATTAAACAACTATACAAATCAGGGGGTATTATTTACTTTTAAAATAATAAATAAATTTGGTGTAATTTACCTAAATATTTGAATGGAGATGTTTATTGTGTAGGAAGTTGTTGGTAGATGTGGCGCAATATTTGATGGTTTTGCAATTAAGAAACGGACATAAAAGACTGAGAAACAACGTACGCCTTACGGCTGACGTTTATGTCCCTAATAATCAATCTTACTGCTTCCAACACAGTTTTTTAATGTTAATATCACTTTGTCATTTTCAAGAAGATTTCAGTCTCCTATTTTTATGGGTAATATGGTCATTTGGCTGTGCGCCGCTCCCACCACCCTAGAATTTAACATCATCGTCATACCATACGTCATCAGGAGCAAAGGTCTTAATTTGACTTTTTATGATCATGAACATGATGGTGCATTCACTATGTTTTTTACAATAATTTATTTTATATTTGTATTTTAAATTTTAAATCTAAATAACATTATAACATTTATAAATTTATTTAATATGAAAATTACCCAAATACTTTCTCAAAATAAAATATTTGAATAAAATAAATTTATCGATAAGATATTATTCAAATAATAAGATTAAAACTTCACGTTTCAAAGATTGAACATTAGAGTCTAGACATGTCTATTTTCATGTTAATATCAATTTTTTACGTTTATATATATACGAATTATGAATTTTTACAATTTCGTCGACTCAAAAAATTATCAAATTAATTGAATTATAATTAAAATTCAAAAAATAAATATGAATTAATATATGCTTTAAGGTTGAAAATATCATAAAAATAGAAAAAAGAGTCCCTTAATTATAAAATCAAAATCGGGAATTGAATACATTATGGGAACTATACACTTTCTTTAGAATGAAATCATGTAATAAACTGTATCTAAAAAAATAAAATAAGATGTAATGATGATATACGCGAAGTCAGTTATTCCTTGCATCATATTAGAAAAATTTTCCAAAATCTATTACATTGAGTGTTTGGGTGATGGATTTGAAGTGCCTGCAAACAAATTCAAAAGAATTATTTGGATGATTCCACGTTAATTTCGATTTCATGTCTTTCAATTTTGAATTTAGAATTGTATTTTGTAACATATTGATAAATTTTAAATTTATTTAATATGAAATTCTTTATTCATTCAAATTCAAATTATTCATTTAAATAATTTTTTATTTCAAACATTCAAATGCGACTTGTTACAATTTGAACATTGAAGTCATATTTGATTCAATTCCGGTCCGTCTGGAGAACTCTATAATTCAAAATTGATTTAATGCGATTCATATGTTGATAATGGGCCTGTTGGAAGCCCATAAGGCGGCCCGTAGCTTAAAATTGTGCCTGCTTACATTTGGGCAAATCTAAGTCAGATTAGGGGAAGCCCAATTTCGATCTTTGAGTAATAACGAGTAACTCATTCATATTCAATCTAAAACATCGAAACGCCCTACAATTAAAATGTTTCGTACATGCTTTTGGGAAGTAATCGGAGAGTAATTAAGGTGTTTTTTTTCCCTGCTCCCACGTACTCATTCACATGTTGTTAATAAATTTTAAAATCAATATATTCACAGTAAAATATAAAGTCCTAATATATTGGTGTGTCCCATAAAAAACTAATTAAGATTAAAGTTTCACAAATAAATTTGAAATTATGGGTTCGAGTCCCATCAGAAACATTGATATTCTCTGTCTCATTTAATATGAGTATTTGATCCACTTAACATTAATTTATTTAATATCAATCAACAAATCTAAGTTTATTGATCAAATTTATGTACATCACGATTTTTTGATATGATGTAATTATATAATCACTTTATATATATATATATATACATAACAGTAAAAGCTACATGCATCAAGATTCAACCTAAGTGCCAAGAAAGGATAGCAACAAAAGTAAGTCTTTGTTCCAAATGCAGTTGTTGCAACGCTTTTTCCATGTAGGTCGGCCACTCTGTCAGCTTTTTGAGAGCTATAAGTCAGCTGTAAATGATGGAACCTAGTTGAGATCCTTCAAATGTCTTACCGGATGTGATGGATCCTGTTACAAACGACATTAAAGAGCATTTGTGAATCAATTCCAATTAGCAGCGTGCTATGCCAATGTTATTAGCATGTTGTATGTCATCATTCCTTAGAGTCCATATTTTTGCCATGTCATTTTTGTGTTCGCCAATGTGAATTTCTAGGTTTGACATAAAGAACCCTAAAGAATTTTTAGATTTTCGTAAGATTGATATGACGATTTTCAATTTGTGGTATTGTGTGGAAGGTGATTTTCATTTAAAGTGCATTCGATTGGAGTTGCAGCTCGGGTATTTTAATATGCTTCTCGACTAATTTTTTATTATTTTATTTTAGAGTATTTTAAATTGTTATCCTTCAATTTTCTCCACTAAACATATTAAAATAATTAGATAGTGGTATAATTAAATTAATAGAGCATTCAAGACCTATAAACATGACCATATAACTTAAGACGTAACACAATATTCCAAAGGCATTATGATTCACATATAGGTTTCTTAGGTAGGACTGATCGTTAATCTCAACCTCCGCAAATGCCTAACTGTTCAGACATCCTAGTAATTAAATGGTAATATTGATTTGGAAGATTACATAAATTTCGTCTTATACATTTCAACTTGGGATAAATATTACTTTTGGTTCCTAAAATATATCACTTATTCAGATTTGGTCCCTCATATTTCCTTTTTATCAAACTTAGTCCCTCAACTTTAAGAAATTCATCAACTTTAAAAATTCGTTAATTTTAACAGATTTGTTAAAAAAAAAACCATAAATGTTGTAGTAAGGAAGTCAAACTCATGCCCATGGTTTAATATGTAAGAGAACTCACCAATCCATCAAATCTCTTTTCTTAGTATTTTAGTATCCCAAATTTTACTTATTGTGGTGAATTAGTCCAAATCTTTTGATTTCGATACTTTTAAAAGACTTATATTATGGCCTTCTCGTAGGTTTTTTTTGTTCCCACCAATCCAGTTTAGATAGTTGCTCCTCAACCACAAAGGTGAAGCCAAAAACTCAAGCAAAAAAGGAGTCTGCCTGATTATTATAAAATAAGGCCACATTTACTTCGGATGATGTGATTAAAATATGATATATTAAATTATGATTATTATCATGAAAAAATCACATCACATTTTGAATTTGAGGCACTAATCATGAGTTAATAAAAAATAAAGTAAACAAAAATAAAAGGTGATTAGCCATGATATCCTGGCTAATCGCTCAAAGTAAAGATGCCCTAAGTGATTAGATATCCAACCCATTTGTCTAGATATTGGACCCAATCTCTGCAAGCAAACGATCCTAAGGGCATGATTGGTAAGTAAATTGGAATTAAGTGAAAATGTAATAGATTGAGGAATGGAATAAAGAAGAGAAATGAATTTTATTGAATAACATTCCTATGATTGTTATATTCAATATAATTAGAAGATAATATAATTCATTCCTTAGTTGATTTCATTAACATAATTGATAATTAAAAAATAATAATTAGTAATAAAATAAAATTATTTTTATGACAAATTTTCTCTTTAGTAATTTATTTGAAAGAATTATTTATTCATATTTTTTTAAAGTGTAGAATTCAATTGTATATCAATAGTATTTTAAAAAGTTGCTTACAGAAGGTTATAAACAATTTATAAAGCACCTCATATATTATTAAACATATAGGTAATATTTTTATGTCAAAAAAAAAAAAATAATTCGACTAATCAAATTGACTGATGTCTTTAATCAGTGCATTTATCATTGTTTATTCAGTATTCAGTTAAAAAATTTTGAATTAATGAAAATAATTAAATATCAAAGTGATCATTTTTTTTATCATGCATACATAATTATTTTTCAATACTCGATACAAAAACTATTTAAATTTAATATCAATAAAAACTAATAAAAAAAAGAAAAAGAGCGAGAGAACTTTGATTCCCAATATGTTGGAGATAACTAATACCATGTTATGAGAGGAAATGACTAATCCCTTAGATAAGGAAATAAGAATTTCTATGGAAATGTGTATTCCCAATTTAAAGCATTCCAATTAAAGATGTAGGAATGGACTTGGGAATGCTCGTTCCATTCCCACTCCATCCCTACATACGAATCACACCCTCTTTCAGTAAAATTACCATCTCAGTAGTAATTTCCTATATTTTGACCATGTTATGAATCGATATATGTTAATCATAATTATATCAATATTTAAAACAAAAAATCAACATACTTAACTAATCTTAAATATACTGTTAGGATTCAATTACTTTTAGGCATGGGACTTGCAATAGATAAAGGGATAATTATCTCGACCTCCCATATTATTATGGGATATATAAATTTCCCCCTTTTACTATAAAAGTTACAAATACACCCCTTTGACTAAGCCTGACTGATGAAATTTAAAGAATTTATACTTTTATCCTCATTTAATTTTTTTTTCAAAATATATAATCAAGCAAAATAAAAAATAATTAAAAAGGCAAATTTGCCCTTTGCTTTTCTCGCCTGACAAAAGACTCTGTACCTTCCTTCTCCTTTGAACTTCCCTTTTATACCACTAAGAACCATTCCCTTCCACAAGAGCCACAGTTGGAATTCCATCGATGATCGTGAGTGATTTTCAGACTTTAAAGGTTCACAAATAAATTCACTATCAAGGGTATTTTTGTCAGCAACATTTGTAAAAATTATATCCAAGGCAAAATAGAAAGGTTACATAAATATTTGGATTGAAATCAGCATTGACCGTTTGACTAATGAGGGGCCAATTTATAATGGTAATAAACTAATAAGGTAAATTTATATAAGAAAAAAGGGTGAATTTGTATATTCCTATAATAATAGGGGAGGTCAACGTAATTATCCCATAGATAAATGTATTAAATAAAAAACGTAATTGTTTTATTAAAAGAATATCACGTAAACTCATAATGATTAATTGAGTGAATACAAAAAAATATTTCTATTGAAGAACTTCTCAAGATCTTAAATATAAATGATGAATTCCCATGTGAAAATACTTAATGTAATATATAGAGCTTAGAAGCTCATATTTTACTTTGAGATTTTATAAGTATATTACGATATTTTGTAAGCTTCAAATTATTTTATAAAATAGTTTAAAGAGCTTATAAATTAAAAAATAAAAACCTTCACTTATGAGGGGTTGGCTATAAGTGCAGATATATTATAAGATATTTGCAGAGTTTGATTGAATTTACTTAGAACA
The DNA here is from genome assembly GCA_034509725.1 of Sesamum angolense. Lineage (NCBI taxonomy): Eukaryota > Viridiplantae > Streptophyta > Magnoliopsida > Lamiales > Pedaliaceae > Sesamum > Sesamum angolense. Next base: position 5,278,311 of record JACGWL010000001.1, on the reverse strand, counting down.
TTAGACCTTATCTTAAAAATAAATTATTAAAGTATTTAAATAACTATGATTGTAGGGCATATATAAATGTTTATAATGCAATTCATAATTAATATAATAAAATTAAAAAGTTTTTTTAAAATCTTATAGATAAATTGGGAATTTCCCACTCTTTTAGAGAAGTATATGACTTCGTAACATCTTTATTTTTTATCTTAAAAGTTTATTTTTAAGAGATTTTACGAAATATTTTTATAACATCTTATAAGTTTTCAAATATCTTATAAGATATTTTGAAAAGTTTATGAGCTCACTTAAACACCCTTGAAGAGTATTTGAGAAATCTTATAAACTTCTAGATTTTATAAAGTATTTTTTTTTTTTGTCCCAAACTTATAAGATGTTCTATTTGACAAGTTCATTTAATGAAAATTAACACTTTACAATATTTTACAGGCACGTGGTCATCTTATAAGATGAATTAATAAGTTATAAGCTCAACGAAACAACCTCTTGGCTAAACTTATTTAAAAGCTTATATAAGTGCAATATAATTTTTAAAATTTATAGGATGTTATAACTCATTCAACAAACAAATACTTAAACATTTGTATAAAATAAGATGATGAAATTTTAAATTGCTATTAGTTGATAATTCTTAAGTTTTTAATATATTTTTTTTCAAACGAAACGCTGAGTACATCTCTTAATTTTTAGAAGATCAAAATTGAAAGAACTTATTTCACTATTTTTTTCCAAAATAACTTATAATCTTCTAACATTTCATCAGATATTTTAAATAGTTTTAAACTTGTCCACATGCCATGTTAATCTAATTTTAAAAATAAAAAGTTGCCCTGGGAGGACTTGAAAATCTTTGTTTTGGGTGGTTGGAATGAGCAAAATGGATAAGAATTTGGACTTCATATGAAAGTTTCTTAGTGAAATATTGTGGAAGACGATGAGGTGGAGATTCTTTACAATGTGTTGCTTAATTTTTAATAATTAATTATAAATGTAGAATTATTTACAATTTATATTTTAATATTGCACATAGTAAATTAAGTCAAGGGAAAAAAGAACTCAAAACCCAAATTTAAATTTTTAATTGATTGAGCACTTTTAGAAGAAGATATGACGAGATATTGACATCTGTATTTAGATGAAAATTGCAAAAAAATAAATAAATGGGGTAATTAATTAATTAACTAATTTTGTGAAATTTGGATATGGAGTATCAAAAATAACGAAATTGTTGACCGTGAGTGTGAGAGGGGTTTTTCCCTTGTGAAATTCTTCCTCAGTTTGGGAAAAGAAAACAAACAACACGCACTCGCACCCCTTCTACTCTCCAGTCTCCTCCTCCTCCTCCTCCTCTAATCCCTGACTCTCCCCACTCCTTCCACCGCCACTTTCTCCGCCGCGGCTGTCCTCTTCCACTTCCGACCACACTTTTCGATTCTCTCCATTAAAGTCTTCAATTGCACTTCTATTTGACCTAGCCGCCTCTTCTCACTCTCTGACTTTTTCGGTCGACACATCGTCTTGGTCTGACTAGTTGGGAATTCCACCGTCGGAGCCGCAGGGGGAGGTAATTATTACATGATTTCATATTTTTTTTCTTTTTAATTTCCTCTTGATTTGTGTCTGTCGGGCTGGCACGTTCTATCGCGATCATTCGGTCTGGCGCTTTTGTTTGCTTGATTATTTTCTTTATTTTGGTGCTGGCGGACGTGTTTAGACTTAAGGACTATTTAGTGACTGGAACGATTATGCTTTGCCCGCGCTTCTGAATTTTTATTGCTATCTGCTTGAGTTATTGCGATTTTGTTTCTAGATTTCAGTTTCCTCACTTTTAGTCAATCGCGTTTTGCTGGTGCTCTGACTTTGTAAATTAATGCGATTTAGTGTGCTCTTTTGCCCCCCAGCACTCTGGCTCTCGCTCAATTGCCTCTCTGGGCTATCATTTGCAGGTAATGGTATTATAGAATCTCGTCTTAAATCCAGCAACTTACTGTTTCTAAAATGTCTAGATTATTTTTCTAGTCAGGAAATTCATACTCTTGGAATTATTGAATAATGAATATTTGGATTGTTTTTAAGGATGAATTTCTTTCTTTGTTCCTCACTTGTAAGCCCAATTAGATGCACCTCAAGCACTTTTTTGGTTGCGTTGTTGGAGCTCATCTAAGAAAATGTCTAGATAAGTGCAAAATCACAAAGAGAGATGAGGTCAAAGGAACCACTCTCTGTAAAACCCTTGGCTTTTCCAGGCCTTTTCAGTTTTATCAGTGTCATGGATTCTATTTGTTGTATATTGGTAAGTGGTTTAATTTCTTTCCTACTGAAAACAATGCAAGAAACCTTATCTTAAGATCTCCACATTTATCATTAATAATTAAATTTTTTTTTCATTTGATGTTATTATGAAATAACTTTTGGTAAAAATCTATGATGGCTGCTTCAGCATTTGAGTGTTGGTCTGTTTTATTGCTTGCTCGAAGATTTTGAAGTATAGATACAAATGGTTTTTTGTTTAGTGAGTCTTTCCATGTTGTGCACATCCTAACCATTCAAATCCCTTGTAACAAGTAACTATGCCATCTGTGCATGCTCCACAATTGAGTGTTTGTAACTGAATCGGCACACTTTCTGGAGATTACAGATGTGGGAGCTTATAATCTTTAGTTTTGACTTCTACCTTTCAAAGGTATGGTTATGAATGCCAGTTGCATCATATATCCTTTTGAGAGTAACTCATTATGCCCCCTGCCCCTGCCCCGCCCCTCCAAAAACAAAAAGGAGGGAGAAGAAAGCAACTGAGGTAATTGGAGAGGTTTATGTTTTTGTTGTGTTGGTAGATGAGACTAAGACAATCAATTACGATAAGAGCTGTGGAGATAATGACTTGAAGTAAGGAATTGAAATATGTTCAGATATATGGAATCTGACTTGATTATGGTAGAAGAAACGATAGAAGCTTTTGAAATTAAAAGACAGTCATACATGTTAGAGTCCGTTACATAGTAGGGGTTAAGGTTACAATCCTAAAACTGAGTCACCTTTATCCCATAGTTGACTGTTCTAAAGTATATGCTATGACTTGACATAGGAATTAAGGAAATAATTTACTTGTTCCTACTTCCTAACATTAAAGAAATGCCTGCTCTTACTTCTAGGCACCTAAATCTGGTTCAATATCATCCTATCTCAAAGTTAGATTGACAAGGAAAACTACAAGTATGTTTAGGAATATATACCATGTATTATGTTTGTCCATTGTCCTTGTTATTCTTTTGTCAAAGTTACATATAACTTAATCCATGAGATAATAGTCGAGTTTGGACGCATTTAGAGTTCCCGTTGTGTTTATAATCTTTCTCTATTTCCTTCAGGTTCTCGCGATGCACCGTGTTGGCAGTGCAGGAAATTCATCTAATTCAGCTCGTAAAAGCAAGGAAAAGAAGTTAACATATGTATTAAATGATGCAGACAATACGAAGGTGATGCTTTGTTTTAGTTCAAATGTAATTTGTCACTAATTCAATTAAGGAGATGGAGAACTTGGTAAGCTGAACTTGGTTTTATATGCTGTTTGACCATGATAGAGTACTAGATCTATAAGCATACCACTTCTTTGGTTCTTGCTGCTTGTTGCACTATCCAACAGGAGAGCACTACTGAAGAATAAATTCATCTTTCTCCTCCAATAGGCTTGACAATTTGGGAATCCGGATTGGATTTGAAGAACTTGCTATTAGGGCGAAGGAGATTATTTACTGTTCTTGATTGAAATGTAGTGAATGACATTTCAGTGCTACAGTTGGGCTTCTTGCATAGGCCTAAAGATGAGTTTTGAGTTTATCTGGCTGCAGTAATCATCACTAAATTTTGTTCAATGCACAGTAATGGCTTGATCCCTGTTTATATCTGGAAACGTTCATGCCTTGAATAAAAGAGATCTTGACATAATGGGAGGGGTTCATTGCATGCCCTGCTTTGGGAGATGACATGTGATCTTAGTCTTGCCAAATTATGGACTTCCAATCAACTGTATCTTTTTACTGCTGATTGGATTCTTATCAGAAAGTTCGCAGTCAAACTGGGCTCAATTACTCTATTTTGTTTACACAATTGATAAAAAAGAATAAATCTTAGATCACTCACTGAGTTTACTTTTGTTATGCCATAAAAGATTACTTTACATCATTAGCAAACAATTTGAAGTACTCACCACTACTTAGTTGTAGGGATATTAGTTCTTTATATCACTAATGCAATGCATTTTCTTTATTTGCAGCATTGTGCTGGCGTAAACTGCTTGGCTGTGTTGAAGTCACCTGGACCAGATGGATCCGATTACCTCTTCACGGGTAGCCGTGACGGAACATTAAAGAGATGGGGATTATCTGAAGATCGTGCTACTTTCTCTGCAACGTTCGAGTCTCATGTTGATTGGGTACAAATTCCTTCATCCTTGGTTAAGTCTGTTGTGCACTTTGTTTTCTTTTATCTTCTGTTGATGATGCCTACTCACTGACTGCAAAAGAAACTTCAGATTGTAGGGCAGGCATATTTTTGGCTGAAGGTCTTTGGTACCATCTCAGTAATTTTGCATTACATGATTGAATGGTTATTAATATGTAGCATAGTGAACTTGTTGTAGTAGTGATTACTGGAATGGTGCCCTGGGTATCATCAGATACCAAGATTGGCTGACTGTTTCTCCAAGAAGCTCTTGTAGGGTTCTGATAACCAGAGTAATGCTTTTCTAGGTTAGGGTTTTAAATTTGCTTGAATATTGAGTGTAAGTATATTTTCATGGATCTGGAACTTTTTCTATATAATATATCTTAGATACTTATTTTGAAATGGTTTTCTGGGCAGGTCAATGATGTTGTTCTTACAGGTGGTAACACATTGGTTTCTTGCTCCTCAGATGCCAGTGTTAAGGTTCATGCTCTTTGCATTTGTGCCTCAATCTGTATTCTCATGAATAGATTTTTTATTATATTTGGTGATAATATTAGGTATGGAATTCCTTGTCCGATGGAACATGTGCTAGGACGTTTCGTCAACACTCTGATTATGTCACTTGCCTTGCTGCAGCAGAGAAAAATGTAATCTTCTTTCCACATGCATATTCAGATGTTTTTATATTCCTGGATGTTGATCTTGTGAACAGGCTGATGTTGTATCTGATCTATATTTATGCACTGCAGAGCAATGTCGTCGCTTCTGGTGGCCTTGGTGGAGAAGTTTTCATATGGGATCTTGAAGCCGCTCTTGCTCCGGTTTCTAAATCGAATGATGCAAATGTAGATGATTGTTCAACTAGCACCAATGGTTTGGGATCTTCATTGCAGAATACAAGTCTTCGACCTATCAGCTCGAGCAATAACATCTCTGGGCATGCTAATCAATGTCAGGGCTATGTTCCGATTGCCGCAAAAGGCCATAAAGAGTCAGTTTATGCCTTCACAAATGACCAGGGAACACTCCTTGTTTCTGGTGGAACTGAGAAGGTAAATTCTGGTGGTTTGAATGGTGGCTTGGTCAACTATGTCCTGTTTGGTTTATCCGATGCCAAATAATCTGAATGCAAATTCTTTCATTATTTTGTCTGTTGTTCATCCTTGATGTATTATTATATTTCCTATGTTACTGTTTCCCTGATACAACAATTTGCAACTGTTCCAATGTTGCATGGTGAAATGTTTCATAGGTTGTCCGAGTTTGGGACCCGAGAACTGGTTCCAAAACCATGAAGCTTAGGGGGCACACAGATAATATTAGGGCACTACTGTTGGATTCTACTGGCAGGTTTGTTGGACTGGTTTCTGTTACCTTTATTTCTCTCAAGGGGCTATGACTTTGGAGTTTGCGTTTTATCTACAAATATTTATTTGGACAGAAGTTACTCATGCTAGAGATAGTAATTCTTCACAAGTAACAGTCCTGGATGGATCTGGATGCTTAGCCAAAGTTAATATCAGCTGTAACAAAGAATCCATGTTTAGCCAGAAAACCTCAAAGTTGTTGATTATTTTAGTTAGGCGAATAATTTGATGATAATTCTGCTGAGTGCCATGAGAAAACATAGATATTATGTGCATAATGCTAGTCTTGAGTTCTGCATTTTGTGTTAATATCTAGGTGTTAGTGATTATTCTGCAACTACTCCACCTTTCTTTAATTGATAGAATTAAACAGGAGTAGTAATTGGAGAATCGTCTATAAGCTTTCTTTGTTCCAGTTACACCAGGAGATGTTGTCTTCCAACACTGTAGTACCTGTGAATACTGTTTCTGTTTTCAAGTCGACATGCTGTAATGCACAACTTATGGTTCCATCTTAAATTTTGCAGATATTGCTTATCTGGGTCCTCTGATTCTATGATCAGGTATGTTCACTGTTTGCATGTGCCAATTACTCTACAAGCATCAATTATGAGCTAAAGTATCATAAACCTGTGTTGTTCCTATGTGACCTTTAGGTGTTTCCTAGAAGTTTCTACTGTGTTACATCATTATGATTGTACTCCAATTGTTCTGGAATCACACTTCTCTCTCTCTCTTTTCCCCCCCCCCTCTAAATCAAGGTTAGCTCTTTAAGAGTTTGGAGCGCTGAGCTTGTGATTTGAGGCAGATTATGTACTGCTTTTTAAGCTTTTTAACATTAAATAAACAAATAAGCATGAAATGCCAATTTTTGGCCAGACTTGTACCTTGAATTGATTTTGGAACTACATCAAAGTCTATTTGTTCATGTGGTCTTTGTTCCTGATCTTGCTTGCGGCCTTTTCAATTTATTAGTTGTTAGAATTTTCTTGTGCACTATTTTACAATGCAAATTTTTTTTTCAGGGTCTTTTTCTGTTGTCAAATGTTTCGTGGTAAAATAATATTTTTATGGAAGCACTAAGCTCTATGTTTTTTCTTTTAATGAATATTGCATTATGGGATACATTCTTTGACTGTCATCACATTATTCATGGTTTTGATTATTTATGTTAAATAGGTTGTGGGATCTTGCTCAGCAGCGATGCATTCATTCCTATGCTGTGCACACAGACTCTGTTTGGGCTCTGGCGAGCACTCCAACATTTAGTCATGTTTATAGTGGTGGCAGGGATCTTTCTGTGAGTGCAGCTCTAAAACTGTGTCATATCAGTTGATAAATTCCTTCCCCACCCCCCCCGGCCCTGCGCGCTGTGTTAGCTCATGAAATACTAACCTTTTTTTGTACTTCTAGTTGTATTTGACAGACTTAGCAACAAGAGAGAGTGTATTGCTTTGTACAAATGAACATCCTATATTGCAATTAGCATTGCATGATGACGGTATATGGGTTGCCACATCGGATTCTTCTGTGCATAGGTGGCCAGCGGAAGCGCATAATCCGCTGAAAGTATTCCAAAGAGGTGGTTCGTTTTTAGCTGGCAACTTGTCATTTTCAAGGGCAAGGGTGTCACTGGAAGGCTCTACACCTGTGAGTCGCATATTCTTTTCGTTTTGGTTTTATATGAACTTTCAGCTAAAAAGTCAACTTCTGTTGAATGCCTTGCTAAAAATATTGTTGACTAATATATACTTGAGATGGTAAGTTTTACAATAGGTCAAGGTTCTGATTGCTCTTGTTTGAGAGGAAAGCAGGAAATCACATTTGGGATAATCTGCAAATGATGGACTTTGCACCAAAATCATCTCTGTTTTATTATTTGTTTGACATTTTTAGGACCTGTGTAGTAGTGGTCATTTTCTGTTGAACCTTTAATTAAATTCCATGAAACAAAGAAAAATTGGCATTATTAGTGAGTTTAGTAATATAGTTTTGTCATGTTCCTCTTGACCGAAAAACTTCATGTTCCAGAGTCCGTTTGATGTTGTGATGTGTATTTGTTACTTTCTGGATTAAATTAAGGGTTGATTACACCTAGACCCCATTTGAAAGTACGAAATTACACCTTCCCCTGGAAAAGTTTAAAATTACACTTACACCCCTTTTGAAAATTCTCCGTTTATAATTGACTGACTTCAACAAAACAGTTACACAAGTTTCCAATTTCAACTCTCATTTAACATTCCCCTAGGGGTAAATGTGATTTATATAAATTCAAAAGGGTGTAATTGAATAAAATATTGTTCCCAAATTATAGCCATTGGATAGAAAACAACTGTTGATGAATGGAAAAACTAGTTATCTTTGTTGCTTTTTTTGATTCCTATATATGGGGTGAGGTTACCGTTGTTGCATATATTTCTTGAAAATGTCTTATTCAAGTACTTCGTCCGGTGCTTCAAGAAATAGATGCAACAATAGTGTACACCTCACCCCAAATATAGGAAGTAAGAAAAAGTGCAAACAATGGCTTAGTTTTCCATTCATAAACTCCTACTTTTTATACAATGGCTATAATTATTACAATTACACCTATTGACTTTATATATATATTATATATATATATATATATATATATATATATTAGATTTACGCCTCTACAAGTATAAAAATATTTCTAGGGGAATGCTGAATGAGGGGTAAATTGGAAGTTCATGCAATTTTTTTTGCTACATTTTGTGTCCAAACCCTAATGGGTGGGGTTCAGTTGTAAACGAAGAATTCTCAGAGGGGTTCTAAGTGTAATTATACTTGAAAGTCTACTATATGAATTTATTTGGAGTTATTTCTCTATTGATGGATGCTTTGTGATACCAGTCTGTCAGGCCTCTTGTGAAATTTCAGTTAGATAATTTGGCAATGCAATTGACAATTGGAATTCCTTTAGGTCCCTGTTTATAGAGAACCATCTGTTAGCATCGATGGAACTTCAGCTATTGTGCAGCACGAGATTTTAAATAATAGAAGACACGTCTTGACTAAGGTACTTTGAATCTGATTCATTTTGTTAGCCCATCTATAGTGTTCTTTCAATTTTAAACTGAGAGCTCAATTCTTCATTTTCAAGGACACTGCTGGTGTAGTGAAGTTGTGGGAAATTACAAGAGGTGTGGTTATTGAGAACTATGGAGAGGTCAGTAATGTGCTTTGGACTTGATTATATGGCAGTTATCTGGGAGGGGAGGACGGGGTATCTGCTGATAATATGGGATCATTCCTTTGGTATTCTGTACTATCATAGAACATTTTCTTATAGTTTCCATACTCTATGATCTGTTCCTTTTTTGACAGATTTCATTTGAGAAGAAGAAAGAAGAATTGTTCGAAATGGTATGTATCACTATCTTATATTATTATTTCCTATATTGTCATCAGCATCCTTCGACTTATTCTGCTCTTTTAGGTGAGTATTCCTGCATGGTTCACGGCAGATACAAGGCTTGGGAGTTTGTCAGTGCACTTGGAGACACCACAATGCTTTTCTGCTGAGATGTACTCTGCTGACCTAAGCATTGCAGGGAAACCTGAGGATGACAAGGTATTTACAATCATAATTTTTTCATTTACTTCCTCTTTACAAGATCAGCTCTCTGTGGGGTTCTTCGCATTTGCCTAATATTCTATAATTGCAAATATTGAATGTATTTTTCATTAGTGTAATTATTTCGATCAGGGTTTGTGGTCAATTTCTCCTGGCTGGTTATTGCATTTAGTTCATTTGCACCTCCTATTTGCAGTTGGAGCATTTTTATTTTGCAAAGAGGACCTTTGTGCAATTTTTGTTTTAGTTCTAATATCAACTGAGTTGCACAAAAGGCTTGTCTGAGTTCTTTCCTTATCATCCCAGATAAAGTATATTGACCTTTACAAATGTGTAGGTTAATTTGGCGAGAGAAACCCTCAAAGGACTGTTGGCACATTGGGTGAGTAGAGGAGAGCAGAGATTCGGATCTCAAACTACAGTAAATGGGGAAATTCCATCTGGAAAGGATTTGTCTTCGAGGACATTAACCCTATCTCGAGTAGAAGGAGTAATTTGGAAATTCGCAGTATATCCACCCTTTGATTTTTTGCAGCTTGTTACTGAAGGCTCTCAGGGAGGCCCATGGAGAAAGAAAACTACTGACCTAGATGGAACTGAAGATGAGAAAGACTTTCCTTGGTGGGTTCTTGATTGTGTGCTGAATAATCGCCTGCCTCCAAGGGAAAATACCAAGTAATGTGCAAAGCTAACTTAACTTTCTTGCTTGAATTTGGTTTTCCTCTTGCATTTTCTTGATCTTTCCTTTTTGGAACTTGTTTGGTGTTATGTTAGTCCTATGCAAGTTGAAATCTGTTAGAAAATGTTAAAGAGATCTCTGAAGCTGAGTGGCCCTTGGTCATAAACTTCGTCCTGATTGTGGTGCATCCAGCATCCACATTTGTCTGAAACAAATAAAACTGTCAAGGATTTGGTTACTTATCTGGTTTTCCTCTAAAGATCTCTAACTGAAATTCCTCTTGTTGTTTAATTTTGTGTTATGGTAATTGAAACATTTTGAAATATCTCTAGTTTTAGTCCTTTTTCTCCTTGTTTTTTTGCTGTTATTCCTTTTGGTATGTTAATTCCGTGCAAATTTTTTATATTGCAGATGTAGCTTCTATTTGCACCCATGTGGTTCTACTGTGCAGATCCTTACACAAGGAAAACTCAGTGCTCCTCGCATCTTGAGAATACACAAAGTAAGAATTTTCACTGTGTAGCTTAAGACTTGTTCGAGAAATAGAATCAACACATGAGCTTGTTGGTTGGCCACTTCATCATCTTAAAATAAGAAAGACATCGAGTTTTAGGCCATGCATGCTCATCTGGATTAGTATCTCATTGCTGGCAATCAAATATCTAAATTTTATGCCGATGATCATATGCATATGATGATGAACCCAGTGCTTATTGCCCGAAAGTCGCCTCAATTTCAGGCAAATTTATGGATTCTGTGCAGGTCTTCTAATGTCATAAATATTCCTTATAGATATAATCATTGATGTGGAAGACGAGAACATCATCCTCTATTTTAAGTTTTAAGATAAGATATCTAAAAACACACCTAAGAAGATTCTGAACACTCATCTTTCTTTAGGTATTTGATAGCATCCTCTGATATACTTACTAGATTAAATATCTAAGCACACGAGATGCCAAATCAATCCCTTGTCTATTGGACCACCACCTATGCCTGAAGAAGAAAATCAATGTTCAAAATGTTTTCTGAATAATCTAGATTACCAAAAGCAATTCAAAATTGATTTTCGAATTAACTGGAAGAGTTAGTTAAAGGTGGAAGACTAGCTATGTCAAACGAAGAGAAGGTTAACAAGGGCAATCAGCATCTTCTCACTTAATTTCCTGCTGCATAACTTTTTTCCAATGAACTTTATCTCAACTAGAAATGCTACAGCAGGCTCATATGGTTTGATCTGCCTTTTGTTTGTATAGGTTGTCAACTATGTGATAGAAAAGATGGTTCTTGATAAGCCTGTGGATACTATGAGTGCTGATGGAACATTTGCTCCGAATATGCCTGGGGTTCAGCATCCAGTTGTTGGAGATGGCTCTCTTCGTTCCGGACTTAAACCTTGGCAAAAGCTGAAGCCTAGTATAGAGATCCTGTGCAATAACCAGGCAAGTATAATTGATACATTGGAAGTTTACTGACGAATCCACTCATGCCTAAAAAAATTATCATTTATAGCTTTGCTCCTTTCTGGTTTTAGTGGGAGGAAAGCATTTGTAAATATAGAAACAGAATAAGCTTGGACTATGTTTTTGTTTGTAAATGCTATACAGTTGAAAGGCTGTTACTCATCACGTTTCTTTGATGTACTTTGGAATCCCCAAGTGAATTTATACTATATGTGAGAAAAAGCTCACAGACTTGGCAGTCACTTTCTCTCATTTTTTTGTTCTTTTAATCTTTTTGCCAGCTACTATGAACACAGTTTGAGAGTTCAGAGAAGCTCCTCAACTTGTTTCTGTTTCCTGTCTATAGTGAATCTCTCACAAATTTATAAAATGGCTCTAGAAATAATTTGGCACCGCCATCACCGCAGTTTTCCTTTCTCATTTCACTTTCTCCTTTATTGTTTAGATCATTACTAGTGTTTTCTGTGCGCCAAAAACTTTTTTTGGATTGTATTTACTCTTAGGTTGAATGTCGATTAAGAGTGGGATGTCCTTTCTTTCTGAGATCAACTTTTCTTGTTCCAGGTATTACCTCCAGATATGAGCTTAGCCACTGTCAGGGCGTACATATGGAAGAAGCCTGAAGACCTTATTCTTAACTACAGAGTGGTCCAGGGAAGGTGATGGAAGACATCTTAAAGGTGATACTGCATTCTTGGATTTAGCTGCTTTCCCTGTAATTCATTCTCTAGGGAATTTCAAAGATTTTTCCTTTCCATTTCAGATCTTGTTGCGCCATCTCCAAGTTGTTTAATAGAAATTGGCGGGTCGAATCCCAGATTTTTCAGCTTCTGAAGTTCGTGCGCATTCTTTTTTGCTTCAATTTCCTAATGTGTCCTGAACCCATCAAAACCCAACTGCCCAATTATCTGCTAGTGTGACATAGCCATTTTTCTTTCCAATGCATATATTAAGGAACATCTCAATTGCAATTGTCTTGTGCTTACAAATTAGTGATGACATGGTCTAGTGTTCTGTTATTTGGGTGATTACAAGGTAATAGTTGGTCCAGTTATAAGCATGACTCCTTCACTTTTTCATAATAGCTTCCACCTGTGCTTTAATGTTGGGAAATAGTCATGAGCTCGGAGAACATGTAGTTATTTAAAGTGTGTGTGTATCAATTCATTAATCTTTTCTTGACCACGTATTGAGCATTTGACACAATTTCTGTTTCTTATCCTGTGCAGGGGTGATATGGTCTATGGTTATCAAGTTACTTATGCATGTAAATAGTCCAGAGCTGTGCATCTTCATAGGCTGATTGCTGCAACTGTAAAACTCTCTGTTCCTATCCGTTAAATCTGGGAAAACCGAGCAGTTGCTGAAATATAAGGCAGCATATAGAATTCGTAGAGAGTACTGACGGGCTGGTTGGCTGACTTTTGCAAAATCGGAGTTGCGGTGCCAGCATTGGTTGGTGAACCTTCTGGAATTGTGGCAACTTGCAGAAAAGCTACTGTGTGGCGAAGAGATGTAGTTTTGAGGAGAGCTTGCATGAGCGGAATTTTCCAGGAGTAACCAATCAAGAGGATGCCTGTCGATTTGTATTTAACAATACACTTTTTTTGTGAGGGTGAACAATTTTTTCCTTTTAAGTTAAGAAATAATAGCCCTTCACTGATCCAGTCATCTAATTGTTATTTTTATTTATTATTTGAATTTCAATTTTGTAATTTATGCTGTTAGTTCATTAGATGAAGTCTTGTCCGATTCATTGATAAGGCGGCATAGCAGGGCTGAGTTTGCTGCTATTTATTTAGTTTTGATTATGTGGAATTCCCCGTAGTTGATGGATTAATGATTCAGAATTTGAGCTAGTCTTTTTCTTTGTTTTTTTGAGAAAAGAATAATTGTTTTTTAACCTCTGATTTTTTAACTATATAATATTTTTTGCACCTTGCAGAAAAGGTATTAAATGGTGGTGTTAATGAGCGTTCGTTGTCTGTAAATTTTATGAAAATTTTGGTTTATATATTAGAAAAAATATAAACGTCAGAGATAATTTGAGTTTTAAATAACATATATTATATATTTAGGGTTATTTATTTTGAATTATTAAGTTTGATATCCTAACTAATCATACATAATTTCTTGTTTACTTGGAATTTGTTCAACCCGTTATAATAACACAAGGCTCGGTATAAAGGGTGATAGAATGTGATTACAAACCCACCACAAGAGGTGGGTTTGTAATCATGCCCGACATATTGAGGTCTTATTATTTTTTGAGTATTCATTTTATCTCAAATTTTTTCATGCCAATTACAATGTTGTCCCTAATTTTGGTGAAATCCATTAAATTACGATTTTTGAGAGGGAAGTTTATGTATTGTGTATATATATATATATATATTTATATATTTATTAATTTGATATTATATATATTTTATATATTAAATTACTTTTATATATATATTTATTTTATATATTAAATTAATTTAGATTATAAAATATCATATATTTAATTTTTATATAATATATCATTTAACTTTTGTTATAAAATATTATATATCCTAACTTTTATATAACATATAATATTAACTTTTATTTATGCATATAAATATATTACATCTTAACACAAGAAAAATATTAAAATTGAAAGAAAAAAATTGGGGGTATTTGGAAAAAATAAAATTAGTCCATAATTCAATCTCAAATTATAGTCAAAAGTAAACAATATATTATTTATATCCATGACTTAATCAATACAAGTAAACATAAAATTATGACACTTAATATAATCACTTTTAACTTAATCTCAATAATTATCCTACAATTATCTATACCATTTAAATCCTATCACTCCAAGTAAATGAGGCCTAAGGGTTATACAGTTCACCCCTGGAGATTGATACCTTCATCAATTGTGGTCATGAACTAGAAAGTTTTTTATCACTTCAATCAATATAGTCGTCTATCAAGATGTCGAAAAAAATATTCCTGGCTAATTAATAAATTTATATAACTAATTATTTAGTTCATTATTGATTAAAAATTGTAGATATCTAAGTTTTCTAAATTTGTTCACTTGAGTTTAAATAGATTTGATTGATAATAATTCAATTGAATTGAAAAATAAAATAAAATAGCAATCTTCTTTTTAGATCCAAATTAGGTACATACGTCTTTGTATTTTTTAAAAAGTCTCGATCAATAATATACATTGGATTTGGGTAGGGATTTTTTATATTTTTTATTTTTATAAGGGCACTACCTATCGACCATCCTACTTAGGTCCAGTGGAGACATAGGGTGTTCGGCTAGTTTATATGTTCATCAAAATATTTTATAAGATATTTTAGAGCTTATGAGCTTTTGAAAATTATTTATATCATATTTTAGAATTCTATAAGTCATTTTGAAAAAGTTAACTTAATAATTTTATATAATTTTAAATTCTAATAATTTGATGATATTTTCAATCATTATCACATTAAAGAACTTATTACTCCAAACAGTACTCTAACATCTTATAAGTTATAGTATCTTATTTATTCAAACACGCATATTTTTAAAATAAAATTAAAATGTTTAAGCTTTTAAAATATCTTATAAGATGTAGGAACTCATAAGATGTTTCGAATAATCTTAATCAAACACCTTTTGAATTCATTATATTGGCATACTTATAGTGAAACAATGACCAGAACGGACGCGTCTCAACAAGTTCTGATGGATTGAGTATTTTGGGACTAGAGATAATATATAGTATTGTAAATCTTGATTCAGTCGAGATTGAACATAACACACTTGTATGGTTGTAAGGTTAATACAACCAAGTTGGACAATATTTCCATGAGTTTTCGCAAAAGAAACATTCGTGATTATAGGTTCTCTCAATACGTACAACCAATAGATTCAACAGATTCAGAGAGTGTTTAAAATGTTTTAAAAAGTTTAATCTTATTTCTAAAAGCAAACTTTTAAAGTATTTGGAAACAACAAAATAGCACCCTCTTAATCCGACCTTATCTTCTACCCACAACACCCCTCACTAAAAACCAAAAAAGAATAAAAAAAAAAAAAAAAAAAAGGAAAAAGTTGGTGAGGTGAAAGTGAAAATGAAGAACAGGAAGAGATCTTCTGAGCAAGGGGCTTTAATTGCTAGGTGACAAGCAGATTATTACAAGGGAATGAATGAATGTAAGGAGCAGCAGATGAACCTAGGATGTAAGTAGAGTAGAGGCCCATGGATCATCATCATCATCATCATCATCATCATCAGCAGCCCTCCTGCACTCCAAGTACAAACATCTGCCAAACTCACACTGGCCCAACTTATGACGACCAGTCCTTGTCCACTTCCCCAACCTTCACGACAACTCTTGTTGCCATCCAAAGTTGTCAGTCGCTCTAAACTCTCCTTGCTCGTTTTCCTCACATATGCCCCCCCCTTTCATTTTCTTCTTATTCTCACTGTATTATTTTTTCCCCATCTTTTCTTGAAATTTTATTTCTTAGGTATCTACATATATCTTGAGTTTGAAACATATTTACTCGTCTGACTACTGTGTCGAGATTTTGAAATTATTTTGAGAATTTCATAAAGTAGAAAATCAAATATGTTGAATATTTTTAGTTTTGAAAAGCAAAGGATTGAAAGTGTTGAAGCCGGATTGAAAGTGTAATTTAGGGGAAAGAGTGTTTCCTTGCATCTCTAAAAGGGTAAAGGTCTCTTTCCAGAAATTTGATTTGGTGGAAGTGAAAACAAAGGAAGCTGGGTATGTACTTTTACATTCTTCAGACCCCTCTCCCCACTCATTTTTCTGAGGTTTGATTATGATTGAGGTTGAAGCCCACGTTGTGTTGTCTATAATGTCTCTTTATATGATTGCCCACTTGAGATTTCTACACCTCTCTCTCTCTCTCTCTTCCGACATTTTACTGCTCAACACCCCAAAAATTAATGTTTCAACTCCATCTCATTCTTACATACATCCCTCTCTCTCTCTCTCTCTCTCTCTCTCTGGCCTGCAGTTATTACAGCATTATGTGGGTGTTTGTGATATAGCTTCTCATTTTCTGGTGGGAATAAATTGTATAAAAAAAGTTATAAGTTAAGCAGCAGTAACCACATAAAAAAAAAAAGAAAAAGCAAACCACCTAAACACTATCAAATCAATAGAATAGTCATTTTCAAGTGAAATATATATGAAGCCTTATGACTACTCATGATCACACCCATAATGCAGATTGAGATGATTTAAAGCACATACATATAGCATGGAATAAAATGTAGATCACATTCTCACTTTCTAAAAGTTAGTCCAAAATATACAAACACTTCATGATTTTTATAAAATTATAACCACATCTCCTGAAACTATAGTTGTAATTGCAACTATATTGTAATTTTTTCAAAGGGTGTAGTTGTAATTTTTACAAAAAATAAGACGTGTTTGTGTATTTTAACCTAATTTTAGGAGGTGTCAATGTAATTCACTACATAATAAATATTTAGGACAGAAAAAAAAAAACGAAATGTGTGTATGTATGTGTATATATATAGAAAGAGAGGAGGGGGGATAGTATAGTTTAATAGGAGAGGAGAGGAAGGAGCATATGAAAGTGAAAAGGGGGGTGGAGGAAAGGGGCACATGTTTGATGGTCCTCAAAAGAGTACAACTTTATCTCACACTCTTCTCCAAATTAGGGTTTGGCGTTCATTTTATCTTTTTCTTACAACGTATATATATATATATGGACCACCTCATCTATATAAAATGTCAAACCAAGCTTTATTCTATATCCCATGTGCTTTACCTTCCCCAAAAGCTTCTTTTCTTTTTCCTTTTCTTTGGTTTGAAAAAGACAAAAATATGACGTCTACTGTCTAAACTATTACAAGAAGCTTGTTGAATTGTAATTTTTTGTTGTAAACCCTATTCAATCTCCTACTTTTCATTTAATCGCATATTAAGTATATAAAGATGTCATCATATATATTATTTATGGAACAAGCACATTAATAATTAAACCTCAATTTCTATTGGATCGATCATTATTATAAACTAACCACTGACAGCCCGTGATATATACGTAATACGCTCACATAAAATCACATATATTTTATGTCTCCTAAGGTACAAATCCATGAAATTAATTCAAGTAACGTAAACGATGTTAGGCTAAAAAATATTCTATAGATTCATACATTTTGTAACTTATTTTCAAAGTCAGAAATATATAAGATTTTATTGTAAAATAAAATATTAAAATGAACTCATAGAAATTATAAAATATTAAGAATGACTTACAATATTTGCAGTTGATACAATTAAAATTAAAAGAGATCTACTATTAAAATCCTAAAAGGGAAAATCGTATTTTTCGTTCTATATATTAAGCTTATTTTTAATTTAGTCCAATTTGTTAGATTTTCTTAAATTTATTCGTATTTGTTTTAAAAAATTCTCAATGTTAGTCCAAGTCACTTTTCTGTCCAATTTTTAATAGATAAGTGACATGAATTGGATGGAAAAGTGACTTGGGACTAACATTGGGATTTTTTAAAATGTGTGGGACTAAATGTGAGAAAAGTCTAACAAATGAGACTAAATTAAAAATGAGCCTATTATATGAGATAAAAAACACAATTTTCCCTCCTAAAAATAAGAAAATATTCTTTGTTTTTTTGAAAAGAATTTATATATAATTCTATTTTCTCGTCGAAGAATTTTAACAAATACTAAACCTTTGATAACATCTTATAAACTCTATAAATTATTGCGTATGACATATACTTGAAAAAGGAAGGGGGGAAACACGAAGTGTGAACTAATGGCGAAGAAGCGCAATTTGTTGCAGCAAAGAAAGTTGTCAGTTGGGAAAGGCGAAAAGATGAGATTTGCAGAAAAGTAAAAGAAAAACGCTTTTAACAAGCTAATGGTCCACGGAAAGGACTGTAAATGGAGAACATGTCTCGGACATGGAAATGAAATCCAACGCCAACTCCAACTCCAACTCCAATGCTCTTCTGAATCTCTTTCTTTTCTCTTTGTTCGGAAACCTCATTTTCATGTCTGCAATATTTAAGATTCCTCCCCTCCCCTCCCCTCTCCTCTCGCATTTAGCTTTATCACTTTATGCAGTGCCCGTTTACCTTTAATTTTCCCTCTTTTTCTCCTATATATGTATCATCAACTTGAATTCAGCGTTATCTTACAATTCTTTCTGATGTTCGGACAACTTTGGTGGGGAGTGAAAAGACAGCAAAAGATGATCTCTTAGCCCTTTTCTTTTGACCCAATGCAATAGTATATTCCATTTCCATGCCTTTTATGTATATGTTAATTGGTTGTCTAAATGTGTTGGATCCACCACCATTTTTAAAGTTTGACCTCTAACACCACCCCAAAACAAAACATGAAACCTTGTGGGAAGAGGTGATGATACACATATCAATCATTACATAATTTACAATAAATTATAGCTCAAATTTGATCAGACTCGAAATGAACAAGTGTAGTTGTTATGCATATTTGTACTATACAAAAGGGACTTAACCGAGTTAGTCCTGTTAAACATATTTTTCAAAGTAAAATTGGTTATGTCGTAAAAAAAAAATAATAATAACAACAAGAAACACGAGATGATATAAGTGGTTTGTTGGAGGAAAACACTCACGTGAATTAATTAAGTGGCCATGTTTGTTAAAATTTAAAAATAACAAGAAAAAAAGAAATATTTATAAATTCTTAATATCTTATTTTGATCAGATCATTTTTATTTTAAAAATCCTATTAAACATTTTAAAAAATCTTAAAAAAACATTAAAAAAAAAACTAATAAGCTAATGAATTTCCTTACAGATCCACCTAATCTAGGAAGCAACAGTATTGAATTAAAGTGGTGTGCTTGTATTTTAGCCACGAAAGGGCAGTGCAGCCTACTATTCTTACACATGATATGACGGCCCTAATTTTATTTCTTTATGTTTTTCGAAAAAAATAATAATGACACAATCCAATCTAAGTTTCCGTGCCCCATTCTAAGTAAGGTCCAGTCCATTCCATGTGCTGCTTTTATCAATCAATTTATCTCCTCTGGATTAATAAGGAATCTCACTTTATTATCCCTTTCCATCTTCGCATAATAATGTCCATCTATGTTCCGTTGCATAACTTTAATTTGAATTAGTAGCTACGCAATGATTAAAGTTTTGCTACTTGCTTTAATTCCCCTTTATCGTACGAGAATCTCATCATCTTCTACATTTCACTACTTCTCTTAGAATACGTACCACCATTGATTAATTACAATTTCTATAATTGCATTTATATATTGTCTTATAATTGTGGGGGTGGCATTTTTGGTTCACACTGAATTTAATTTCGCAATTGAGGATAATAATTAAAGAAAAAGGAGAATATTTGATTCAATTTCTGCCAAAAAATGCCAAATTTTCCTGAATAAGGCACATGCTTGATACGAGGTTAAATTCAATTTACCCCTTGTGTTAACGGAGAAGTGCAAAAAAGTCCATATGCAAAAACAAGTGCAAAAAATCCCTTGTGATTTAAAAAATAATGCAATTTATCTCCCTCTGTAATTGCATCATTTTTTAAGTCACAATAAGGGGGTTTTTTGCACTTTATTTTTTCACAAGGTTTTTTTTTGTATTTTTCTATTAATACAAGAGGGTAAATTACATTTAACCCGTTTGATATGTGACAACCCTCTATTCGAGCAAAATTGACATTTTTCTACAAAAATTAGATCAAATATGTGTTCTTTTTCCCCTTAAATTTATTGTCTTTAATTAATTACAAAATTGATTAAAAAAAAAAAGCCACCCTGAGAATTAGAATGCAGCAGCTAGTAGTATGTACTAATTACTGGAAATATTAATTACAAGTAGAATTGTATTTGTCAAAGTTGGGCGGAGTTATTACATATGATGAGTTGAAAGATCTAAATTATGACATCAACATTAATTATTATTACATGGTAAAAGCATTAATGTGAAAACATAGAGAAAGACACACACACGTAGGTATGTGTGAATGACTTAAAATTGGAATATCCCGACCTCATCTCATCATTCACGTACACCGGCCCCATAAAAAGCTGATAATCATGCCCTACTGCTTCCACTTCGATTTTATTTTATTTACATATATACAACCAATGTAAATTATTAAATATCTGAACAGCTGTTCGAGTGAAATCCTCTTCATGCTCAGTTTACAGTACGAAAACAAATAAGGTCCCTCGGGTTTGTTTCTGTCAATTACCGTCTGATATAAATATTGTAGAGCAAAACACCTTGTGAATGAGAATTGTGTAGTACTAGCGGTTATGAAAATTCTTGTTTGGACTTGATTTGGTCGAGTTAATCTAATCATAGAGCAAATATAATATATCTGTTTTGTGATGGTCACTTTTTTCGAATTGTAAACCAATTACATGACAAGTGTATTGCATTTGTCATATGATCTGTTCAGGTTCGAGCAAGAATTTTCCCTAGCGATTGAGGTCTCACAATTAAGAAGTCGTGACTTCGAGTCTTATAAATAGATGTTTAATCTATTTTTATAGTAGTATGTTCTTTATTTTTAAATTTGCTTTGAAATTTTTGATTGATTTAGAAATATTATTGTATTGCGTACTTATAGTAGTATATTATTACATCGATGTATTTAAAAGAGAGAGAGAGAGAGAGAGAGAGAGAGAGAGAAGAGAATTGTGTGGTTTTGTAGTAGACCTAAGGGCTAAGAGGGGGTATTTATAAATTTTGCCGTTGTATAATGTAGCAAGAGTTATGTTACGGCACGATTTGAACCAGTCGAGGTTGACCTCATAACCAAAAGTTATGCATTTGAGACTAGGAGCGAAAAGACATTGCTTGTGGAAAGGTTTGGAAAAAAACGTATTCGTAGATTCATGAGATCGGTTGGAAGCTTGTAAAATGAATGTGTACTCTTAAATTCATAGAATCACCCTATTTATAGGTATATGTACAAGAGAAGTCTTGATCCTGCATAAACTTAAGATACTATAAATATTGTTTCAAATAAGGATCTTCCAAGAAGAGTCTTCTCAACCACAAGTTTAGGAGACTGCAAAAACTATATCAAATATACATTCAATAGTAAACTTTCTAACATAGTTTCTTGTTGTTTTTTTTATTTATTTCCTTTGAATATATTCACTAATTTGAAAATATCGAGATATTGAATTACATAAAAAAAAAAAAAAAAAACACTCAAGTCATCATGCGGTGCAAATAAATAACGATTTTTTTTACTTTAAATATGTGAAATGGTGTAATGAATCGAGAATCGTAAAAATTGGAGCTAGTTATAATGTGGTGTAAATGAATAGAGAAAAATTGCCAAAAATTTGGAAGCAATTAATTCGATTAGTTTGATGTCCCTAATGTTATGGCCCTGGATTAAATTCATGTCTCCAGTTTCAACATCACATCTCACATGCATGTCCTCCGCACTTAAAAGCGTAATTCCCAAAGGATCCTGTTTTTCACCCATATGTGTTGTTAATGCGATTTTCTACTCTCTTTTTTTTCACTACTTACAAAAGCCTCATTTCTGTTCAATGTATTTGTAGGTTGAAGGTATCTAATTTCTTCTTCTGTCAGTAGAAATCTGGGTCAAGTACAGTTGGGGTGAGTTTAACAATTGGCCACTTCAAATCGATCTGATCTGGCAGCTATATATCTCACAACTTAGATTTTAATTTTTTTATGGAAGATACATATGGCATGATCCTAGGCAACTACACGTACACACATCATATCATTGGTAACAAATTATTGATGAACAACATAAATGTCAACTTAGGTATGATAATTACCATATTTATACTTTTCGATAAATTACAATCAGCTTTACATAATCAACTTTTCCCCTGATTTTAATAACTGTTTAACAATTAATTCAATTTGTTAATTTTAATTAGGTTTTTGTCCATTTTAATGGTGAATTGACAATGTTATTGTAGATTAAAATTTATAATTTTATTTTATTTTTAAAATTTCCTAAAACTTTTTAGAAATTAAGTGGATAATTTTTAAAATTTTTCCATCCATCATGTTTGATTTTTTATTTATTTATTAAGAGATTAAAAAATACAATAAAGACAAAATTGACAATTACATATCTCCATCCCAAAATTACATAATCTCATCAAACGGCAATGGATACTTGTAAATTTTCAAACAATGAGAATGCATTTGTAATTATGTCAAATCATGACTAAATAAAATCGATTCCAACAAAACTAGCTTTTCCATCATGAAAAAATTATTCGCACAGCTAAGAGCCATGGTAAAAACACGACACCTCGCAAAAACCATAACCGATAACCGTTGAATGGGTGGTCAATGACTATTTGCTATGTCTATTTATTATTGATTATGACAATTAATCTTGATTAAATGTATATTTTCTCGCAGTACTAGTTACTAATTCTTACTCGGTATGTTTCATATAGTCATCGTTGTTGTCCATACTCATTTAACTGTCTGAGGAAAAATTCTGATTCAAACTTGATTCGGTTAAATTTGAACCAATCGTACGGTAAATACAATACACTTGTTGTGTGATTGGTGTACAGTTAAGGGAAAGTGATCAATCACATAGCAAATGTATCATACTTGTTCTGTAATTTCTTTGATTCGATCAAACTTGATCCGAGTTATAATTTTTCCTGTCTGAGTGTCTTAATTGGGGATAACCTCCGCAGTTTCTAGACTTGGTAATGATTTTCGAATATTTCCCTTAAGTCGTTGTCACATAAGACCATACAATCGTGACTCGTACAACCTCAATCAATATTGAATCAAACTAAAGAATCTTATCTTGATAACTCGTAATTTAATTAGGAATATATGCGTAAACAAATAGAATCCAACTGATCAATACATTGCTGCAAAAAGTTTAATTATTTCTCCAGTTTCGAAATTTATACTTTGAAAAGGGTTTAATTACTGATCAAATACAATTAGAATGAGCTGTTATATATAACAGAGTTTGGCGCCAGAAAGAAGTAAATAAACAAAAGAAGGTAAAAATGGGGTGACGGTTACTTCAACTCTCTGCCTTTTCCTATATGGAAATCACCAAAAGACAAAAGTTTCAGCAGAATATGTGAAGGGAATTCCAGCTTGTCTAAAACCGCGTTGCATGACGAATTTTGGATTTTCTATTATTATTTTCTATTTCATATGCATACCTCACGTGTATAAAATTTACGTCATCAATTTTATAAAATATCAAAATAAAAGCTACAACAGAAATTTTAATAGAAAAATCAGCTCAAGAAAGCAATTTTTTCAGCCTCCTATGAGATTTTGGGTTTTGGCATCTATCTTACGGAGGTTTTAAGTTTTGGTGAAGAGCTCTTAAAGTTTTTGATCGAGATATATATAACCTATAAAAAGTATGCATTAATTTCTATCGTAAAAAGAAAATCATATGTATATAATTAAGAATAGTCCAAAATCTTTAAAATGCATAATTTTCAAAAAAAGAAATATATAAGAGATTATACTAAATTAAAAATAATTATATTTATAAATATAAAGTTTATATGATTTTTAAAAAATTAGAACCATTGGATTATTCAATTTTATTTTAACCTAATAATTAAGTTTGATATTGCATTGTGTTTAAAAAATATTGTAAGAGTAAATCTACAAATGTTTATTTAAATAAAGGTATAGATTTTAATTTATATTTCTTTTGTTAGCTTTGAAAGCTTATGCATTTCAATAAGCAAATTTTATTTAATCATGAATACATTACGTTAAAATTAACATAGTATTGAGGATAATAAATTCAATCCACTCGCTTTTCACTTTTCAAATGCTCATTAAAAAAAAAAAAGTAGTTCATTTGTAGTATAGTTACCAAAATATTCCAATTATTAAATTAAAATATTAGCCTCTCATTTCTTTTTAAGTTACATATTGTTCTATTATATATTAATCAAATTAGTATTATTGTGTACAATTGAAAGATTATCAAAGCTTGAATTTTTTGAAATCCTCAATTTTTCTAATCTCATTTTAAAAAATTAACACTAGACTTTTTCTTATAAATAATATATTTCTTGTATATATATTGAGTTATGGGTATTTAATTAGCCTTTAAGTAAATATGAATAGATTTTGAACCAAAAAGTACAAGAGAGGAAGTTTTTGCTAAATATTAAAACCTCAAGAGGCAACTAACTAGATGCCAAAGACCAAAATATCAGGGGAGAAGGATGCAATTAACCCGATAAATGGAATATAATTATAATTTATTTTTAAAGATAGAATTCGTCATTTTTTTGGGTGAACTATAAATTGATATATATTGGCTGATTTATAATATTTGATTTAATAAAAATCGTGTGCTGATTGGGCTGCATAATCAAATTGGATAATGTTTGACTGAGTTTTTACGTAAGGAAGATTTCATAGTGGTCAAATATTTGTTCGATTGGGATAATCACAATAAATTTAGAAAAATATTTGGTAATTTATGTGGATAAGATATTTTAAATTTATAATATGTTAACAATTTCTAATTTTTATAATTGGTAAAAAAGATTAATAATTAAAAATAAGTTAAAAATATTTACACTAAAATTAGGTTGACCTTTTTATTATTTATTTAAAAAAAAAAAAAAAAAGTCCCCAACGGCTTGCGAAAATAGTGGGTAAAACCCGGTAATAACCGGAGAAAGGTACACGTGTAAGCCATGTGGTGGGTAGCTATCAACTACCAGGGCGATTTCCGTTCAACAGGGAAAAAGTTTGCATGGTAGATCTGTGTAACGGGAGGCTTCAAAAATTCCGTCACCGTTAACGGAGTGAAGGGCTGTGCCTATGCGTTGCCAAATGCCAAAATAAGAAGTGAAACCAAATCTGAACCGTTTGAACGGAATTCTATGCCCATAAGCATCTCTATCATTATCATCACCACCACTCGATCTCCCTCTCTCTCTCACACACACACACACTCTCTCTCTATAGAAACTTTTGCAACAGAAAAAGTGCAGCAGAAAAGCAGATAATTCTGCGACCCTCCGCCAGCACACGCTG
Organism: Sesamum angolense; assembly: GCA_034509725.1. NCBI lineage: Eukaryota > Viridiplantae > Streptophyta > Magnoliopsida > Lamiales > Pedaliaceae > Sesamum > Sesamum angolense. Next base: position 5,252,654 of record JACGWL010000001.1, on the reverse strand, counting down.
CTCGTAAGTACAGAGAGAGGAGTATAAAGAATCGCGGGATATGGACGGGCTCTGAGAAGGTTCTTTCTTCCCAGTTATGGTGTAGAGAGAGAATTTTTAAGGGTTGAAACGAGCAACTGCGGGGAATTCTCGCATGGGAAGGTGTTTGAGGAGCTGGAAGGGATTAGGAGAGGGAGAGGTCATGGAAAAGGCAGCGGAGACGGCGGCAGCAGGGAGGAGAAAGAGAAAAGTTGGCTCGGGAGACTCGCAGTTATCCACGTCCTCAGTTCAGCTCAAAACGCGGCGTTTGGCCGCACTGACGCCGGAGAATTCAGCTTCGCCAGCAAGTTCGGGGAATTCGACGTGTGAGAGCGTTGGTTCGGATCATATTTTGGCATCTTCTTGCTCAAGTAACGGATCGAGTGAAATGGCCAAGGTGAGCTCGAAATTAATTCGTAGATCTGGAAATTCTGGAAGGATTTTAATTCCATCTTACGACGTCACGGTATTTAATTTCCATGAAAGTTACGGATAGCGGAATGAATATCATGTCTGACTACTTCTTTTATTAGATTCTATAGAAGTTAATGAGTTGTTTGAATTTTGAATTCCTTTTTAGGAGAATGAGGTGATTGTGGAGTGTTTCGCAACATCGGCTGGTGATTCGCTGGATTGCAGAGAGAGGTAAACTAAATATTTATTTTCAAAACTTTCAGAAAACAAATATGATTCTTACCCCTGCACGTTTCTTCAATTCAAAATTTTGAATCTCTAGCAAGTGGAATTGTAGTCCTTATAATAGCAGTATTTGATTTCTTCCGCTACAACACACGCACTCTCCCTCCCTCTCCCTCTCTCTCTCTCTCTCTCTCTCTCATGAGATGAATGCTGGTATTACTTTTCCTTCGCAACGAAGAATTGTTGAGAAATCATATTGTTTCAGAAGAGGAACAACGCCGTTGACCGAGGTTCAAGCTGAGTCCGTCGAGATGGACTCTACGGCTAGGCCACTCAATCCAATTCTCGTCATCGTTCTATGGCCGAGAAAATGCCATCCGAAGCTGAACTTGAAGAATTTTTTGCCGCGGCTGAAAAGAACCTCCAGCGACAATTCATTGACAAGTAACTATTCTCCCTCCTCTCTCTCACTCACTCACACACACAGACACACACACACACAGACACAGAAGAACTGTGATATGCAAGCATCTAATATTTACAGGATGAAAAACACGATCGAGTAGTACTGAATTTCAATGTGCATATGAACAATGTAGGTACAACTATGACATAGTAAAGGACCTGCCACTGGAAGGGCGCTACGAGTGGGTTCAAATTCAGGATGGAGAAAATGTTCACAACTTAGCAATGGCTATCTAGCTAATTATTTCATACTGGAAGCTCATCAGTGAAGTACATCAATTCAGCAATGCAACTCATGGTCGCATTCCACTATTTAAAGCTTAAGCTTTAGGGGGTTCTTGTTTCTCTACTTTAGGTTTAAATCCTTGTTTTAGCTGAGATGTACAGCTAGCTGTTCTATTTCTTTCTTCCAAGAATCTTCATATGGATTCTGCAAGCACTGTGACTGTAGAGAAAGAGTTAAAGTTGTTCTTCTCATAGTAAGGTGAATTATTTATTTATGTGAGAAGAAGCTTCTGTTTGGAATGGAATGGATAATCAATCTCTTTCGGGGTAAAGATTGAAGAATCAAGCAGTTCAATAAAAGCTCTTTCTTATTGCTTTTAGAAATTTTTTTGGGTTCCTCTTATCATTATTACTATTTTCTATATCTGGGCTTATTTCTGCACTGCAAAACTCTCTGATGCTTGTGACACTGACAATCATAGTTTTACCTTGTAACTGTAAGTGAATTAGATTTTTATTTTTAATACTCTTTTTTATTTTAATTTAATTTAATATATACACCTCATGTATATAATCATTTTTTTAATAAAATTATGAATATCGTAAATTTGTATATAAGTAACTTGTAGGTAATAAATAAAATAGAATATAACAAAAAAACATAATTCAATCAGTAAGTAGTTATGCCCATTTCTTTTCCATTTTCACTATCCCCTAGTATGGCCCCTGCAACTAGTTTTACTCTATAATTTCCTTTTTCTTATTGTGTTTTTAGTAATTCAGTGACTAGAAATATCAGACTACTAACAGTAACAGCAGATGAGTAGTAAGTACTAGGGGTACTTCTGATATATGCCTGTGTTTTGGAAATTTGGGGTGACGACGAGAAAGAGGCCAGACGAAGGGTAAGGTAAGTAACAGTACAGTACAATTACAGAAGAACAGAGCTTGCCGTGTAAGCTACGGACACGTGGTGAAGATTGGGAAGCTGATCTGTGACCCCATGTGGCTCTGGTGAGTTTCTATGTGTGAATTTCATTGGATCTAATTTCTTCAAATTAATCTGCATTACTTTCACACAACCCACTTAAGTTCATTACTAAGTACAATAAATACAATGAAATTTCTTTTACCACATTGTGCGTGTGTATGTATGATATTGTTTGTGGTTTATATCTAATATCTGTTAAGGCACACAGAGACACAGATAGGTAGATGGGACTGGGACTCTGTTACTTTTTCACAAAGGCAAGGCAACAGGAATAGGTGGTATGGATGAGCAGTGGTCCATAGTTTCCCTTAGTAAATTGGTGCATGAACTTGAAAGAGAAAGCTACAGTGGTGGTAGGCCAACCCTCTTCCTCTATATATATGCCTATGATGTTATACCCAGCCCCAGCCCTCCTCCAACTAATTATTTGATTCCCTGCATATATATATTATATATATATGCGTATATTTCTCTTTGTAAAATATGATTTCTTGATGTGTTGGGGTTGAATTCCAGCTTAACTTTTAGTAAAATTGAAGTGAAAAAGTATATATATATATATATATTGGGATTTGGAAGGGAACGTTTGTCTTGGTCAGATGTAGTGTGTGTGTCATGTGTGTAAGAGTGAGTGATAATGATTAGGAAATGTAACAGAAAGAGGGGCAGAAAGAGGCAGCACATGCACGGAGATTCTGGGCAGTGGGCATCTTCTTATTTGATTCGGTTCGGGTGGGGGTAATGGAAATGCGCGAGACGCATCTTTGCAGGATATGTAATTATGCCAACTAATGATACCCATTATTTTTTATTAACTGCTTCCCCTGCCCCCTCTTCAATTCATTATTTACATCTCTACATTTTTTATCTTCAATTCATCTTTATGCCATATTCTTCTTCTTCTTTTCTTTTTAACTTAAAAGTATATATATTACATCTCCAGATATTATTATTGATTTGGTGTTTTTCGATCTATAATTCCATGTGCACCTCATCTAAATTATTGATGTAAATGTCAGTAGCTTATGACTTTGACTTTGGTAATCCTAATTTTGTTAAATTTTGTTTCATACAAAAGTTTAAATTATTATAAAGAGAAAATAATTTAATGTTAATATCTCTTACTATATCCTCCCCTGTACAAAATAAATTATCTAGTATGTAAAAAAATGATAAATTATTGAATAAACAACGGAAACAAAAGGAGATGTGAAAATTGAAAAAAGATAAAATAAAAAGTTGAGAAGAAAGAAAAAAATAAATACAAATAAATTAATTACAAAAAAAAAGTGACAGACAATAAGAAAGTGAGGGCAATCTGATTTAATAATAAAGTATAGATTAACATCTTAACATGGCTCCTCATCACGTGAAAATCCTACACGTGAAACTTTATATATATATATATATATATAATCACTTGAGGTTATCTTTTGTTAAATAACCATCTAATTTAAAATTTTGAATTGTGGTAATGAAGATTGATAATAATTTAATATTGATATCCTAGCATGCTCCTTCACATATAAATCCTGCACGTAAAATCTTTATTTTATATCCACTTAAGGTCATCTTCTATTAATTAATGGTCACCTCATTTAAAAATTTAAATTGTTAAAAAGCAACTCTTTGAACTCTTTCATCGGGCTCGTGTTGTGATTTTTACCTCTTAAATTTCATTAAGGTTAGGTATACCACAAAAAAAACAAGAAAAAGAAAAAGAAAAAGAGTATCACTAATTTAACCCCTTAATTGTGGACAACAAAATTCATATGGAATTTCCCTCCGAAATTAATGACGAGAAGAGATAATCATTTAATATTAAATTTATTAATATAATAATTGGTTTGAGATTATCTTTTGTTAATTAAATGACCATCTTATTTAAAAATTTAAACTGTTAAAAAGAAGAATTTATATTTTAATACGCAATGATGTATATATTGGTAATACACATTCATTTACAAGAGGAAAAAAATAATTTTCATATATATAAAACACAACATAAATATATACACTCTACCATACTAAATACTATAAATACCTAAAATATTATTTATTTCATACCAAATTATTATTCATTGATTTGACTACACACAACCCCTTCTCTTTCTAAAAAATTATCTCTCTAGAGCTCATCACACCCGGTGTGTTATCGTGCCATGGGTAAAATTCTCGATATTTTATCGGAGAGTAAGGAAGGCTATATGGTGTATATATTGATAATACACATTCATTTACAAAAATAAAACAATAATATTATATATATATAAATCATGCAACAAATATATACCCCTATCTACTATATAGTTTTCAACACCACTATAAATACCCAAAATATTATTATTTTTATATCAAATTAATAATTATTGATTTGAGTATACATAAGCCAGAATCTCTAAAAAATTCTCTCTTTTAAAATAAACTATTTACTTGATGTATTATCGTGTCGAACGTAAAATTTCCATCTCATCCATTAATCAAACAACCACATTATGCTTCCTTAATAAACTCAATATGTGAAAATTTTCTATTATAAATAATAACAAATGAGATTATTCAAAGCAAAAGCCTCTTATTAGATTGTACTTTAATATCATATTAAAGGATGAGCAAAAACTCAAATAACTTTTAAAAAAAAATAATTTAATGCTAATATATCTTAAAGTATTTTTGTATTTTATTTGTGATTGGAGAATCTTGGGAGACATAAGAAGCTTCAACGCATATGCTTGTGTGTTGTTTAGTGTTATTTTTTTCACCAATCCCAGTAAAAGTAGAAATTAATGCCTCGGAAGTTGGAACTGTATCCTTTTTGACATTCATGAATTGTACAACTCTGCGTGTGTGTGTGTGTGTGTGTATTAATTAGAATGGTCGTAATCACATAAAACCAAGTTGCATATCTACCTTTGGAGTTAAAAACAATACAATAGAGATGTCTAATATAGTAAATCAAAAGAATGTCGGCTGCTGCTGCTGCAGCTGCTCCTCATATATACACACCACTCAAATTCCACATTTATATGTATTGTTAAAATGCCTTTAAATTTTTTTTAAATAATCTTGATGGTACGATTTTTTCATTATAAATTATTGCTGCATTCATATTATATTTAGCATATATAATTATCTGATTATATAAAAAGAAGGGTTAAATTATTGTGTTATTTGAACTATGATCGTTTTCATATTTTGACATCTAATTTTTTTTTTATTAATTTATTATCTCAACTTTACGAAATTTGTATTTTGACGTTTATAACTATTTTTCTACCAAGTCTTTTGTTAAAAAATCATCAGATGTAGTGTACATGTGATATTTAAGGATTATGTGATATGATATTTTTCACATATACACAGCATGTGACGTTTTTTCGGCAAAAAAATATCATATATGATAAACTGCAAATTTCGCAAAGTTGAGATAGTAAATTAATACAAAAAAAAAATAAAATTAAATGCCGAAGTGTAAAAAGGGCATAATTCAAATGATAAAATATAATTTATCTTAAAAAATATATAAAATGCAATATCATTTTACAATAAGAAATACGGGCTGGGGATGATCATATAGGTCACAAGATTGGTATTTAATTTAAATAGATTAGATCTATTTGGAATTTACCAAATCATATTTGGGTGTAGATATTTAGAAGAGTGAAAATCAAATTTCAGTAGATAAGCAATGAATTAATAATTACTAAAAATAATTTTAATTTTGTACGACATGCATTTATGGAACTGTATCTTTCTCAAACTCAATATTCAGACACTTAAACTATATATTTGAGATAAAATTCAACAAAAAATAATTAGAGAGAAATCCTTGGGCATGAGCATGAGCATGCATGTTCCCCACCACATGGGATGGGTGACCCTTTTTAGAGTAGTTATTAATTAAAAAAACAGAAGTAGGATGATTTCAATCAAAACCAAAGATCTGTGGACACAGATTTGAATGTGATGGTTTTGGGATCCCAATAAAGGGTTATGGGTTAATTAATTAAAGTAAACTCTTTATTTAATGCTTTACTTAATTGTTTCCATCTAATAGAGGGAAATCAGGTGGATCTATAACGAGCATCTTTACTTCATTACACAACCACAAGCCACCCCCACTATTCAATTAATATTATGTCTTATTTTTATTAGATTGTAACAAAGACACCATTCATATTTAACCCGATTAATTTTTACCGACTTATAGCATATTGCACAAATCTTTTTCTGACTAAAGTACCCTTATAAGGGTGAAGATATACCTTCTTATATGCATTAATGTATGAAGATATATAAGGAGAGTTTGGTCAGAAAAATATTTATTTGACTTGCAATAAGTTAGTAATAAATCAATTTGAGATAAATATGAATTTTCTTGTTAATATCTTTATATTCAGTTATTTTTGAATAAACAAAAGGATCTATTTGTTAAATAAAAATAATTATTAGGGATACTAAAAATAATTTTTCAAACTACAAAAGAACTACTTGAATTACTCCAAATATTAGGGGACGATGGTGTAATGATCTCTTATATATAATACTTGACCAATAATACTCCATTTTTTTATTTAAATTGGTTGGGGTTGTGTATCGCACCATAAGCCTTGTCTTTTAGGAACTGGCCATGGCATGTTGTTTTTGTGTGCATATTAATAATTTTTTACACTTTAAAATATATTATATAAGAGTAAAATATATAAACTAATATATTAAATTTAAAAAAGAAAGAAAGAAAGAAAAGAAAAAAAATAATTTATCAATTAAAATAAAATTTTAAAACTTGAATAAGTTAGTTATATTATTAGTTCAATATCATTTTTGACTTTATGAAAAATCAGTGCGATGGTATAAGTAACCGCCATTTATGAGTAAAAATGATCTTTTTTTTTTTATATATTATATAAATAAATGGATGACAGAGATGAATGTAATATATACTCATGCAGCGAGTCCAACTAAATCAATTCTAATAAAACACATCCTAAATTAATTATTCGCTCCACTACTATTTTTAGGAGTGGGTAGTTTCAATTAGAATTTATGGATCCAACTCATTTGAATCCAGACCAAATCCGAACCAATTACTTTTATTGTATATATATAATTATTGTTCATTATGTTATTAATATATAATAAGACTGCAAATTTATAAATTATAATATCGTGAGATAAAAAAAAAATCCAAAAGGGAATGATAAAAGCATGAACCTATATATTGAAAATTTCAATTCAAGCATAGGTCATAAAAAAATACCCCCTCAAAATTAAGAAATATTAAAATGGGATCTTTCAAGTTGAACTCACCCTTACATCCATACTTTATCATACCCCATTAAAGGAAGGTATGTATATATACTTACTTTATGATTGGATTGATTCGATTGAACCAGATTCGGATAAAACTTTTCCCAACTAACATAAACACCAAGTAACATGAATTCACCAAAAACACAAATCAAAACATGGACTTTCCCAGATTTCCATTACATAAGAGCACCACCTCTGTCTTTGTTCTTGCCGCACTAGACATGCACAAGAACTAGCTATGAGTTTATAGACTCATCGGATCTGCAGAAAGGACACAATGCATAGAGTGCGGTATCTACATGACTGCAGACTTATTACAACTTGACATACTACTTCATCCAGAATTCAAAGCACAACTACCACAAATATATATATTATTAAATTAGTTCAAGGATAGAGCTGGAACCCCAGAGTCCTCTGAGCAAAATCCAGTAGAGAATTGATCTCATGATTATCGATATATCCGTCGCCATCGGCATCCGCTTCGCTCATCCCACGGCTGCTCTTCCGACCGCTCAACCACTTTCCGCGGCTGCGGATGGCTTCTTTAAGCTCTGTACGGCTGATACGGCCGTCCTTGTCGTCGTCGAAACCCATCAGCCATTTCTTGAACTCGTCCACGGTCATCTGGACCTTGCCGCTGCTGGGGACGCTGCGAGCCTGAGCCTCAGCATCGAGACATTCGAATATGGCCATTGCTGTGTTTAATTCCTGTGTTGCTTTGAGGAATATAGCAGGCTAATGAATTTGAATGAAGCCATGTGACCGATCCATTTAAACACATGGAGAAGGAACCTAATTTCGCCATGTGATGTGATCTCGTGCAAACTTGTCTTCAAGATAAGATGAATTGACATGATAAACGAATAATATTTGTCATTTGGATATATACTTTGAGGGGTTTTACTTAAATTGTTTATGCCATGATTGGTATGTAAGAATAGAATTGAATGAGAATAGAACAAAGTTAAGAATGTAATAAGGATGTGAAAGAAATAATATTTGAATAACATTCCTATGATTGGTATACACAAGAAATATAAGGCAAGAAACGATCATTTTTTAGTTGATTCTTTACATGATTGTTAATCAGAAATTATTTTTATGACAAATTTATCCTTTAATATATGTTTGTCTTGGAAATATTGAATGTATTTATAAAAGATCTAATCCATGAAAACCACGAGAGGAAGTGAAAGATGAAAATTTAAGTAGGTTTGTTTTGGTTTATAAGGATAATTTTGTCAAGGGAAAAAAAATTACATTCCCAACATAACAGGAATAGATAATACATGGTGTGGGAATGGACTCACTATTCCCTTTCCTGAGGGAATAAGTATTTCTATGGAATGCATCAATTCCTTTCCGTAGTCATACCTAATTATACTAATCATATGTATAGGAATGAAGTTGGGAATGCCAATTCCTTTCCCACCCATTCCTTCATACTTACAAGAGAAATATCTAAGCTCAAGCGTTGCATGCCCCGTAGGTAGAACCACATGATCGGACAAAATGTTTTTTTAGTCAAATTAAAAAAGGGTGTAACTTTTTTTTTGGTACTACAATTACGTTAAGTGTCGCTTTTAGTTCCAAAAAGTCATGTTCGTAGTGGTTTGGGAGTAGAAGAACGGTGTTTGGGACAAAAAGTCCCAGAATCACACTTTTTAAAAAGGCATGATTTTGAATTTTATGGAACTAAAAGCGTCATCGGTCATAATTGTAGTACAAAAAAAATTGTCCTCATTTTATAGGAATAAAAAATATTTTGCCTCAACATGATCGTATATAAATTTTAGTTTGATGCGGCCAAATTTAATTTTAGTAATTTTTCTCAGCAAATTTGTTAGAGTTTTCCATCTCTATTTTCGTATCCTATTAATAAATAAAGTTAATAACATATTCTTGTGATTTCGCTAGGGAAGTACATAAGAATTGAATACTTTATTTTAAGAACCTTTATTGTTCCATTCTGATCATATAAATTTGAATTTAAAAAAAGTATATATTTTTAACATAATTAAAAGATAAACAAGTTAGACCTAATGAGTGTTTAATCGAATATGACAGTATATGTTTGGCCCTGTGCTTGAGAATGTCATTTTGAGTGCAAACATAACTTTTGGTGGTAGTTTAATTAGTCTCTGTTTCACTAATCATTTTTTAGATCAATCAATATCACAACCATATTCTAATGAAAGTTATATATTGTTGTTTTTTAGGAGTCATTTTTTTTTTTTAAATTCATGTACGCTTTCAATAGATTTTGAACCCAATGCTCGACTATAAAATGTTGACTCCTCGATCATTGCGGTGTCCCGTAGGTGACTTTTTGCTTTTAGGAAGTATTATTATTTGCAAAAAATTTAGAGAAAAAATTGTAATTTTGATACTCTAAATATATAGACTGTCACAATTTTGATCTTGTATAAATTTATTTTGTGGTAATTACACCCTTCCCTAACGTTTGGTGTAATTACACATAAATTTTTTGTGGTTTGAAAAATTATATCTAGCAGTACCCCTGAGATTTACTTCCGTCTAATAAATAAGTCCCCCGTTAATCAAAATTTATTAAATTTGTTGATATTAATAAAAAAAACTGAATGAAAATTGATTTTTATCCTTGATTAACTTAAGACTGACTTATTGCAGGTCCAATAATTCACTTTCGAACTAAACTACCCTTATAACTATAACAATATACCTCCTCATATACATCAATGCGTAAAAACGTATGATGATAATTTGATCATAAAAATTATTTGGCTTGCTACAAGTCAGTAATAAGTCAATCGAAGATAAATATAGATTTTTTCCTAATTTTTTGTTAATATCAGCAAATGCGGTGAATGTTGATTAATGGAGGGATTTATTTGTTGGGAACAACCAAACCTTAGGGATATTAGATGTAATTTCCCAAATCAAGGGAGAAGAAAAAAAGAACTGGAGTGAAATTATATGTACGGAGAACATAGAGTAAATAAAATAAAGGCTAAATTACATTTTTCGTCTCATAAAAAAGGGACTTTTTCTTTTTTCCTCTAATTTACGTAATTTTAATTTGTTCCATTTCTTACTAGAAAAATTTCAACTTAGTGCCAAACTCCATTTTTCCGTCAAATTTTAACGAAAGAGTGGAGAGTCCATTTAAAATATGAGATTAAAACAAAAATCGCGCAAACTGGGGCCTAAAAAAGAAAAGTCCCTTCTTTATGGGATGAAAAAGGTAACTTAGTCATTGTTTTTAAATTAATTTTAATTAAAGAATATTATACTAAAAATATTAAAAAATTATAAATTTACATATAAAACAATATGTTATTGTTAATAAATATCTATATATTATTTTAAAATTTGTTAAATTATATATTATATAATATATAATATTATAATAGATTGGAGAATATGGCAAAATTGTCAAAAAAAAAATACTTACCAGTCCCAGTCAACATGCGTGTACCACCAACTCTGGCCTAGGGGGTTTTCTGAATTTTATTTTTTCATATCACATGGGATGTTATTGATACTTGATTATTTATAGAGTATTTTTTGAACATTCCGGTTATCACAGGGAGATTTTGTATTTTTTTCATTTTTCTGGCCTCCATTTTTGGCGGGCTTCCCCCCCCCCCCCCCAATTTATAGAGACTGGTTGCTTATTTTTTTGCCTTCATTTTTCCTCCAATAAGGGCAAAACAGTTAATTTTAATTGCACTAACAAAATCTCCATTCTTTCGTTAAAATTTGACGGAAGATGGGGTTTGGAACTAAGTTGAATTTTTTTTAATAAGAAATGGGATTAGAACGAAAATTGCGTAAACAGTAGGACTAAAAAAGAAAAGTCCCTTCTTTATGGGACAAAAAAAGATAATTAGCCAAAAAATAAAATATTATATATATTTTTTGTCTTTTTAGCCTTATACTCTCACTTTCTCACCTAATTTTGAATGGAAGCGAAATTGCATTTCAAGGAGTAATTTATATATATCTAATTTTTCCATCTAACTATTCTCCCTAATTAAATTCCAAATCCGTTCGTATACGTCCATTCTCACTTCCGTTTTCTTTGTATACACACTTTTCAGCCAACCAAGCAAACCCTAAATTATAAAGGAAGGAATAACATGTAAAAATCCCATAATGAAGTAGAACTTGGAGCAAAAAGGATCAAACGGAGGTTATTATCAACGGGTATTATCTTGAACTGAAAATGATCTTAATGATGTTACGAAAATAGTTATCTTTCTTACCATGGAAATTGTGGTTTCTTTCTTTTTGTTGAGTATCGAAAGTAATCAGAATTTGAGTACACAACGCTCTCGTTCAAAGAAAAAAGGGATGCTGATTCGATTAATTGATGTTGGATTCCTTTCTTATCACGAATGGGGAATCCAAAAAGCCTTGGCTATTGATCCCCTGATTCACATTACTCGGGAGAATAGATCTCTAAAATTACAATCACCAACATTTGAAAAATATGGATTTTCTACTGTCTTCTTTGGAAATTCTTGTCTGAATCTGGATCGAACCAACTCAATTAAAGCAATGCATCACACTTGTTTTGTGATAAGTCACTTTCTGTTAACTGTACATCAATAACATGGCAAATGTATTGCATCATGTCATGTAATTAGTTCAGATTTGACCGAATTTGATTTGGGCAATAATTTCACCTATTCGTTGGTTCAAAGTTCAAAAATTGATTGATTGTGATGGAAGAAAAATCCGCATATAGATGTTTTAAGGAAGATTGAAAGAAGAGTACACATATTTAGAACATGCTGATAATTAAAGCTGTTGAATTGATAAAACAATCATTATTAGTTTAATTAGAATTAGTTTTAGAATAAACCAATGATATGGGATTTATAAAAGAAAAGGTTTGGTGATGGGAAAAGTATTGTATTTGTCTAATTTGAGGTGGGTTTAGAATTCAGTATGGTATTTATCTAAATTGCATCAAATAAACCATCCTTTTACTAATTTATTTTTGTAGCAAGGGGATAATTGGTTGAGGACTTTTGATCAATTTCCGGTTGAAGAGAATGATGGAGAATTTGAGTATGAAGGTTTTTTTCCTTTAAAATCCTAATACATCTCCATTTTCTTATCTATAGTATTATTCTAAAGCTGTTCAAATTCTCTGTATTTAAGCAAAGAAACAAATACAGAATAGTGCAGGAAAAGGGTTCAAGTGGAAAAAATACACGACGTTATCATCGATTATTCAAGAATTAATTTGCTCAATGTAAGAGGATCGCGGAGCCTCAACAAAATTCATGTTGAATTATCGTCTGCTTGTAGAACAACCCTGCCATCTTCCATATATACGGCACCGTCTGCATATTCAAGCTCTTCCAGACGGCAGGTAACCCATAATGCCGTAGTTCCTATGGAACTAGCCAAGCAGCTTTTAACCGCTCTTATAACCCCAACCTAGCAAAATGTAAGGAATTTAAATTGAGAGGAGGCCTGGATTTGCTGGAATCACAATCTTGATCATGAGTCTCATGATAGTAGACAATTTAGTGGGATCAGGAATTGTTTGTTCTCCAGCATTCATGAACAATCCTCTGTATCAGCAATGTAAAAATACTAATAATGTTTTACTTCAGATGCCAAGAGTTCATAAGAAAAGTTTCTCTCCTCACACCAAACAAAAGGAGGTGACAGAAAATTATGTGTACCTGATCATTTTCATCCAAAAACGATGTGAGTTCATCTAGTAACAGCACTTTGCATGCATCTGCTAGATCACCAGCTATAGCAACCCTTTGCTTCTGACCACCACTAAGAGTTCATGGTTATAAGCATGAAAAGAAATCTCATGATAACAGACCTTAAGCAGTTTACCCTTTTTTTTTTTTGGACATACTTGCAAATATTCATACATCCCAACAGCATCCAAGCTTTGGTCACTCTTGACGTAATATCATCATCCGTTATATTGAACTTGCCAAGGCCTCCTTAGTGGGCATAAGTACCTGCAAACAAAAAGGTCATATCACCAAATGGTTTATCCTAGAAGAGAATTTTTTAACCAAATGGTTTGGAATATGGTTCCACATAACTACAGAACGTCTCTACCAATTTAGGGAAATTTCTGGCTCTTCAATAATCACCTTAGATCAAGCTAACACAATATATTCACTGTATGTTAGTTATCATGCCAGACAATTAAGCCAACAATACTTTTGTTGGTAACCCCGTCACCAGCTAGTTTAGCCTCGGAGAATGTTTATAACGATTTCACCAAATTCTACCCACTTGAAATCCATGTACCAAGCATAGATAAAGATGAACTCATAAGTGGGTTGTTTTAACATGTAATACCAACCTATCACTAGCAGAAAAAATACAGCCTTCCCATGTTAGAGTTCCAAAGAAAAATGTGTTCTTAGTGATATGTTGGATCCTCGTTATAACTTCATGCTCACTGCAAGGAGTCAAAGCTAGATAGACTCCATTTCAGCCTAAAAAGCAATTGATACAATCTCTTTGTAGGACTTGAAAGTGCTCGTAATCGGACAAGAACATAATTTACCAACACAAGTTACAAACACAAAAATCTGCATGTATTATCACTGGAGAAAAATGAGGCAATGTCTGCACACTAGAAGCCATCCATAAAAGAGCATAGACAACTATATAAACCATAATTCACACTTGTTAAAATATCCAACCTGATGATCAGGATTCTGAAACACAAAACTCCGCGGCTTCTTCACATGCAAATATCCACCAGTTGGATTCAGTAAACCACCCAAAATCTGCACAAATTCCATAAACAAAAATCACGGTGTGTTAGGATCTGTAAACTGAGGTTCGTGGAACTAAAACACACAAAAAAATCTATCCAAATGTGAACTGAAGTGCTATCTAATTCGAATTCTGAAGCATCAAATGTAAAACTTTAGGCACAAAAGCAACATATCACAATAACAAACACACGGATATCTGACTCTACATCTGCTTCAATTGAAAACTGCAAATAAGAAACTTTATATGTAAAGTGTACTGGAAACGAAAACTTCGCAACCAGGCAAATGGAACAATTACATGTCCCCAGCATTCTATATTTTTAGAAGCGTAGATTTCCCTCATCCATTGGGGCCGAGGAGCATCCAGAACTGTCCAGAGGGGATGCTGAGCGAGCAATCGTTGAGAATCGGGGGAATTCTTCCATACCGAGTTTTAACAGAGTAGCTGAGATTCCGGCACTCTATTGCGAAATCCTCAGCGACTGCGGCGGCGGCAAAATATCTTCCAGTAGCCTGAGACCGGAGGAGTGGAAGTTGCACCGCCGGTGTGGCGCAAACCACGACGGCTGTGGCATTCATTCCTTGAGATTAAGCCCCGCCAAATAATACTCACTTGATAAATACTTCAACTTCAACATGCTGCGTGTAATCTGAAAACCATTTCGGTTCGACCCAGACCCACTTTATTAGATGGGTTTGGAATATTTTTCTCTTTTTATTCCAGACTTCCTCTTTTCAGCCGAATGGATTTATCCTTACGAATGGTCTCCAAGCCGGCCCAAAGGTAACTGCCTGAGTAATTATAACCATGGAGCGGCGTCCACACTCTCTTATGAATCGTACTGAATTCAGGTGAATTTCGGCCCGAAAGCGAAAAAGCAAAGATTGAAACCCTCCATAAACAGTCTGGGAAATTCCACGCACAGAAATTCTCCCAAGGTATTTAATATTTTCTTAACAACTACGATTTCGGAGTTCAAATTCTTCTAAATACTTCTAATTTTGTCTCACGCTTCAAATTGTAGATTTAATTTAATTCATAATGTTGATTCAGGGCATCAAAATGTACTGATTGCGCCGCCGCTGAGTGATTTGACCCAATTTCTGTGCTATTCTTATTCGTATAATCACACTAATCTCTGCTAGTATTTGGAATTTGAATTCGCAGCCGTTGAGTTATATCTTTTCTGGAGAACTGCGGAAGGTAATTGTCCTCTGATCCATCTTTTGAAGCCTTCCTACTGTTGTTCCTCTCGAGAAGGACAGGTTCTATTGGTCAATTGAGCGGCTAACTAGATGTGGTTAAGCTGATGAATCATCCGTGAAACTCTGAGCTGAATAATTGTAATAATAAATAAATAACATTCCATTTTGCCTTTACTTTTATATGTAATTTTTTTTATTAATATGCTACATGAAACAAACATTTAATGGTTCCGAGTGAGATTTTGTGTATTGGTTCGATGAGATAAGGCAATTGTTTTGTACAATTGCTCTTTGCAGATCTTCCATGTACAACATAGTTGATTCCTTGAGTAGTGCGTATCAGGAGTTTATTGCAGCAGCAGCTGGTGTTTTAGAGGCAAAAGAAAGTTCTGGTGGCCAAAAAACCCCAACCACTGATGCTGCACTTGAAAATTTTAAGCAGCGGTGGGAATTGTTCAGAGTTGCTTGTGATCAAGCAGAAGAGTTCGTGGAATCTGTGAAGCAAAGAATAGGATCCGAGTGTCTTGTGGATGAGGCCACCGGTTCCGTCGCTGCTAAACCAGGGCAGCCCGTTCCAAGCGGACTTCCACCTATTAGTGCTGTTAGGTTGGAGCAAATGAGTAAAGCTGTTCGATGGTTAGTGATTGAATTGCAACAAGGATCGGGGGCTGGAGGTGGTGCTTCACATGCCAACATTAGTGCTCCTTTTGATGCTAGATTTTGATGTTGCTCAATAGGTATTACAAATGCTCATTTTACTATTTGGTTAATGTTTGAGTACAAAACTGTTTTACCAGCATATAATTGGTTTGAAGGCCACAATAACAAATTTTAGCCTCACTTTTTAAATGAATGGTACATATCTTCCTCAGGATATGAAAGTTACTTGTGGTAACTATTATACGTATTAGTAAAAATAATTTGGCCTGATAGAGCTAGATTCTAGATACACCCAAATAGGAAAAACTGGTTAAACTAACATTACCCATTGCATCTAGGGGAATGATTTGACGAGTGGCCTAAAATCTCATGTCATGTTGGATTGTGCCTTTGTGTTTAATATTTGAGATGTGGCATATGATTGAGCCTAATGGAAAGAGTGTTGCTGTAGTGAAGCGTACACGAGCAGGATAATGAATATTCTCTTAAATTTAGAAGAGAACGTTTGTATAGAATAATCAGGACTGTTAGTATAGCTCATGCATGGTCCATTTCTACCTCTTTCATGGTTCTCTCTCAATCTCGACATCATATTTGTGATTTTCTTATACCTCCCAACTGTTAACTTACATGGAATATCAATTTCCCTTCTTATATACGATTTGTTTGGGTCCAGCAAGTCTGAACTTCTGTTTATAGCTAGGGACCAAAACTAAAAGCAAGATTACATCTTTAGCCTTTTTAATTTATGTACCAGTGTCACAAAGAAACATTTACTCCTGCTGTGGTCTGTGCAGGGAAGGAAGCTTCCATTTCATTATCGGGTTGCTAGGCAATTGAATGTTAATCTGCAGATTGTAAAGACCAGAGAATTTTACGTCAGGCCGATGCTGTAAATATAATATGATCAAGCAGGAAGCTCAGGCCCTTCTGTGGCACTTCAGAGCAATTTACTTTTGCTTTATTTTATTCTATTATTCCGGATATTGGCCCTGTTGTTACGGCTCCGAACAATCAGAACCTCGATGATGGTGTAATTTTGGTGGTCGTTGGGTAGCTTGTGACAGCGTAATCAGCTATATAAACAAAGAGTTATTCGATCATCTTGTGTTGGAGCCATGTATGAAGTTACATCAAAAGCAAGATTGTGTTTTGACATCCAGATTCTATTCAAACAGACATAGACATAACATATACAAAGCATATTTACACAATTTACAAGTTGTGAGCTGAATGTATGAATATTCATAGGATCATATCCATCCATCAAATATGGTAACAATCAATTTTTTTAATAAAATAAAAACTAAAATATTTATAAGAACAATGAGCCAAATCCATTTAATTAAACCCACTACATGAACCCACGTCTCCTCCTCTCTCCTTCTGACTTCTGTTATCATTTAGACGGGTCGGTTCCGGGTTTGATCACCCGATTCTTATACCCATACTCAGACCGACACGAGACCCTGTTCCCCGGCCGCTCCGAGTTTAAAAATATTAAAAGAGCGGAGGGAGGCAGTAAGCAAATTGAGAAACTAAGAACACGTGCTATATCACAGACTACAGAGACATCTCTCTCTTCTCTAGCACATAAAACTGCAAGCAAAGTCATGCAGTGTAAGTGTTCCTGAAAAAAGCAAAATCTACCGGTAAGTTGTTCATCACGCCTCTTTTTCATATTTTTCTGTTGCTCTTTCCTCTCTTACTACGAGTCTTTTTTTCATATTATTCTGTTGCGCTTTTTGCTTTCCTTGATGCAATTTTCTTTTTCTTCCAAGATTAAGAAGAGAATTAGTAGCATTAGCTATGGCCCCATTTCATGTTAGTTTTTTTCCGAAATCAGATTGCTCCTTCTGCTTCGTTCGTCTCGATGTTCTCGGTCTGCGAATCGACTGTCTGTTTTTACTTGTTTTCTTTTATTTATTTCTTTCAATTCTCTGTAGTACATTTTGAGTGGTTTGGAGACCCCTTGTTGATGAGGATTTGAATTCTCTTGGTTTATCTACGTTTTGGAGTAGGGGATGAAAATGCACAAGTTCTATGCACGGATCTGCACAGTGAACTCCCTTGTTTTTCCTTCTTTATTGACGGTTTTGAGAAACACTTGCCCAACGAAGTGTTTTCAGTAAGGATTATGCCACATCTGCATAACATCAATACCATCACTGCATATCACACCCTCACTCTTTTGATTGACAACACCTGGTGTGGAGAATTTTCCATTGTAATGCTGCATTATTCTCCCTTGATGATTTGCAAGTTCAGTTTTTGAACTTTATTTGTTTTTGTTTTTGAGTGTGTCATCTAATAATGGGATGTGCTAGAAGCTGTTCTACTAATTATGGTCCCCTTATAGCGAAGGGCTCTGTTTAGGTACTTGGAGTCTAGGGTCTTGAAGATTACCTATCGTTATTAATAAATAGGTCCGCATACTTTTGAGGTCTATACGAAGTTAAAATGGACAATACCTCAAGTCAGAGCATTGATAGCATTGCACGTTGCATCAGATTATTTTTTTTATCTAGGTCGAGGTCGCAAGTGGCACGATTGATCCAAGCTGGTCATGACCGCTTTAACTAGGGTTTTTCGATCCATTCTTCTAATGTGACATTCGAATTAAATATGTCATCCGCTGTATAGTTATAGGACTAAAATTTATATATACATATATATATATATATGTGTATATATTCTTACATTCTTCATGCCACATTAGCAAAAGTGGCTAAAAAATTTTAAAAGCCCAAAATTAATTAAGTCACATGCAAAATATGTGATAATTTTCGACCCATTATTATATATATATATATAATGAAATTTGTACAAAATAATCAATCCAATTTTCAAATGAGCAGGATCGTTAGTACCAACACATTATAATTAGTGGATAAAAATTGCATTTTCCCTAATGTTATACGTCATCTTTAATTAGTAATCTATTTATTACTTCTTCTTCTTTTTTCATTTTAACAAGCAACTAGTCAATATATATTTTGTCATATAGCCGGTGAATTAAATTCAATATAATTAAAAATAAACAATTGCACGCAATATTTCTCAAATACTGTCGAATTGGATCCTATTTTGTAGGCTTAAATGTATTATTGGTTCTCGTAACTTAACTTATTTGACAATTTCATTTTTTAACTTTCTAAATTAGCATTTTGATCCTGTATTTTGATTTTCGTGGTTTAATTTTTTTATATGTCGGAGTTCTCCCTTATCAAAAAAATATATGTACATTTCATATGGCCTTTTAGAATTAAGGTTATTGTTCCTAATGGCTCCTTTTCCTTCCAGCACTTTGTCCTTTTAACTTTGTAGAATAGATTTTGGTCCTAATTTTTTTTAATTTTAACAATTTCAATTCTTTTGTCAATGGAGTTCACCTTTCTCATCGATGGAGGTGAACTCCAACGAGAAAAATGATTAAAAATTCCTAAAATTAAAAAAATATAATATCAAAATACTATCATACGTCAAATAACCTAAATTACGGAACCAAAATTACTTTTAAACCCTATTTTGTATTACAGAATCCTCCCTAATCATTCAATTTCCAGAGAAAAGTAAAACAACGTAATAAATGTTATCAAAATTAAAAAGTTTTTCATAACATACTTAAATTTATTCCAGCAATATTGTAACTAAAATAAAAAAAGACAGTACCCTTTTTGGCGGAAATGAAACTAAAGGATTTATTTTTTCATGGATTGTTTCATCATGTTGATGAACTCATCCATATCAATCAGCCCATCTCCGTCTCCGTCCACTCCTCTTATCATTCTCTTGCACCCCTCCAAACTGCACCTCTCCCCCATCCTCTTCAGCACCTCCATCAGTTCCTCCGCGCTGATTTTCCCATCCCCGTCACTGTCGAAAACCCTGAACGCCGCCTGTATATCCCCACTCTTCGCTCCTCCGTCGCTGCTGTACAGTTTGCTGAACTCTTCCAAGTCGATGAATCCATCCCCGTCTGCGTCCGCCACCCGGAACGACTTCGCAGCCTCGGCGGTGGTGGTGGCGCCTCCTCCGAGGACTTTGAGGGCTTGCTTGTACTCCTCCAGGGAAATCTTTCCGTCGCCGTTGGCGTCGAACTTATCAAAAATCCGCCTCGTTTCATCCTGAAAACTACTTCTAGTCAGAATGCTTGGTGGCTTTTGGATTTCCTTTTGTGTTGGGGACTTTTTTCTGAAGCTGCGATAGAAATTGAGGAAGCCCATTTTGGAGGTTTTGGTTTCAGAAAGGAAATTCGAGTACCAGAATTTTTTTTATGGAAATTCCAACTTCAGCCACTCTCATATTTATATATGCATGCTTCAAGTGGGAACTTTGTTTCCTTTTTTTTTTTTTTTTTTTTGGATAATTGTAAATTTAGCAGTGGGAGCACGCGGTTCTGGGTTTATGGAATTAAATGAGCATATTTGCCAACCAGGTCTCACTAATTTAATACTAATTACTTTGTGATATGAAGTCCAAATTGGAGTGATGTATTAGGTATCTATATACTCCGATTTTAGGTTTGAATTTACTAGAGTTCGCCTAAGCTCACAAGTTTGATTAGAACAAAGTTTAAAAAAAAAAAAAAAACACTCTGCTTGTAAAGCTTCGTGCTTAAATCAATAAAGATGAATTCAGGTAAAACTTGAAAAAATATTAAAAGTTGTGAAAATTATACTTGGTATTTAGAGGGTGGTCATTTCTAAGTTTTGTCCAATTGTATGATTTAGTGTGAACTGTTATTTAACTTTGATTAAATATACAATTGAATCTGATTTGAATTGGGTTCAAAGTTGAGGTTTTAGGGAACTCTAGATATGACATACACAAATTCAGAGCAATTTATGCTACTAAGATGTCTTTTTTGGGGACAATCCAGTGGTTTGGGCTCTAATTTTAATAAACAATGTATTGAATAATACAAGTTTTTTTTTTTTTTGGGTATTAAATAGATAAGTTTTTTATTATATATAAGTCCTTAATCTTATTATTTGAATAGAGCTTCATTGACACTTGAATTGGAATATTTAGTAAGATATTAAATTCTAATTTTGTATTTAAAATTACAGGTCAAAATTCTCTTTAAAAACCAAATTCAATCAATCACATTGTGTAATTGCATTTATTTTTAATGCACAGTCGGGGTATAAATTCAGTTAGTTGTTCAATTGAAATGGATTTAGAATAAAGCGTTCCTGCAGGTAAGGTATCTCATAGGTTTGCAAGAAATGGTCGTCCCGGCATCTTTTACGTACCGCGTAGTGCATTTTGATGCTTTATATGATTTTTTGTAATTCTTTCTGATAAAGCCGTATGTGCTTAGACGGATAATTTGGTGTTGAAGCCTACCCGTTTATTCAAATTCCAAATGAAAAATAATGTTAAAAAACACAGCCTGGAACAACAATCGTAAGTAAGAAGTACTTACTCTTTTAACTATTCTCTTTGATGTGCTTATATGATTCTTCGTTAACCGTTTGATGTTGAAAGATTTTTACTATGTTTCTTCTTTTTCTTTTGATTGATTCCTTTCCTCCTTTTTTGATATGAATAATGTAAATACCCACAGAAATTATAACACGACGTTAGATACCTTCGTACCCCCACAAATTGTAGATCCTTTGGGACCGAAAAAAAAGTAAATTGTAAACCACGAATCTTTTGAAAAAAGTGATTCCGTTTTGCATTACTTTTTAGTACTTTTATTATTTTTGGTAAACGACCACGTCATATAAAAGGTTTATGTTATATATTAGAAAGGAGAATAGTTCAATTTCAATCACGAATTCTCACATGCAAATCCTATACATTAAATTAACATTTCCTTTTATGAATAAATGACAATGAAATTCGAACTTAGAACCTTCTGTTTGATTTGAATCTAATATCACGTTAAACTTTTTAAAATTTAAACTTTTAGAGAAGGGGTTTTATTATGCTTCAGTTAAGATGCCACCTCAAATGTTTGCCTTAAAAGCCTAAGAGCAAAAGAAAAGGGATCTCTAGCCCAACAGATTTAGCCCACACAACTCATGAATCAAGCCCTTTACCACATAATGCTACAATATCTCTATCAATCTAACAGGCTCAAGAATTGCTCATTTCAGCAAACTTAGTCATCATATAGCAGGGTGGCCACATAATACAAGTTGCTGAAACATTAAGACATCATAAGTAAAAAATGTTGAGATAACTCCAATAGGTTCGAGTGGAAATGACTCTTTAGTCAATAAATAATTGTATCTCTATATATCTAGATAGATTAGTATGATGCAATCGAAGGTCATATCTTCGTCTAGATAAGTCCAAATTCCACGAGTCTTAATAACACACACAGTTATCTAACGACACAAGATTTGCCACAACTAATCTTCAGAGCTTACTCTACGAACGCTTATAAATTGAGGCGTGATGCAGTCATTTTGGTAACACAATCTATCACATTCAAACTATCTTCTTCCTCATTTTTTAAGTTATTTTCAGCATACTTTTGGCACTCCACTCGATTTTCTTCAATTTCACACTACTTTTAACTATTATTTTCACTTAGATTATAGTTTCTCGTTTATTTTTTCAGTGAGAACATTGTTGACTTAAGCATTAAAGTACTAACTTTTATTTTGTAAAACTAGTCCTTCGATAATTGTAAAATTTATATGAATCCTTACAAAATTTGCACTATCATTGAACCCAATTACGAATCAAATCGTGTTCAAACTATTCACATATTATGCACGAAGAAATATTAAAAAAGGTGAAGTTTATATACCCTTAAAATATGTACTACGAATTTTGGAATTTCGAATTGAAAAATAATTAAGTTATTTAATATTATATTGTGGGATACAAACATGTTTAAGTTTCGTTTATTGAATATAAGAATCAGATTTGAATATATTTATCTATATTTACGTTTCCTGATTCTTTAAGTAATCAATTAAAGATAATAAAATACGCACCAAAAGATTAAATTATTTGACCTCAAGTCGTACGCAGTTTTGTTAAAGCTCGTTCGAACTCAATACCATTAATAAACAAATGAAAAAGAGGCCCAACCTGCCGACATGTAGTCCCAGTCTTGGCCCTGATTGGAGGCCAACCAAATGAACCTCATCCTAGAATAAAATGTCCTTGGCCCGACAAATATTCCCTCAAGACCAACATATCCACCATATCTCTAATCTCTTCATACATTTAATACTTGGAAAAATACAATTTACCCTCCTATCTAAATCATTGATTGAGATAATTTTTTTTTTTAAAGACAGAAGATAATTTATTTTATTTTTTAAAACACAAGGGGTAATTTGTTAATGGTTTTTTCACATGAAGGTATTTTTATTTCACATATCACAAAGGGATAAATTACATTTCCCATTTAATATTACTTGTGGAAATATGTCGTCCAGATAGCTCATAATCCATCAATAAAGTATTGAGAATACATGAATAAGTATGAAATTATTTTCCTCATATTAGACTTGATGTACCCTTCGTCACCGTAATTCAAAATCACACTAAAACTCCAAATTCTATGAAAAGAAATGTCGATAATCCCATAATATTAATATCAAAACATTTTTGTTATAAAAATAGAAAAAGCAATAGTGACACCCCACAGATCCATCAAAAAGAATTGTATTTGTATCATATATACCACCAATTTTTTATAGTTGATTTACTATCATAAAAGATAAAATTCTAATCATATGAAAAGCAATAAATGGATGAGTACGTATGTTTAATTTCATCAAAAACCTTACCAAGAATCCAAACTCAAATCATGAGTTCGACAACATGAAATCGTAACTTTTAAATCACAACGAATGAATCAATAAAAAAATCCGTACTTATTTTATTTAATGAAGCACAAATATCCACATAAAAGAATTGAGCCTTTTAAGCAAGTGTGAATGACAATATCTGGTACGACATCATAATTTCCTTATGGTGTAAGCTTTGCATCTGGAGCGTAAAAATGCGTGCACCACACGGGCTATATGATTCCTAGTTATCATTATAATTCTGAACCAAAATCTTAGCTCCTAAACTTAGCTTTATTCCATCTCCACCACACGCATGCACCGCCCCACCATCACCCTTTCAAAGAGCATTTTGTGTTATATTTAGATTTATTATATCTAATAATTAGTTAATTACATAATTTATTATAAAAGAATAATTGATTTCAAAAAGAGCAAGTCTAGCATAATTTTATGATGGATTATGTAAACGCTGATTGTAGATAAATTTTGATATTGAGTTTATTTCTATGTTGGGAGTACCATAAAGTAAGCAATAAATTTTAAAACTTTTAAGTTTTAAAAAAAATCAAGCAAATTAAACGTAAATAAGATTTTATGGAGAATAAAAATTTGGGTGAATGATAGCTGCGGGGAACAATAAGTTAAAAGAGGGTTTGGATTAAGGTTAATTAAGGAACTATAAAAAATTATGTAATGGAATAATTAGTTAAGAAATAGTAAAACATGGTTCCCACGTAATTTAATTTCAATGGTGATTATTAGAAAAAATGTAAATTATATCGGCACTTTCTAAAGTTATGTATGATTACACAAACACACTGTATTCTTTGTAAAATCATAAGCACATTCATTGAAGTCGTAGTTGTAATTAAAAATATATTTTTTGTTCAATAGTAAAACTTTATACATACACCTTTGAATATATTGCATTAACACCTCAATCAAAATAAAGGCGTGGAGTAGTGAATGGTTGAGTAAAATAAGGGCTTGATATATATTCATTAATTGCAAAATTAATAAATATATAAAATAAATTTAAAACCCATAATTTGTATTTATTAAATTGGGTAAATTTATTTAAAAACAAAAGAAAGCTGGTTGGTATACATGTTTGTATTTGGATTATGATGATCATGGAGTTGATGCCTATCCCCTGTGTTTAAGATATAGCTATAGCTATCTTCTTTTGTGAAATGAATTGTTAATTGGCACACGAGGGGGAGTGGGGTAATTTGGTATTCACCTTTATTCCTTGGTGGAATCCCAATGTGATCACTTTATATCTTTTATGCTAATGGAGTCGCCAAAACTAGGGACGGATGTAGGGTTGGAGAGGAGTTCAAACTTATCGTAAACAATTTCGAATAATTACATTTATATATTTTTATTTTATGATTTATTTATATTTTAATTTTTTAAACTTATAAAAATCATCCCTTACATTAAAAAAATAAAGATAATTTGTATAAAAATATTAATATTTTTGAAGACGTTGATGTAATTGTATGAAAATATGAATGATTTTGTGCAAATAATATTGATGTTTAATAATTTTTCAGAAAGTAGAAAAGTAGTTTGTGTAAATGAATTAATCAAAGGTAAAAGACGATAAATATAATTTTTTTTCTTTTCATATATTTGTCAAATTACTCTATCTTTTCTAGTATTATATATATGATAGAAAATAAAACAAGAATTGGATGTAGCAAGTGGGACGACCATATTGACAGAATTATTGCACAAATAGTACCGTCAAAAAATTGAGGTGATATTACATGAATTATGGTCCGTTGATATTGCCTACACCTACAAATTAATTAAGTAGACGGTGATGCATCAATTATTAGACGTTGGTGACAATTATATATGGATGGAACATGATTGGACTACTTATGTTTTGCGATTATTAATATTATTCCCTAAATCAAAAGCGTGTTTTACAATCTTGATTCTTGGTACTTGCTAGAAATCATCCTTTCATCTACTTCTCTACCCTACCTATACAAAACCCGATTATGATGCATTGCTTTTTCTCTGGAGAAGCTATCATCTAATCTAAAATTAACTTTGTTTTGTAAAATTGTTTAGTTATTCTTAATGACATAATTAAAATGAACTAATATATTTGATGCGCAATTTTATTTAAAAAAACACTTAACTTTGTTCTAATTTAACGTGTAGCGTAAATTAAATTTCAAAATTATTATATATTTAATTATTAGAAGATTAATTAATCTAACTATAATTATATATATATATATATATATATATATATTGAATATGAAAATACTAATCAATTAATGAGAATTAAATTTAATTGATTGTTAGAATTATATTGTGCTGACGTGTCATGATCGGGCGTATTCGCTTTTTTGTGACTAGCGGACCATCACACCTAATGCAATTGATTATGAGAACTCCGACACGGGTCTGAGTGATCACCATCTTTTATACGTACTTGGCTTGTCCGCGAGATGGCTCGATTGGTAAGTGTTAATTCATGGGAACATGCATGAAAGAGTAGGAAGACAAGAAAGCGATGCTGCCCATCCATGCAGCCCCACCGTGCCCGGTGGTTCTGTCGACAAGAAAACGGCCTCAATCCGCCGTGCCTGGTGGTTTTGTGGATTCCCACAATGCGTGGTGGTTCTATGGGCAAGAAAATGGCCTTTGCTGCATTCGATGCTGGAGAAAATTGGGCATGCAATTATGTGATAATTGACTCCGCAAATGAAATGACACTCGTAACATATAGAATAGTGAACTTTATTTTTGATAATTCACATATGAGATTTTAAGTTTACGTTCACGCCAACATTAGTTAATTTATTATTTTATTTTAATAGTAGTTTGTTCTCCTAAAAATTTGGTTTCATGTAATTATTGTACCAAATTAAATTTATATATTGATCTACGAAAAAATTTGATTTGGTTACTTAAATTCTAAGTACAAAACCATATAATATGCTTAGAAATTTAAATATATTGATGTAGTTGTATTGAATAAAGGAAACTTAAATTATAGAATGGAATAAACTTGAGATGGCAAAAATTATCTAGAAAAAGTGAAATGGCGTTGACCTATTAAGGTTTGTAACCGACCAAATGATAATATTATAACTAAATAAGGATGGAATGATGAAAGCATGCACTAATTCTATTTTGTCTTCTTAATCTAACGACCCAAGTTTAAGGTTACATGATTGTCTCGGCATGTGCCCGACGGCCGATCCAAACTGACTTCCCCGCGGCTTCGAATCTGTCTCGTGCATGGTTTGAGTAAGTAACCGTTGCCTTTCAAAAACATAAATGTGAGATCCTATTTTAGTGAATCTACTGTAAAAGTTTTTTTCTGAGGAGTTGGGATCTATCGTTTCACATGGTATTAAAATTTGTCCTTTATATACGTGTCATTAAAATATTTAGGATAAATTATCGAAAAATTGTAATTTAGGTTCCATAATTTATTTTATTTGTGATTTTAGTCTTATTATTTTACAACTCAATAATTTAATTTCACAAATCCAAAATCATTATAATTTATGTTTTATTAATTATTTTTATTAATTTTTAATGGAAGGAGCACGTGCACAACTAAGTAATTAATATCACAGCTTCTATGGAGCATGAATCATTCTTCTCCAATGGAGATTTTTAGCGTATTGCTATGAGATTTTTAGATCTTTTTAATTTTTTTAGGTATATAATTACAGTAATATCTTAATAAATTAAATAACATATTTTTCGATCAATACATCACTATTTGATTAATACATTAATATAATTAAAAATAATCAAATAAATAACAATATATAAACTCACATATTTATATAAAATTAAATAAATACCCACATATCTGGTGAAACTTAAACTTATTCATAAGATTTCAACCTTAACCATTAACATAACACATCATTGGTCTGATGAATTTTTTCATTCATTAATTCACAACACATGCATTTAACATTTTTCATTCTGCTAATTCTAAAATGTTAATTATCTATTTGGTAGAAATTAAACGCATAAAATGGAATAATTATTACCACAAGTGTCACTTTATATTTTTCTTAATTGATCAAATTAAATTACCTAAAAATTCATAACATTGAACAATTACTTGAGATCAAATCCTAAGATATGGTGAGATCTGTTTTCCAACTCATGGAAAGAAGTTATCTTTTATTTTCTGGAGAAGAAAAGGACAACATGTCTAATTCATTATTATAAATAAAATGGAAAATAATCCTGCTCATTATGACTCTTAATTACACCTCCTAATTACATCGTTTAATTAAATTACCAAAAGTATATAATTAAAACATTTAAGAAAGAAGATCTTATGTATCTTTTATTAATTCCTGAGGTGGGTCGGCCATAATCTTCTTGCTGGCTCTTACAACGCAATCCAACTCGATCAAGTATGTCCCAAATACTTTCCCACTAAATACAACTATCTATTTAACTCTTAATTTACCTGATTTTATTACATTAATTAATTTCACTTAATCTATTTACATCCATGTCTTTTTTTAATTTGTTCCTGACATGATTAAAGTAATAGACTAAGGTAAATTACAATTCTAAAAAGTTCTAGCGGTAAAATCAAGTTCTCATATATATTATTATAGTTTTCATTTATTTATGATATATATTTTTATTTAAAATTAAAATATGTAATAATTTGTATTGATCAATTCAGCTCGCTTATTGAAGTGAAATTACGGTTGAACCCATCTTGCAAGTTAATGTAATTATCTTATCTCCTATAATTAACAATATTTATATGTCATTGTCATTAATTCTTATTACTCAAATGTCAATTAATTAAAAATTACAAAAAGAAATACTGTTTTCTTTGAGGGAATACCGTTTTCTTCTCACTACTAAAAATCTGAAAAGTGGGGCCTACTCCATTCCCCTGCTATAAATCTGTTTCTCCTTTCCCTGTTTTCACTTCAGTAGTCATATAGCTTCACTCCGAGTCCTTCCTTTCATCTGCATTCTGCACTGCTTTTCTCTCTCTTTAAAGCTCTCTACACATTGGAAAGGAAACCTACAACTCTAACCTATACATACATACACAACAAAGAAACAATTTCTCTGCGTCAAGGAAAAATTCCGGCCAAGCCCAACATCAAGAATAAGAATGGTCGACGTGGACCGGAGGATGACCGGTCTGAACCCGGCCCATGTCGCCGGCCTCCGCCGCCTTTCCGCTCGTGCCGCTGCATCCGCCCCCTCGACGCCGCTTCCTCCGCGTAACAGCCTTTTTTCCTTCACTTCCCTCGCTGACAAAGTGATTTCCCACTTAAAAAGCTCGGGTATCCCGGTGCAACCCGGGTTATCCGAGTCCGAGTTCGCGTTAGCTGAGGCTGAGTTCGGATTCGCCTTCCCGCCGGACCTGAAAGCAGTGCTCTCAGCCGGCTTGCCTCTTGGAGCAGGCTTCCCCGACTGGCGCTCATCGGGCTCGGCTCGGCTACAGCTCCGCGCCTCCATTGACCTCCCCATTGCTTCCATTTCTTTCCATATAGCTCGGAATGCTCTCTGGTCGAAATCCTGGGGCCCGCGGCCTTCCGACCCGGAGAAGGCCCTGAAAATAGCTCGGAACGCTCTGAAACGGGCTCCTCTGTTGATACCCATTTTCAACCATTGTTATATTCCTTGCAACCCTTGTCTTGCGGGAAACCCTGTTTTCTACGTCGATGAAAATAAAATCTTCTGTTGTGGGTTCGATTTATCGGATTTTTTTGATCGTGAGTCATCCCTTTTCCATCAAAGCTCCGATCCAAGAACTCTCTCCAAGCAACGTTCTATCAGTGAACAATCAGCCGGGTCATCGACAAACTTCTCGAGGAGAAGTCTAGATATGATTTCCGGCGGACGAATGCCGCGGTGGGTGGAATTCTGGAGCGACGCAGCCGTGGATCGCCGCCGGAGGAACTCCAATTCGTCCTCATCGTCATCTTCCTCACCGGATAGGTACTTAGACATGCCGAGATCCGAAATGCCGAAATGGGTCGACGACTACGTGAGCCAAATCGGGTCGGTTCTTAGAGAAAGTGGGTGGGCGGAGTCCGATGTATCTGAGATCGTAGACGTCTCAGCATCTGGGTTCTTCGAAGGCGAGATGGTGATGTTAGACAACCAATCAGTTCTCGACGCTTTGCTGTTAAAAGCGGATCGGTTTTCAGACACCCTCCGGAAAGCGGGTTGGAGCTCCGAGGAGGTATCGGACGCGTTGGGGTTTGATTTCCGACGGGAGAAGGTAAAGAAACCGGCGAAGAAGCTGAGGCCGGAGTTGGTGGAGAGATTCGGGAAACTGGCTGAGGCGGTGAACAGGTCGTCCTCGAAAATGTGAACCGGCAACCGGGAAGCGTCGAGATTCTTTCCTACTTTTGTATTTTCAGTTACTCGAAACCTCGTGTTTGCTTTTGGCCTCATTTGGGCAGAAGTCGTGGTTTAGGAAATGGGAAAAGTCGGAGTTTGAAAAGAAAAAGAAAACAGTAAAAGTAATTTTTCTTTTTACAATAGAGAACAGTAAAAGTAACACTTTTCTATTGTACTTTGATTTTATTTTACGGTGGCATACCTTACCTGTAACTGTAATGAAATCAAGTAGAAAAGCTATACACTTAACTAATTTTTATTTTTAATTTTATTTTATTTTATGATTATTCCTCACTACAATTTATGCATTTCGTATTATACGTAATTTTTATGTAAAATATTTTTTTTTAAATACTCAAAATTTAATAAATTAAGTTAATTTTACAATATATAATATTATAATAATAATTTCTATCTGCTTTCTGCTCCCAAAATTCAATCGTAAGTTTATATGTCAAGTTTTATCCAAAAAATTGATAGATAAATAGCTTAAAACTATAACATTATACACCTATTGATAGTTTGTTCAATTGATAAGATTGAGACAAGATTGACATCTCACAATTAAAAAGTTGTGAATTTGAGTTTTACAAATGTATCTATTAATATATTGGATTTATTTTTAAATTTAAATATATTAAATATTGTAATAAATAGTGACCGTAATAAACTGAGAATATTAATCGATGAGTAATATTTATCATACATTAAAATAAATAAAAAAGAAAGGAATTGAAACCATTTGTGGTTGAAATCTAAAGAGGTAGGTAGATAGATACATGGGAAGAAAACAAAAAACAGGGAGAATAGGTCTAAAAGGGAAAAGAAATCTAGTGTGTGTGGGTTCAATCATGTACACTATATACAGCTAATATATAATAATAAAAAATAAGATATGTGGGTGGATGATGTGGCAGAGATAATGAACCAGGGGGCGCACGTGCGCAGAGGAAAAATGACGTGGAGTGGACCCCACCCCCCTCATAGTTTGAAATGAACCAGCATGGTGCGCTGCCGACGTGGGGGCAGTGCTATTGCTTTCGAGATAAGCGACAAGGACGACGTCGTTCTCACTTAACAACCCCCCCTTTGATGGGAAATTTTAGCCGGTGCGCGATTTTACCACCAAAGAAATAAAATTATATTTACTATATGATTATTATATGGTCTAGAAAAATGATTTGATTATGAAAGAACTCTTTTGATCATGCAAGTATCTCTTTGTTTATGATAAGTGAAACAAAAACTAAATAAACAAAAATAAACAAGAAATGGAAAAATAAAGTCTTATATAAAAGAGTAGGATGAAATAAAAGGAGGGCAAAATCAAACAAAGAAAGAGGTTACTAGAAAAAGAAAGTAGAAAAAAATCAATTTGGTATTATCTTTTTAAATAAAAATTATTTTATCAATGTTAAAAAACACACGAATAGACAATTAAAACTTTATTAATAGTATAGATTTGTCTAATATAATAAGGGTTCATGTCTTTTTATTTTGATTCAGTTTGATTCGAGCAGTTTACATAAATTAAGACTCTTATTGTATCAGCATATACAATAGTATCTTTTTCTTGAGCTAATCATATGTTATCTAGCGTTCCAAAATCCATAAAACTCAATATATATGAATACCAAATTTGGTATGACATGCATTCTCTCTCGATTATTGAACAATCTTGGACCAAATATTACCTCCGTCTTATCCACTTCACAAACTTGATTGTTGAATTATTATTGCTAAGACTGATCCCGACATATCTAATTTTATTGTAATATCATAATATATTCCAATATAATCTATACTATATAAAAAATAAAAGATCTTCCACACTCACAATGGCGGTTACTTGCAATGCGACACCAATTTTTTATAAAGCTAAAAATGCCCCTCAACCAATAGAATAACTAACTTATTTAACTTTTCAAATATTACATTAATTATTTTCTTTCTTTTCTTTTCTTTCTTTTATTTATAATATAATGTATTAATTTATATATATATATATATATTATTTATAATATTATTATAATATATTTTAAAATATAAAAAAATTATTTATTATATGCACATACAAACGATGTGCTAGAACAGCTAATTAATAATAAAAAAACTACCAGTCACCAAGTCCAATTTGTATATTGAGCATCCGAAAAACAACCTCGACCACACTTTCCATCTATATAAATCTTAAATGTACATATCAATATATCATATATATTAATAATTATCATTTTATACATACAGTGGAGAACAATATATTAAAATATCTCATAAATAAAGCCATTTATATATATATTATATATACATATATATATATATATATATCTTTTTTTTCCTAAAAATTATTTTGGAGAAAAAAAAAAAAAAAAGGCCATACAATTCCACCTTAGCCAATTATAAGTCGACATTTGTCTCTTGGTGGAGGCTCAGGGCGAGAAAAAGAAACAAAGAAATTGAGGAATGGGAAAAGAGAAAAGGTGGAAAAATAGGTGGTGACAGGAAATGGGAGGACAGTTTGTTCTCTTGTGTTGAGATAGTGTGTTTGTGTGTTTGATTTTGGTTGGAATTAGGAAAGGGAAGAAAATCAGATGTGTTTGGATGACAGGAATCCGACAACCATAACTTGTTCACGTTCAGCTTTTGAGCGACACAACAACGAGGTAAGACATATATGTTTTGCTCTTTCTTTTCGAAGCCATGAATAAATTATAAATTTCACAATATATATATATATATAAAGATGACTACATTTACACATTTGATTTATAGTTGATGTACATGAATTATTTATATTTTTTTGGATAATTACAAAAATTACCATTGGTACCCCAAAAACAAGGATGCTTTGTGTAATGTGTAGTTAATATTTTTGGGGTGAATATGTAATTTTTTCAAAAATAATAGTAATTTGTGTAAATAATGCTGACATTTTCAATAGATGTATGTGTAATTTTTCAAAAAGAATGAGTAGTTTATGTAAATAGACCTAACGTCAAAAGTGTTAATTTGATTATCTCAAAAAAAATATTTTCATGTTTTTCTTTTAAACTTTTTAGTTGATCAGTATGTAATATTTAAATATGTACAAAAATATATAGCAACGGAAATCTTATATGTAAATAGTTGTATATATATATATATATATATATATATATATATATATATATATATTTAATAATATTTAGGGGAAGAAGTTTAAAAAAATAAAAAAGATGTTTGAGAAAGTGAGACATGTTTGTTTTACTTTTTCAGGGTGTTTTGTGCCTTTTACAAGAAGAGGTTTAAAGATTGATCCAAACTAGTCGTTGATTCTTAACTTGATTTTATTTTTCACGATATTTATTAAAATATAGCACCCCATGAAAGTGCCTATTTTTCCATAGCCTTGAAGGTATGAAAAGGAATGATTGTCTAGAGGTTGTTTCAGAATTTTGACATGGTTCATTCCTTGCTTCATATTTTTTATAATAATTGTTACACGTTACTTTTTTTTCCAAATTCATAACAAAGTTTTACGCTTTTTTTATTTTATTTGACATGAATTGAAATTGAAAATATTAAAATCATATGAATCATATCAATAAAATTCACATTACTTGATGTTTATCGAATTTGACTAATTAGCAAAATAGAGATCAATGCTTAAGTAGTAATAGTTTAAAGCATTATACTTAATACTTGTTAGAGTCCAGTAACAACACAAAATGCCGAAAGACAGGTTGAGGTATAGAGGACCAACCAGCAAAATATGGATTAACACTTTAATGCGTAAGTTAGTAGTGGTTTTAACAAAAATAAAGACAAGAATGTATAGAAAACTTATAAAATCAATAGGCTAAATGAGAAAATAGATGAAGAACATTGCAGTATGCAGTACTGTAAAATGAGAGACTTCATAAGTTAGTCGACCAAGTTATCTCTTTTTGACCTACCAAGAATTCTATTTATAGGAGTAAGATGAGACAATTAAAGACTTGATTGAATATGATGTTGATATCCTCATATAACTATTGACGGCTTGATTTTTGTTTTCGATTTCAGTTGAAAATATGTGTTTTTTATTTGATGTAGAACGATAATGTGCTTGGATTAATTAATAATATCGTGTTTTATATTGACTATAGTGTCGAAAATCAATATCTTTTTAATACAAATATATATAAACCAACACATTTTCACTTTAATTACTATTTCAAAACTTGAAAACTGAGATTGAAACAAAAAAAAAAAAAAACAAATAGGATTTGAAGAATGATAATGATGGGTGTGAATTGAAGATTTTTGTTTATATCATTGCTTAAGATGGAAGCGGCCTAAGGGATTTATAATATAATCATTTAATTCTGTTATAGATAAATATATTATTGTTACCTTTGCATTATCATAATTATTACAATAGTTCTTTTGAGGATAAGTTCATCCATCACTCCACCCTTTTCTGCAACCTTTTTTAATACTTTCTCCATTTATTTTATTTTTTAATTTATCTCTACCGCTTCATAAATAAAATTTCAAAGTTACAAGTAATTCCAAAAATAATACTTTCTCCATCATACTATATTACTCTCATTTTCTAATATTCATTTTAAAATTTTAAAATAAATAAAAAATGTTTATTTCTTTTTATTTTTATTAGTTATAATTTAAAATTATGTATTACGTCACTAATTAATAGACTTATAGTTTTTTGTTAAAAAGAAGATAGTTTTATTTTAAAAAATAAAGTTTAATTTTTTAATCCAGCTCAGCTTGGTTTCGTCTTTAAGCAATTATACTAATCCCTCTTCCTAAATTACGAAACTACTTTAACTTGCAAAACTTTAAATAAATGCTCCAACGGTCCATTTTACTCACCTTTCTATTCCATCGCCTCTCGGTCTTATTCACATGCTACTTCTTTCCAATAACAATTTTTGCTAATGACCAAAACACGTTGAAACATAGTGAAATAGCACTTCAAAAATCGACTTGGTATAATCCTCCCTATTGATATTATCAATCTTAACAAATTCTTGCATCAATGGATTGTACATTTCACTAGATGAAGATTAAACACCCAAAATGCACCCATAAGTAAGCCAACTTCCATAACAAAACAATGCATTCGCATTTTGTCTAAGGGTAGATCGAATCGAGTCAACCAGCCTAACCAAAAAACACGTAGTGAGGACTATTGGATGGGGGCCACGTGGCCCAATCTGGAGAAACATGACAAATGCGGTACACTGAGCATAATCTATGAATAGTGTGCTCATTTAAAAAATCATGAAATTGAATCCAATGACTCTAGTCGAATGAGCTCTATTGGATTCCTAAAATATACTTGATTTATATTTATTCCCTACTACTAAGGGCTTAAGACTACATATTCGACTCATCAATCATAACTAAAGATACGTAGCCACAAATGTCAAATATATTCAAGTACTTCAATATTTGTTACTTCTCAAATTGTTCTCGTATTTAACTTACATATTGAAAGTTTATAGTTTGGACCTACGTACCTACTATTTTCTTCACCTACATTTCTGAATATATGTATTAATTTGAGAAACATCTTAACTATTTGAGACAAAATTGAAAAACCCAACCCAGATTTGAACTCGGGATGAACATGAAAAGTGAAGTGAAAAACTAGATCTTGAATGAGATCCATAGAGAAGGCATGTCGGATAAAACCTTCCCTCACTACCTCACATGTACTTTGACATTTAAAGTTTATAATCTCTCTTGTCAGGTTCTGGAATCTGCGACCCAGATGAGATCCATTTTGAATTCATACATTGATGACTCAACTATCATGACTCTGAATTATCATATGTTATGTGAACCATCAGATTAAAGCCTAAATAAAATACCAACAATCACAAACGATTTAATCATATGAACTTTTTATTCTCCACATACACATACACATACACATACACATCCACTGTTTGAAATCAAATCTTCCAAAAAAAGATTTTAAAACCAAAACTATTCGGTTGTTCTCTCAAAGATATATACACCGACGAAGAAGTCGGGTTCTGACCATGATATCCGATCACCAAGTAGGTATATATTATTGATTAATCACGCTATGCCTAAATTGTATACCTGCATACTAAAGTATTCTCCATTTAAATTGTCGATTTTAATATAATATATGATCATCTTTACTTTAAATTATTAATTAGAATATCTTACTAATCAATTTTTATTTTTTATTTATTTTATTTTGAATCGATCAGATATTAATAATTAAAACTCGCTATTAAAGTACTTTCCATTATTATGGCAGTGTGATCCATAGCATGTAATGTGGGTGGCCGGGTGGGGCGGCTCTTAATTTTCTGACGGGTCTGGAAAATCTGGACAGCGCCCGCCCACAACTACTTGACATTCAAAGATAGCCTGAATAATCGTGCCACATACTTGAATAGATAATCAGTTGACAAAATTTGACAAGGGCCAACATGTAACTACTTGCCCGACCCATTAAGATGAAAGGTTCACCATGAAGGATTAATATGGGGCAACGCCCATTAAAGGAGAAACAACAACAGGCCTTCAGGTCCACGTGTTTTCTCATACGGGTCGGGTCAATTCATCAAGTCCCGAAGTCTAGACCGTAGAGGGTGTTGCAGATGACATGATCTGAAGGGGCTAAATGAAGTATAAAACCCTCAGTACTTCATTAGGTATGTACATTTGTTATCCTGCTACTTTACTCTTAAGACCTTGTGTTGCACTTTTAAAACCTTGCGGCCCCTTTGTGCGATCTGTTAACTAGGGAGGCACTCCGTCCCGTGTTCTTGAGTTGTTTCAAGAAAGGATCGATCAGTGTGCGAAGGCGAGGATCAGGATTGGGTGATCACATGACTACTAATAAAGCAAAATACTGACTGTGGAAAGACAAGGATCAGGGGCCGTATGGATACGGACAATAGTGAATTCATTTTAATGGCATGCCATAAACGTAAAAGTTCACAAACCTCGGTTGCAAGTCTAACTTGGATACATTGCCGATTACATGAGTAACTTTAAAGAACATTTCTGATACTAACATATTGTTATACCATGGCATCATCATACGTACAACCTATTTTGATAGGTACCTTATCCGTGCTGAGGAGCACGACTGTCATGCTCAGTCAACCTTTGAACATCTCG
The DNA here is from genome assembly GCA_034509725.1 of Sesamum angolense. NCBI lineage: Eukaryota > Viridiplantae > Streptophyta > Magnoliopsida > Lamiales > Pedaliaceae > Sesamum > Sesamum angolense. The sequence goes on along the minus strand of JACGWL010000001.1, from coordinate 5,215,062 downwards.
TCCTGCGCTGAAGGAAATGCAGCAGCTTTACACGGCTCAGATTGCTGGCCGCATGCCAGTAAATTCTGTATAAGTTTCCTAGTGTCTTTTACTAAAACTCTCTGTATGTATGGACTTCTACATGGCCTGAAGGGATTCAGTCTCGTCCTCGTTGGGTGTCCTTTTATGTTGAATTTTCATTGCCTTGACACGAAACGCGGCCTGCACTTCCCTCACAAAACATCAATTCACTCCTCAGTTATAAACCGACAAACACCAAGACAAAAGACGTAGGTGAAACTAACAAGACATAAATGAGAATCCAATGACAAGGTTCTCTGCAAAGGACCGGGAACCTTAGACGGTACTTCATATCTATATGGTTTTTAACGTTGTCAGGATTGATCTGTGCACAGGAAATGCAAAATCTGACCTTATCTGAACCAAACTCGATCACATCAGTAGGGTGTAGCCGGGTAGGAAAGTTGGGCGTGACACGGTATCGCCCACCCTCATTACTGTAAATCTTTCTTCACTCAGAATGCACATCTTGTGACGGTGATAAAGTCAAAGGTAACGATGTATACGAGAAAAGAGGATGAATTTTCGCATGACTTACTCAGTGATCCAGGTGCCATGCTCGCTCCTTAAGTCGGTCAGGAAGAACGCTCCGTCTTTGTAGCTTATTCGAGCATGCATTTCAGAAACCTAAGAAATCGTGAACCTCTGTTCGTAAGAATAAACAGATGGGAAAGTTTTCAGCAAGTTTTTCAGCCAATTCACCTGTTGTGAAGGTATAGTTATTGACACTCCCGGAGTGTTTGCATGCGGTACACTCCTAAGACATGGGAAGAAAAATGAGCCGTTTTTTGTGATTCTTATGTGAAATATATTTCCAATGAACAACTCAGATAATCCATCAAATGAAGCAAAATGACGTTGTACCCGATTATGCATGGTTTCTTCTCGTCTCGACTCAGGAAGAAAATTTCAGATGCGGAAGTTGAACCTCCGACCGGAAGTAGAAACCAACTGCATGAGAAGAAGTGTATAGTTAAGCTAGTCGAACGGACACAGATGAACAAAACAGTAGCATAAGCATTCATTACAAGTGGAAGGCGTAGTATGCACACTCACTCTGCATCAAGAGCACGCTCAAGAGCATTGTTCTGTAAACCATCTTCTTAGCTGGTCACTGGCCTTCACAAAATTGATTCAATGAAAAATTTAAAAAAAAGGGGTAGTTTAGAGATTAATCGAGCATTTCTTCTTTTTAATATTTGCCATTTTTCACTAAAAATGTTTACTCAAAAACGAGGGATTAATCATCGATGAGAACAAGAAAACAAAAGCAAAATTTACATCTAAAAAGTTCACACAGTTGTTCATCAAGTCATACTTTGTCAGAAAGTCTGCAGTGCAGCACTCTCCCCTCAAGTTTTGAACTGCAAAAGATAAAATATTACTTACTGTATCATTGTTTCCAAAAATTAAACTGGCTGGAATAAATACTCCACATGCTCAACATATTATTTGCCTCGTATGTCTTTGTAGTTAACTTTCTTGGATGGAGAAGAATGAGAACAAATGCGTAGAAACCGGAAACCGTAGATACTGAAACATTGCTGAAAGACACTACTTCAGTTCTCACCCATTACCGCCAAGAACCCAACTTAGCATTAAAGGCATAGCAACATCGATGAATATCCTCCACCGACTCTTCCAGGATGCGGTATTTTATACTTCGTTAGGAACTACAAAACAGATTGATGAGTCTCATCATTTATGGAGGACATTTTGCCGTACCAATCTTTTTTCATGTTTTTATTATTATGGAATTGTCGCAAGTTCCTACCGACAACGGACCGAGCCCAACACCAAGATACGCCTTGTAAGTTGATGCCATCATTGCAGCCATTCTCGCCAGGCCGTGAATAATTGCAACTCGTATTTTCCGGGCATTTTCATATCTGAAGAGAAGCAAATAGACAAAGACAGCCATTATCAAAACCAAAACAAACAGTGGTCATACGTATTATGCATACAATACATTGTATTTATAGTTTATGACTTTGGACAAAAATGCTGCAAAGTTTTGCTTGTTGAATTGACAACCTTCTGAGAGAACAGTAGGAGCTGCTGAACGAAGTTTTACCTCTTTAAAGACGAGACGATGTCAATTGGGTTCGCCTCCTCGACGCTTTGCCTCCATGCTTTATCGAGCTCCAATGCTAGTTGATATCCATCCTGCAGCCATGAAACAGTAGTTCCAAGTACGAACACAAATATTAAACGAACAAATAATATTTTCTTAGTAGAAGTGAGAACACAATGCAAAGTAATGCAGCAGTTCACATCAATCTAAACAGGTAGATGATTCATTACAAACGTAACAGAATTGATCAATCAATATCAGCTACTCTTTCAATCCCAGAGTCAAAATAGTCATAAATTTAGGAAACAATCACAGAAGTGAATTCTACCTCAATGGCCATACAACCCCTTGTCCCAAATTTGGCTGCATAGCATGGGCTGAATCACCAAGCAACGTCACATGTCCCTTTCCCCATGTGAAGATTGGAGTTCGATCATATATGTCACGTCGAAGAATTGCGTCTTCATCAGTGGCAAGCAACAGATCTATAACGTTATCACACCAACCCTCAAATAACTTAAGTAACCTCTCTTTTCTACCTGAAAAACCAAGAAAATTGTGTATTTTATACAAAAATTTGCATTAGCTGCAACAGATATATCACCATCATTATGTTTGGGGTACCTAAATGTAACCTATGCAACTTTACATGCCATGTATTAAATCCTCACCGGTTAAACTTCTTGGAAGTAAAAAGGAACTATCTCAGAAACGAATAATTTACATACAGCTAAAGATTCTGTTAAATGTTTACCTTTGGGAACGTCTGTACCACCAGGTGATTCGTTGTGAAATGCATACCACTGCATCTTTCCTCCGCCCACATCTGAGGAAACAAAGTACTGTTTGTGGCCCAAGAATACTCGGTACCTGTGAAGAATTGTATGAGTGTATATATGACCCTCTTCTCTATCAAAGGCTCTCTCAGTAATACAGTTTGTCAAACATTAGATGCAACTAACGTATAAAACATACCCAACTGTGTCTATATCAGCAGGAACAAAATGCAATTCCAGTATAACAAGTGTAACCTGAATATACGGCTTCAGTTGGTCCAAACAAAATTTTCCTCACCTATGTTAAATCCACCAATCAAGTTACCAAAACCACAGATTTTTATTACATATCCATAAAACAAGGAAATACCTTTGACCATATCCCATCAGCACCAACGAGAACATCGCCTTCATAACACTGTCCATTTTCAAGTTTCACAGTGACCTGAATTTATAGAAAGCAACAACACAAAGGTAAGAGGGGATCACAGTACATAGCAGAAAAAATCATTGACCTTTCCAAATATGTAAAATTACTAAAACCAAATGTATCCCATCAACTAGAGAATTCCTACTGACTTCAAAATGAAGAAGGAAAATAGCTACCTGCAAAAGCTCAAGACTACCTTTTCACCATTATCCACGAAATCCACTACATTGCTCTCGTTCATAATAGTATCTGACCCAACTGCACGAGCAAGGATTTCTTGCAAGGTCATGCGGCTGATGACTCTAGTGACTGGAAGCCCCCACTCAACTGCAGGAGTGAATGTATCAAACTTGACGTACCTGATCATCAACTGTATCACTAAATGCAATTGAATTACATAGAAAAGCCAAACTGGTATTATAACCGTCTCTTCAAATGAGTTGGTCCGTAGCTCCTTCCTCTTAGTCCCACCCTCCCAATGCATTTTCAGAGTAGTATTTCAAACAGATTCAATTATTCTCCACTGAATTCATCACTTATGCAAAGGTTCAATATGAAAAGACAAAAGCAAGGCTGGATAACTCTGACTGTGCTTAATAAAGGAAACAAAACTATTAAAAAATATTCTTCATAGATGAGATTGCCCCCTTTCCTTATTCTGGTAATATGCTACTGGACAAAGAAATTAATTTAACTATTTGAAGAGACAAAAATCAAGAACCAGGCAAGCAGTTGAACCAAATACGAATTCAAATGGACAGAGGATTGAACGAAGAAGATAGGAGCAGACCTTCAAATCTAAGCTAAAATCAAGATGAATGCTCAATACACACAACCATAAACATTCAATCAAAGTAGCAAGAAATCGGCAATAGCCTCATCACCAACCAATTTCACCACCAAATTAGTTCTAATGTTTTTTTGAGCTATCGCAGCTACTTCACAAATAAAGCAAGTTGAAGCTTCAATAAAATAACTCAGCAATCAACTTCCACTACTGAAATTCTTCTAATGTAATAAAAAATCAACAACTTACCAAGAACCAGAAATCCCATCAACCAAGCCATTGATCCGATCACCGGTGATGCATCCCGAACACATAACTTCGTCAGCAACATCCATATCAATGGCCTCCAAAGCAGCCAACGCATTACTCTGTATTTGTATAGGACCCCTATACTGTCCCTCCCCTCTTATGGCACTCAAATCCTTCTCAAAAACCACCACCTCAAACCCTTTCCTCTTCGCCGCCAACGCGAAAACCAGCCCCCCAATCCCGCCACCCGCCACCAGAACTCTCAGCTTCTTCTCTGGCGGCCGAGAAGCTGAACCACTTTCAGATAGTTCAGGTTGCAGCCCCCCAGCTACGCTGCTTCTCACTCTTCTTGTCACTTCCTTGAAGTGCCCAGTTTCTTGCTTTCTGGACTGCAATTTATGCTTCACAGAGCAGCAGATTTCCGCTGGAAAATCTTTCGACATAGGAAACGGAAAATGGGTTCTTGAAAACAGTGCTGTCAACGGATTAATCTGATTGTAAAGCACAACTGAAGTCATCCTTTTCTGTTTATAATTCAAGATTTCAGTAGTAAAGCTACGGCCTTTTACTTGGAAAATTTTCAGGAATTGGAATGGGACTGACACTATGTACAAATGTGCTACCTGGGTCAGTTTCAGATTAATAGAGTGTCGCAGGTGGAAATTGATGGGGACTTCAAGAGTGGAGCTAATCAAGAACCATGAAGCAGCACCGCCAATGGTGGAGATTTCTTATGGCCACCTGGCGCCCATGTTGCATGTTCCCATTACTCAGCTTGCCAAGATCTATACACCTGTTCTCCTGTCTGCAGTTTCCTTTTTCTATAATTTCTGAAAATTAATGTTCTTTGTGTTAAAAAAAAAAAAAAAAAAAACTTGAAATAATTTATTTGCTGATCAGTCACCAAATCTGTCGTTTACTTTTTCTTTCTTATTTCTTAATAAGAATTAAGTAAAATTTATTACATTAAATAATCACCATTAGCGGAGGGCGGTGGTGCAATTTATTAGTGTGACGGTAGTGGGCGGGTGAGAGGTGAAAGGAAAGTTGGTTGATAAAGTGGAAAAATGCAATTTAACCCCATCTATGAATCAAAAAGAGCAAAAGCTCCATGTGAAAAAAAAATAATAGTAATTTATCCTTCTTTATTAAACAATCCTCCAAGAACTGCAATGCTCTACACAAAGCTGGTTATGCGATTTTTAGTTGATTTTAAAATATTTATTTTATATACAAAATATAATATATTAATATACACATATATATAATATCACATCTAATAATATTTTTTTCCTTTTTCTTCCTCAGCCACCTCACCCCCCTTGCCAATTCGCCTGGCCTCCGCCGATCTGCCTCTCCTCCCCTTCCCAGATCTGTCTCGCCTTCTCCTTTCCCCTCCCCCATCATTCATCACCTATTCTTGGGTTTAGTGGTTAAGTTTGAATTTGATAAATCTATATGTCGATTTGAGTAATTCTTTATATATTTTTGGTGGAATTAAACAAACATCCTGATTTATATGTTGATTTTCATATAGTTAAATTTTAAACGACAACAATAAAATATTCTAATAGGCTAATATGGTGCGAATACAACCTCTTTGCAGGTTTATTAGGTGCCAGTCCTATTTTTTCATTAATTTTATTTGTCATAAAAAAATGATAACAATTAATTATTTGTTTAAAGTAAGTCTATATCAACCTGTTCTATAAACAGTTACACCACCGACATTAAAGTTTAACTATGGGTAATATCATATAATTTAATCTATTTATCTCAAACATTAGATCTTAACTTTATAAAAAATTAAGAGTATAGATTTAATCAATTTTAAATATATATATTATGTATAACTATAAATTATAAATTAAAAAATTAAATATAATAAAATTAACCCGCCACCCTCCCCACCATGCCCTCTCCCCCTCCCTTCCCACCCTAGACAGGAGGGCGATGGCGACATCATTCCCAACTTTACCGTTGTTTAGAGCAGTTCTGGGTGATTGCACAATCACTCAAAATAGATTTGGATAATAATTAAAAAAAAAAATCAATTGTTTGGTCTCAAAATTAATTTATTTAAAAATTAATATTGAAATTTAAATTCTAGCAATAGTTCTTATCGTTTCTTATAATTTTCTGAAACAATCTAAATTATTGATGTGACATATAACTAAGAATTAATGCTATATATGAGAAATACATTTTCATTATAATTTCCTATGTAATATTAATATATATATATATAATAAGATGATGTGACTTATAACAATGAGTGTTACTATATATATAGATATAGCCTGCTAATAAATCTTTTGCCACTTCTGATAAATATTTGAAAATAATCTAAATTAAATGAATGTGAATGTGAATGTGACTTATAACAAAGAGTAATCAATCAATATATAGCCTTTATGTTCATCAATCATTTTTAATCACTCTTGGATTTATAATGTGAAAGCGACAAATTACATCAATATATAATATATATTCAATTGTTTTCTCGATTATGTATTTCTTTGCATTAGTATCCAACTAAGATACTCCATTTTCTATTTGCAATTATTGTTAGTAAATTTTCAATAACATATATAAAATTTTATTTATTACTTTTTTTAATTCCTAAAACGGCTAGTTTATTTAGAAATTATAATCTCAAATTTTAAAAATCAAAAGCGCCTAAATAATTATATTTGAAGATAAAAAGCGCAATTATTCCCTTTCAGCTATTATACAGAAAACTATATTGTAAATTTACTTAAAATTATGTCACGTTGTTTAAATTTCATTTGAAATTTTATTCTTTGTCAAATATTATATATATATATATATATATGTATTTTTTTTTAGATGGGGAGGGTGCATTTTAATTCTTTTTATTATTTATAATTTGAACATGTCTTGTTCATAGCTATTAGAAGATGTAATTACTGCCATAAAACTATATTTTTTTTTAAATTTTTAATTTTTCAGAATACTACCATAATGACAAGACAAAAATATCAAATGTGGGAAATGCTACTAATGAAGGAGAGAGAATTCACTGTAGTATTTGCCAAGCAACATTCAAATGAAGAATTATCGGGATCAAATATCATCTTGCAACATTCAAATGAAGCAACATTCACTGTAAGTGATGAATTATGTCAAATAGGAAAAGAAAAAAAAAAGAAAAAATAGTAGAAGCAATTGCCACTGGAGGCAAGAGAAAAAATAGAAATTTTAATTCAGTTGAAAAAGATAGAACTTCTACTTCTCTGCATCTAACCCAAGCTTAGTCTCCAGTAGAACCAAGGTCCTTGAAGCAGAAAACATTATTTGCCATAACTCGAAGAAAAAGAAATTGCAGATGATGTTTTGGTTAAAACAATGATTATAAGCAATATTCCTTTTAATGTCTTAAGAAATTAAGAATTTTGTAAAGCTTGTGCAAAAATTGCTGAGCATGAGCCTGGATATGTTCCTCCAAGTAGTGAGACAACTATGATGAAAATCCTAGCAAAATTAAAAGAAGAAACCAATGAGTATGTAAATTCAATTAAGTCATCATGGGTTGAAAGTGGATGCATATTAATATCTGATACTTGGACTGATGGGCGAAAAAAATCTCATATTAATTTACTTGTTGCTTGTCCAAATGCTGTAAATTTTTTTAAGTCAGAATGCACTTCAGAATCTAGAAAAATAGTTGAACATATATCTCCATATTTCATCTTGAATTGAAGAAGTGAGACCATTTAATGTTGTGCAATTTGTTACAGATAATGCCTCTAACTATATTGTTGTTGGATATGATTAAACAGAAGTATCCTCATATTATATAGATGACATGTGCAGCACATTGTTTGGATTTGATTCTTGAGGATATTGATGAGCTTCCCCTTGTAAAATCAACTTTAGAAAATACTCGAAAGATTGTCAAGTTCATATACAAGTATCAACAAGTTTTGGATTTGATTAGGTCTCATACTGATGAAAGAGAACTAAAGCATCTATAACTCATTTTGCCACACAATTTTCATTTGTTTACAAGGAATTTTAAAGGAGGAAGAAAAGTTGGAGATATATTGTTGCTTCTAGTGAATGGAGTAATTTATCCCACACTAATACTATAGATGGGAAAGAAAGAACTATATTATTCAGGAAACAAATTTTGGGTAAGAGCAAATGAAATAGTTGAGGTTGTTGAACCACTTGTCAAAATACTAAGGATGGTTGATGGAGATGGATCTACTATTAGCTATCTATATGTTGCGCTGAATGAAACGAAGGAGGCCATCAAGACATACTACAATAATAATGTTAAGAAGTTTATGCCTTATTGAAAAATAATTAATAACGTATGGGATATTAATAATTTATATAGTGACTTGTATGTTGCTGCGGTTGTTCTGAATCCAAACTTATTTTACTCTAAGCATGTTATAGTGAACAAAGAAATAAAGCAAATACTTGAAAAAATAATTAAGAAAGATGGTGCCCAGTGCTGATGCTCGAAAAAATTTACTTAAGAGCTCTTGCAATATATTGATTGAAAGCCTAATATATTCATAGAGTTTGCAGTAAATGGTTTGAATGAATCACATCCAAGTAAGTATTTGATAATTTCTATAACTTGGTATTTCATTACTATTATTTTAGAAAAAAAAATTGTACAATTAAGATTTTAACTATTTTTCTTTAAATAGTCTTAAATCATAATTTTTCAACACAGATATAGTAGGAACTATTTGGAGCAGGAATTTCAATTTTGCGAAAATCGGCTATCATAATACTTAGCCAACCATGTAGTGCATCAGCTTGTGAACGAAATTAGAGTGTATTTGAAGCTGCTCATACGCTGAAAATAAATAGATTAGAACAAAAAACCTTCATAATTTGGTATTTGCACATGAAGAAAATTTAAAATAATGATTTTACTATAATGAAGGAGAACCAAATGACAATGGTTCGTCAACTTTGTCGTCTTCAAGTTGGGATGCGAGACAAAATCAAAGTGAATTTCATCTTACTTTTGATTAGTTTCACTTGACCAGATTATTTTTAATTTTGTTGTGTTTCATTTTATTCCTTTATATAATTCAAATTTTGAATTTACTTTTTCTTATCAGTATTTTGACGTTTCTTCGTGCAGTTGAAGCTATATAATAAGATATAATTTAATATTAAATAAAATATTGGGTCTTTTTTTTGTCCATAGACTCTATATTATAAAAGTTATAATATACACGCCATAATAATTTGGTTTGTTGCATGTAGTTAGAATTCAGAATAATACATAAATTAATTTTTTTATATATTCAACCTTTTAGAAGATAAAAAATAGATAATTTTAATAAAATAATACATTAATGAATTTTGCTCAATTTATTCTCGAAAACTACTTCAAATTTCGTTCACTTGAAGATATCTTTTTATTTTCTTTCGTATTTATATTTGAATAAAACTCGAAATACAAATTATTACTATGCCGAATAATTCTTATTTGTCACTTCGATTTATACAAGTTCAGAAATCCGGCAAAAAATCCAAAGTTGATCTCGAAGGGGCCCTTTATATTTCGGTGTATTGTCTGATGGGCTGCATTTTAATTTTCAACATTCAGACAACATCTGTCAACTCAACCTCGACCAGTCGAACCCTAAAATCCGTCTCCTTACCGTTTCCTTCTTGTTGGTGTAGGAGTAGCTGTAATTCTTGACCATTAACTACAATCATAATGTGTGTCTCCACAGCTAAATCAAAGGTGGTAGACGAACGGCTTATTGGACGCGATGTATCCAAGAATCCCACGTCCCTTTCGGCCATTAATATTTTTGCTTTTAAAGTGCAAGAATTACTATCCTAAATCTCTAATCGAAGCAACGCCCAGAGTCAGTCCACTGTTTCGTCAAACGTACAACTCTCTGTGATGTCCTGATACACAACTCTGTTTGTGCTTTCACACTGACTCAATCAGCCTTCCTCTTCTGATTAAAGTATTTCTCCTGCCTTTTTTCAAATAAATATAGTTTCTCAATGACATTAAACACCAGCCCTTTTGGCCACTTCTCAAGATTCTGCGTTTAATTATTGCTGCAAAATGTGAACAGGGAATCATCAAAAATTTTGAGGGAAAAGGTAAAAGGGTAACAACTGAAGTACTTTTGATCAATGCTTTGTGAGTTTTTAGCCAATCAGAGGTAAGGTCTTTGAAAAGTGCATTTCTTTCTACTTCCCTTTTGTTTCTGGGCTGTGTGTGTGTGTGTGTGTGAAGCTGGGAAACTGGGATTTTTGGGAAATGGTTAACGGGTAAGCATCTTGACAATGAAAGGCTGGATTTTTTTCATATGGTGTTAGATTCAAGAAAATTGACTAGTTAGAAATATCTTTCTCATTTATAGAGAATCAGGCTAGTGATATAACACTCATCCCAGCCTTTTCTGATTCTTTGTTTCTGTTTTTTTGTGGTGATAGGAAGATGAGTTACAGGTTTGAGATTTCTTGAAACTCTGCCTTTGGTTTCTGCAGAATACAAGATAGAAGCATGGTTTTCTATTCTATTTATTCTACTTTGAGAATTTGGGTGTTGTGGTGTGATCAGTTCAAATCTGATTCTTAGGTGCTGAAAGTGGTTTGAGATTGGGAGAATGATAGAAGCAACTTGCCCCCCCACATTTGTCCTTTAATTGATAGTCATGAAGAGAAACTCAGGTGCCTATACCAGCCCAGGAACGCCAGAGTATGGTGTTAACAATCCTGGGGAAATACCTAAATCTTGGCATTCAGAGCGAGTACCGTTGCCAACTAGTAGGAGGCATGTTACTGCTGCTGCTTTAATGCCCTTTAATAGTGGAAGAGCTTTGCCTTCCAAATGGGACGATGCAGAGAGATGGATTACTAGCCCGATTTCAGCTCATTCTTCTGCCAAGTCTTCGGCTTCTCAACCTCAGAGACGCCCCAAATCCAAGAGTGGCCCTCTGGGGCCTCCAGGGCTTGTATATTTATCCAACTTTTCACCTACGCTTGAAGGTGGGAATATGAGGAGTTTCATGGGAAATTCACCGCCTGCAACAGGTGTGTCGGCCCCTGATGGTTTATCCATTCACTATGATGCTGCAAAATCTAATTCTTCATGTGCTAAGGATAACATAACACGGAGCACAAGCGTGCCCGGCATGTCGGATTTGCTCGATGAAACCGCCATTCCAAGTTCTCAAGGTATAATTCTGGACTTATAACAGTTTGGAACAACTATGTCCAATTGTTGTTTCATTATTTCACTTGGCATATGTATGTAAAGTTTTTAAGAATTCATCCTACCTGTATTTAATGGAATACTTTGTGCTCGTGGCTTGTACACGTGTGACGTGAAACATAAGACGAATCACCAATCTGGAAGAGAGGATATGTACTAGGTCTTTCAATGTTGTTCAGTAGTTGACAGCTTATGCTTTTGTATAACTGAACAAAGTTCCAGAATGACGACCTGTTGGAGTGAAAAATCATTAAGTGCAAATGAGATGCAATGGTATTGCGCTATCTAGTGACGTATAATGGGAGTTTAGTGTTACTTCACCAATTCTCCCTTGTTTCGAAGGCTTTTCCTTGTGGGATCTTAGTTTTGTTGTAGGTAAGTCTAGTCGCGTCGTCAGTTTCCGAATTCCTGAGTGATGTTTCCAGGATCTGAAGCCAAGCTTATTCCAACTGAGATCTTTACTCAAATGTGAATCCTTTTTGCAGTGGTTATATTTCTGAAAAATGACATAATTTCTTCTATGAATTTACCTGCCTCTGTATTATGTTGACTAATAAGTATTGATTTGCACCAGTTTGTTGCTTTTAACTGGTGAATTGAAAATACAGATGATAAACTTGACAGCTCCAAGGAGGAAGAAACCGTGGTTTACCGTAGGGACATGGCAACTCAAATGAGCCCTGAAGGGAGCACTCATTCATCTTCCAAAGGAAGGTTGTCATTTTCCACTTTACCTTCATCAGTTCCTGCTTCGTTTCATCCACACAGCAATCATGCCGCTAAAGATGAAATCAGAGATGTCCAAGTAGACAAAGGCACCACTACGGCCAGACAGTCCAAGAAACAAGGAATAAAAAAGATGAAGAAGGATTCGGCTAATGTTGACGACTTACCTTTACCTTGGAACGCTTCTGAGGCGTCGAAAAACGCATCAAGGTACGTCTGTTGTTTCGGTGAGTGAAGGAAAGTGGGATTATTTATTGTTGGTGGAGATATTATAGAGTTAAGGATCACAGTGTAAAAATTTGCAGAACTGAAGTTTAGATTGAAATTGATTCATCAATGAATCATGCATGCACTACCTGTGTTTGTGCAGGTTACAAAGAGAGGAAGCCAAGATCACTGCTTGGGAGAACTTGCAGAAGGCGAAAGCTGAGGCAGCAATTCGAAAACTTGAGGTTTGTGTTTTTCTTATAAAATCTTGAGAATCACAAGTATCTGAAATTCACATATTCACCGCAGAAGAAAAAGCCAACAAGTACTGAACTTACAAATTCAGTTCTCTTTCTCGGGCTGCTGCTGTTGATTTATGTTTTGCTATGAAGTTCAACTTTTCTTTCCCCAAAAAATACTTATTTATGTAACCTCGTCCAACAACATTATTCAGATGAAACTAGAGAAGGAGAGATCAGCGTCCATGGACAAAATTCTGAACAAGCTTAGAGCTGCAGAGATGAAAGCCCGAGCCATGAGAGACTCACTGTCTGAAAATCAGCAACCCGAGCTCGTAGAACCTCTTTCATGGGATTTTCTTGCTGTATATATGTCAAGGCGTATCATCTCAGTAATTGCTTTCTTGCCCGTCGGAAATAGTTCCTTACTGATTCTTTTGAGGTACACTATCCAGTGAAAATGTTATGGTCTTCTTGTCTTAACTTGTTAATATGCTCTCTTTCATCTTGTTCTAGTTGGTCGCTTTAGATAGCAATTTGAGTCGGTTCAACATAGAATCTCCCGTGATTTCTACCTAGGATGTCCGTAGAGAGTATTTAGGTGAGTCCACAAGTTCTTTATAACATCTGCGCCTATAAAATGGCTACAAATACTATTTGGTAAATTACTTACTATTCATGTTGTCAAATAACAGAGTAAACACAATAATATTTGTCATATAATCAGTTGAATATGATCAAATCTGAATTTATTTTTCTTCGAATCCCACAAAATTTCGTGGATAAAAAAACAGTTGTTGATAATCATTGAACACCATCATTGCATCTTCAATACTTTCTGGCCGTTTGATGTGAGATCCGGGAGAAATACGTTGGACGATCCCAATCGAGTGGCATTAACATAGTCTTGTAGGAAATGGGCTGGCAGCCCCGCAATTAGAAGTCCGATCACACGAAACATTCGAAGAAGACTCCCTTCCTCGTACTCTGCCCCTTTTGTGTATGTAATAACGAAGCTTCTTATCAGCTCCCACCATGCATTTATCAGCTTTAATATTACCCATATCATGGAGAAATAGTTCTTGTCTGGCTCTTCACCTACAACCTGCACAAATATAAATTACAATTAATAAATATTTTTTAAGTAGTTCCTAATATTCATTGACGTGTAAATATATATAGACCGTTGGGGTTCAGTCGCTGCCTACCTACTTCATACGCGGCCACGTACTTATCCAACCAAACATGGAGTACATGGCCACATCTGAACCATCTATTACAGGATACACTCGCTGCATTTTCGGATGGATCCTCTTTTGGTTTTAAATTTAAGTATTTAATATAATTGAACACGTTTTAAATTTATAAATATGGCTGTCGTTTAATGTGATATTCAAGTTTTTTTACTATTTTTAAATTAAGTATTTTAATCTAATTGAACACAATTTAAACTTTTAATAGGGTTGTCGTTTAATATGTATGGAAAAATTGTTACATAAATTAGGTTTGGTTGAACAAATTAATCTCCAAGGGCAAGTGTGAACACTTTCTCTAAGCTATACACCACTCATACCACGGGTATACTGCACATACCATAGTTCGATTAAATCAAATTTAAGTTTGAATTTTCGGTATTAGAACTCAGCCAAATAAGAGATTTTGAATTCAAATTTCATTGATACCCATATTATATATATATATATATATATATATATATATATTTTACGTGCAAGATTTGCATGTAATCTTGCTGTAGGGTGCATCGATTCTCTTTTTTAATAGTTTAAAATTTTTAGATGAGACCATCGTAATTTCATATGTTTATTTGAGCCAGTTACTTTAATTTGCCATGCGGAAAGTATATGCTAAGAGGAATTCACTTACTTTTCCTTGGTAGAAGCTGTTGTAGTAGATGCACGTCCCAAAGTGCTTGAACATGAAGGTGGAATCATCGTAAGGCAATCTGGGGACCAAGTCGTAGCTGTAAACAACCCGAAAATACTTAAAACCGTACTTGTCAATCACGCTTTTCATGAACTCCCCGAACTTCTCATCTCCCACTCTGGGCTGCCCGAAGGTGTAGATCCCCTCTACTCTCTCCAGCAGCGCCGACTCCTCATGCATTGCCAGAATTGCCGGAAACAGAACGGCTAGTGCTCCGCCCAAGCTGTGGCCGGTGATTATGAATTTAGATTTAGAATTTTTCTGCAGATGCTCTTTCAGCAGTCTCCTGACGGCGTAGTAGGCGGTTTCTGGCTTGCCATCGTCCTGTTTTGACGGCCAGCCCTGGCTTTTCTGCAGGCCCAGAGCTTTCATGAAGCCGCCGTGGATTTTGCCGGCCCCTGGCATCTCGTACCAGGAGATGTCGAAATCTGAAGACCATGCGTCTGCGTCGAAGGGTTCTGTTCCTCTGAATGCTACGATAATTGTGTTTTTCTTATCATGGAGGATGAACGCTTGTGTTGTGGCTTTGTCCTGGAAGTCTGCCAAAATTGAACACTCTCTTTCCTGTATCACTCTGCTTTTGCCCAGAAGAACTTCGTACTGATCTTTTATTTTAAAACTTATTACATTTTTTTATTTATTTAATATATAAATTACATCGTCTAATCTATTTTATATAAAAACTAATTATTTTTTAAAAAAAAGACTTTGAATTACAAATCCGTTCCACTAAAAATCTTAATTTGCTGTAGATAATTAAACAAAAGCTGAAACCTCTTTTAAGTATTCAAAAAATGTAAAAAATTCAGTCTTTGATAATCCTTTTCAAGATTTATCTCAACTTATTATCTTCTAAGGCGAGGTTTACATGAGCTTTAAGGTTAGATAAAAAATTTCGTTACAGCTTACTAGTCATTTACATCGCCTTACAGTATTAATCCCATAAAGTAAATGCTTTATAGTTACTCTCAAATATTTTTACTATACAAATAAATTGGACCTAATCTATATTAAAATAAAAAAGAAGGTCATCCACACTTGCGATTAATGACACCACTGCATCAATTTTTTATTAAGTCAAAAACGTCCTTCAACTAAAAACATAAAAAATTATTTATTATAGATATACAAAAACGAAGTGTCACAATGATTAATTTTATTTAAAGAAACAAAAAAAAAAAAAAAAGAAGAAGTAGTAGTAGGTACAAGCTTACCGTTCCATAAATCGTAAAATCCCAAGAAATCCATCTGCATGGAAACAAAAAATAAATAAAGGAATAATTAAATTTAACGAGCTCTACCTTAAGCGACAATATTTTTACCATGAAATTTGACATTATGATTAATTGTTGGATATGAATATGTATATGTATATGTATAGTCCAAGCTCCCAAACACAATATTCTTCCTATATATATATGAAGTTTATTTTCCTTTTATTGCTTCTCCTATTTTTTATATATATGTTTATTGCATTTTAAATACTAATACACAAAAATTCTTCTAAATAAGGAAATGTAACAAGATCCGTTGAACTTTTAAATAATAAAATCATTATTGCGTCTGAACATCGTATTATCTTTTCTTTATTTATTAGAGGGTTTTTTTTTTCTTTTTTTCTTTTTATTAGTGTTTTTCCGTTTTCACATGATGATATGGAGAGTCTGTTCCTTTTAATCCTTTTAGTGGGTAAAGTACATATTACCCCCATGTGATATCCCAAATGTTCAAATAAGTCCATGTGATAAAAAAAGTATCATATAACCCCTATAAATTTTAAAAAGTGCATACTGGCCCCTAACTCGTGCCCCCAATTTTCTATCGGTTTTTTCTCCGACATCCGATGACCTCTCGACGTGTGCTTTCCACCGTTGGAAAGCCCTTCTGACAACGATCATTTTGACAACCTACCCACTGCCAATCTCTCGTCCTTCAGTGAGTAATCTCTATTTTTTGTTTTTTTTTTTTAGATTTATATATATATATATACATATAACTAAATTATATTTTCTTATATTATATTTTTAAAATATGTATAATTTAAATACAGGGGTGGTTTGATAATTTAAGGGCAAAATATACATATTTAGTCGCAATTTTGGGAATATGAATTTTACAGGGGGGTATATAGTATTTTTTTTATCCCAATGGCTTATTTGAACATTTGGAGTATCACATGGGGGAAATATGGATTTTACCCCCTTTTAGTTGGCGAAGCTTTTTCGGGGGCCTCAGCTTTTAAGGATGAAAATGGTTGCGTGACTTGTACATATATCTTTTTTAAATTTTTTTTAATGATAATTGGTAAGATGATTGAAAAGGAGAAAGTTTTAAAAGTTATAAGACTAGTTTCGAGAATTCTGTAAATGATGGAACTAAAAGTGTACAAAATCTAAATTATAAGATGAAAAATGCAAATTTTCCTATAAAATATGTTAATTAGGGTTCGAAGTTGGGAGAGAAGGCGATATGTCTGAATTCGAATACCTTCCAGTGGTCTTTAACTACAGATTGTATGTGATTTTTGTTCTCGTAAGATGCCTTAGCAGCCATGACGGAGAGTGCAGCATAGTATCTTTCGTCTTCGATGCTGATGCTGGAGTCTAATTCAACCCGTTTATCGAGGTTTCCTGTGAACGACAGGAAACTTGGCGATTCTTTGTCTGGGTATATTACATTCCCTGCCCATGTACGAAAACAATCAACCACCAATTTGATATGATTTAATTTTTTGAGTATTAATAATTATGAAAATAAACTACTTTAGGATGAATCAATAAATAAATAAAAGATATATACATGATTTGATTTATTTTGTAATATATCTATACTAATATTAAAAAAAGGTGCTATAAATATAAAGTAGTGATTCTTACACTAATGCACTGATTTTTTTATCCAAAAATATAAATAACTAATTTATTTAATTTTTTAAATTTTATATTAATTTATTATATTTATAATATAAAAAATTATTTATTATATACATAAAAAATCAGGAACGAAGACGGCTAGTTGTAGAATTATATATGGACCTAGTCATGAAAAGGAGTTTAACTAGTATAGTTGATAGCAGGTGAAGTCCAGAGGGGCGGCTTGTATAGAGTTGCCTCCACTCGGCTTTCATGTTATAGATTATATAATTTATCTTATTTTATATTTTGGTTTAAAAGAACATTATTTTAGGAAGTAGAGGTGGCACCTTATAATTCAGAGGAGCATATAAAGGTTATTTGCAATAATTTTTATTTTTCTATGAGAATAAATTATAAATTACATAGTAGTGAAAATTAAGAGTGTTTAAAAATAAAAGTTAAGAGTGAAAAAAGAAAGTTAAAGTTGGAATGTTTGAAAATATTTTAATATTTACAGTTTTATTAACAAGATATAAAAGTTAATAGGGAGTTGTTTATCGCTTTTAGCATAAATAATCTTAATTTTAAGTAATTCAAAGGCAAAAATTGATATATATATATATATATATATATATACTATTTTCAGCAGTTTTAGGTAGTCATTATAAAAACTTTAGGTCATGAGTTTGGCCAAAATTACAGCTTATAGTAAAAGAATAATCACAAGTTAGATATATGTTTAATTTTATCGAACGCCTTGATAAAATAATTGAATCCTTTGGGATAACAACTCTTTGGTAGTATTTATATGAGTGATAATCACATTAGACAACCCATGCCACACGTGATCGAATGTGATTGCTAAGTATTATATGATTGATTTAATTTGATCAAATTTAATATAAATAAAAAATTTACACATTAAAGATTTCAAGATAATTTCTTAGTTGTAATGAAGGTACAAAGAAAAGAGGTGTGTGTGTACCTCTGAAGGAATTCAGGATTAGCAGGAAGAAACCCCCGTTCTGGGACAGCAAATTCAGCCAGTACTCGACCCGAGAACCCAAACCCGCCATGGGTACAGCGATGGCCCGCAAGAGTTTCAGCACCAAGACGGAGACAAATATGATCCATCTACGGCCGAAGGGTTCCGGGGTGCCTGGGGGGGGGGTGGGGGTGGGGGCAGTCCAGGAATTTGGTTTTCCCTATGTTGCTGGAAAATAACAAACTACAGATGTCCAGCAGGCTTGCTTCTTCAGGCCTGAGGAGGAGCAAGTAGTTGCTGCAGAAGGAGTTGTTGCAGTTGGAAGTACCCATGATTATTGCCTATGTTGTAATAATTAATGCATGCATGTATTGGTGATCAATGTGATGAAGAAGAAGCTACCACTCCCAGTTTGTATATATATATATGTATATATAGCTCCCAGACAGGTATTTATACAGACTGCTTTTTGCTGTTTAATGTATCTAATTCCTCTATTCAGATATGAATAATTAAATGATTGAGGTTACGTTTGAGTGGAAAGAGATGTTAAGATTTTAGATAACATCAAATCATTAAACATATTAAAAAATTGCAATTTTAGTTCTCTGAGTTCAACGTTGCAATTTTAGTCTTGCACGTTTTTTTTTTTTTTGGTAATTTGTACTGTAATTTAAACTTTTCGTACATTAATTGAGTACGAAAGTGGCCAAAAATTGTCATCATCGCATATTTACCTTGTTAAATTTATGATTTATCATAAAAAGTGTGATTGGTATGTAAAAATGAGTGAGAATGAAACGAGCATTCCCGGTCCATCCTTACATATTAATTGATATATTCTAGATTTGAGAATACTTATTCACTACCAATAATGTTTCTCTTTAAACATGAGAATCAGATGGTGGTACTAGGAAGAATGGAGCCTCATATCCTTCCACCTGTTCAAAGTCTCTCTATGGTTGTGATTGGAGGAGAGGACCACTTGTTTCTGATTGCTCAATATCTTTTGGTAAAGGTGGAAAAGAATCCAGCACTAACATTGCAAATAAAGTCTACAATGATCTTTCTTAAAATTTGACATAATTAAAATACTCGGCCTCTTTATTATTTAAAAAATTATAAATACTCTTTCTGATATTTGATGAAATTATATAATTTATAGATGGAGGTATGAAGTGGTCAATTTTATCCTTATAGTAATTTTTTTTATTTTTTTCTTAAAAATTAAAAACTTACAAAAAAATCAGGGTGGATGAAAAAAATTTAAAAATTATAAAATAAATTATCCACTTAGTCCATAAAAATTAAAATTTTAAAAATAATAAAATTATAATTTTTAATCCACAAAAATATTTTGATCGGTACATCATAAAATTTATGAAAACCTAACGAGTTGGGCTAATTGTTAGACGGCCGTTAAAATCAGAGGGGCATTTGATAATTTTTCAAATAATAAGGGAGTATTCATAATTATACCAAACCTCATAGAAGTTGGTTGTAATTTACCTCTGAAATTATTGCAATATGAAGTTCATTAATTTGAAGATTTTTTAAAGACCCTTTGTCTAAATGCTTACACATTACACACTGTTAGAAAAATAAAATATTAGTGACAAAAATCAAGTGACAAATTATAAGTAATACATTAAAAATATATATTATGTGGTAATAATTTTTTATTTGGCACATTATAATTATTAATGATAAATATGTTGTATATAATTGTCACTAAATACAATTAGTAATATATCTATAGTGACAAATATTATTTGTTATCACTAGGTCATCACAATGGATGAGTCGCTAATTGTATTTAGTAATAATTTTGAGTATATTTTTTGTCACTAATTCTTGTTAGCAACACTTTGTGCAAATTAATAGTAATTACTAAAAGGGAAAATTGCATAATTACCCCTTGTATTATAGAAAATTTGCTAAAAACTTATTTGTGTTAATTAAATAATAAAAAAAAGACCCTCTTATAATTATAACCCTGTAAAGAAAATCCTTTTCGTTAAAAAAATGGAGAATTGCTTATATGTGCTAGAAATGAGAGTAGGATAATATTTTGACCTATTTTAGTATTTGACCACTTTGAATAGACGAAATTATCGTTGTCTTATGCATTTATCCTCTCATCTTTATTTTTTATTTTTTATTTTTTTATTTTTTGACTATTTTGCAACTGACAATAACATAAAATACTAACAATTAATATTTATTAATATTTATACAAAAATATTATTATATCAAATTAAATTCTTATACATATTATTTCATCAAATTAAATTATATTAGTTAATTTAATTTTGTCTTGGAATATTTTAAAAATATACTATTTGCCAG
This sequence comes from Sesamum angolense, assembly GCA_034509725.1. Taxonomy (NCBI): domain Eukaryota; kingdom Viridiplantae; phylum Streptophyta; class Magnoliopsida; order Lamiales; family Pedaliaceae; genus Sesamum; species Sesamum angolense. Next base: position 5,194,144 of record JACGWL010000001.1, on the reverse strand, counting down.
TAAATAAATTTTTACTTTTTTAATATAATTATATTACATCAAAATAATATATAATTAAATTTATTCATTATATTAAAATTTACGAATAAAATAATACAACAAAATAAAAATAAATAAATAAAGAAAAAAAATGCATCATCTTCCCCATGACTCCAACGCCCTCCGCCTCTCCTTCTCCAAGTCATAGCACCCTCGCCGCACCACTTCTGCCTCTTCGCATGACATCTCTAGGCCGCATCCCTTCTCCCTCCTCTCTGCTGCGTTTGGGGCGGCGACATTGTGCAGTCGCCGTCCAGACGAGCGTCGTCAGCCACCCAGACGTTCAATGCGACGACGTCCTTCGCCGCCCTAGGTCTGGGCAGCGAGTTCGTCGTCACCCATATGGGGGACGACAGGTGGAGGTGGAGCGGCGGTCCTCCACCAGCGTCTATGAGTGTGAAAAAAATAAAATAATAATATTAAAATAATAAAAAACTTAAAAGAAAATAGCAGACTACAACTAGAGATGACACAAAAAAAGATGCTCTTCTTGAAGAGGTGTGCATTGGTGTCTTAATTATTTTGGTATGTCAATATTGATATTTAATTTAATTTATTAATTTATTTATTAACTTTTTACCCACCCACTCTTCTAATCCCGTTTCCACACTGTCTTTTGATAATTACTTCTTTTTCATTGTATATATTTTTTGACATAATTTTTCATGAATTTAATATTAATATTATTCTGTATATATTTTATTAAATAATAAGTATTTTATTTTAAATAATATTATAGAATGTACACACACATATAAATTACTAATATGTATATATGTATAAATTATTCATTAGCTACCCTGCAAAGCCTTTTCTTTTGGGATAGTAGTTTACATTACAAATTGCAAAGGCAAATAAAAGTAAGTTAAATCCATCTTTCTTATAAAATCATTAAAAGATTTTTAATTTTAGAATTTGAAGAGACCAAAATAAGCTCTATTAGTATTCACTTTTATCCTTTACAGAATTGATGTTTATTATTTGCCCAAACAGCTTGGTAGTTTTTTTCTTTTTTTGTTTTTTATTTATTAATATAATATAAGGAGTTTATTATGCTAATCACTCTAACATCTTAACTATCCAACCATTTTAAGAATTTGATTTATAGTAAAATATCTTTAAACTTTGAAAAAATGAGGTTTTGAATAAGTTCAAATCAAATACCCTCTTAACCTAATTTAAGTGGTGAAGCTAGGGGTATATAATTACAAGATTAAGAGTTCAAATTTCATCAATGTTTGGATGACTTTTTTTGTTTGTTTTTGTTTGTTTGTTTGTTACTATAACCTGATTTTTCTATATAATAACAATGATATAATGGTAGATATAATTTATCCACTTAATAATAATAATAATAAATAAATAAAAAAAGAAGAAGAAGAAGGAGGAGGAGGAGGAGGAGAACGCCACAGAAGCTCAAGTACACTAAAGCGCAAAGCCAAAGACTTCAAACTTTAAAAGAGTTAAAATAATAAGTTATGTGAGATGGTAGTTGATTATCTTAAAAGGTTTAAATTATTATGCAGTGTGGGTTGGGGCAATGTGAGTTGGGCCACTAATAATTTTTTTTATTCAATCCAATACTTAGCTTAACTGATCAACTCTCATCTTACAATCATAAAAATCGTACTTTACCCGCCTATTTAGATTGCAACAGTTTTTGTAATTTTCAGTATAAAGTTAATCACTTATATAATTATATTAGTATTTTATAATGTTTTTTGCTCAATTCTTTTGTCATAATAAATATATTTTTATGTAGTGATAATTAGCAAAAATGTAAAAATATGAAGAATTCTATTATATTATTGTTGTTGTTGTTATCGAAATCGAATATGGTTTATGTAAATATAAAATCAAGCCCGATTGTTATAATACGATCTTCTTTTTACTAGCTCAAACCGACTCGTTCTGTCCTTAACTTCTTATTGCGGTGCGATTTGAATTGAGTCAATCGGTTGAACGATCCGATGATTTTATTGAACAACCTAACTATTAATTATTTAATTATCATTGTCATTTGAATTATACTTATTTTCCATTTTAACATTCTTTTTTTTTTTTTTTTGTCAATTTACCATTTCATTTTTGTGAATTTTGCACTTTATCATATATGATCATTTTTTTGCTTACTCTTTTTCCAAAAAAACTTCGCATATCCCATAAATGTCACATATGCATCGCACGTGATGTTTTTTCAAGAAAAACTTAACAAAAAATTAGTTATAAATGATAAAGTGCAAATTTTTGTAAAAATTGAGATGATAAATTGATAAAAAAAATACAAAATATAATTAATCCCAGATATTGTGGGATAAAGCCAATTTCACAAGGAATGTCCAAAAAAAACTGTTGCACCGCCAATATTATTTAGCTGGAAATATAAGAAAATAACAGCGTCAGATATATTTGGCTAATATTATTAATTATTATACTCTCTAATAAATAAATAATTAAATTGAAACTAAAATTATTCTAGTATATATCGATATAGGAAATATACCAAGAAGCGCCCATGGCCTAATGGATAAGGCGCTTGACTTCTAATCAAGCGATTGTGGGTTCGAGTCCCACTGGGCGTGCTTCCTTTGTTTTTTCATTTTACCTGAAATATTATTATTTGCTTGTCTTCTCAACCACTTGGGCCCGCCACCAGCCCACTTTCTCTTCAACTCATTGTCTGCTCAAATTTCAATACTATGATTTTTAGTCTTGTACAAATCTAATGGTCAGTGTGATATTTTTGTTTTAGTACGAACAGATAAATACACCAATACTTTATACGATGAAATACCTATACCAAGTTATATGTAGTATGTCCTTTCCCCCCATTCTACGAGCAAACCAACCAACTGGTAAGAAAAGAGTCGGCCGGATTGAATAATAGGTAGTCACTCTAGAGCAATAATAACTGAAAAGAGAGAAATATTGTCGCTCCAAAACCGTTTTAAGCCTAAAAGTCGCATAATAATAATAATAGTCGGACAGAACTGAAAAGTAGTCACAGAGGCAGATCCCATCTCAAGAAGGATGCTAATTCCAAAAGTGTCATAGGACCCAAAATTTAGACGGAAATAAATTAAAAATATCTAAAAAGATTATTATTTAATTTATATTGTTAATTGGATGTGATAGTGAGGTGAGGCATTGAATTGGGAATGAGTATTTTATTGGTAGTTGAGGATGAGTGTTTTGAAGTATGAATGGATTTGGGGCAAGACCAGAGAACCTTAACATTTCTGCGAAAGTGAGCACAGCAGTGCGCCACTCCTGACCGCATCTGACGGCCAGTAGAAGACCCACCAAAGCCCGGCAGCTGCTCACATGTTTTGATTGGCGGCTAACATCAAATATTGAAACCCTCCAATCCAACAGTTTTATTTATTTTTTAAATAATTTATAAAAAGGTGCTTGGTTTTGACCATTGTCCATGTGCATATACAAGTCTTGTTTTGTTTTTCCAACCAGATGTTTTTATTAAAAAAAAAAAAGTATAAAAGAAGGTACTCCTTCAATTGAATTTGCATTTTAAGGATCAAATTATATAAATGTATTAATTTTTAATGATTAAATAACCATTTTAATCCAAACATCCATACAGTCCTATAGATGTTGCACATTGATCTACAGGCACTTAATCTTTTATTTTGTTATTTTAGATATATGTCGGTAATTATATTTTTTGTATAATATTTTATTCATACACCCGCGCATATATTTTAAAGATTCTTGAATTTGCACATTGACCTTTAGACAACCTATTCTTCGCCCTGCCTATTTGGGCAGTCCCAGAAAATATCAAAATCACTGTCCAACACTGAAATCTTGTCGCATAATTTCTGTATTACGTTGGGGTGTATGAGGTAAGAGTGGTTGTTTTTCATGCTTGGGAGCAGACACAGATGCTAGAGGTGAAAAAACGTGTTTCGGATTAGCTTTTCGGGCTGCCATTTTTCATGGCTATCCTTCACCTTCAGTCAGCAACAACGAATATCGCCAATGGGTCGGAAATGTCGATTCGCGTTGCACGATTTTGTGTCAATTCTAGTCCCATTATTTTCATGCCCACCCAGTTTGGTGATGACAATGACCCGATTCTTTCTTTGTTTAGAATCCAACAGAGTGTGAATTTTTGTTCATTTTTTTGCAATCAATCTTGATTTGTTGTGGGGGGTTAGCGTCACTAACAATCTCAATATTTTAGAAACAATAAAGTGACTTAATGGTAACACTTTATTCCATTTCTACATATATACAAGTTTTTGCAACATAAATTATATATACTAGTAAGTGTGACAAGATTCTATGTATTTTTATAAAATAATTTTAAATTATATCATTTATTTTTTATAGAATTAAAAATGACCTAACACATATATACATAAGGAGAAAATGAATGAGAAAAAAGTATTAAAAAGTAGTTATGAAAAATTATGATGAACGGAGAAGTTAAAAATAATTATTAAACTAAAAACATCAATAAGATGCTAAATATTAGATATAAAGATGAACCACGTGCCGACATGAATTTGGAAAGACATCGTGAAAAATGCGAGATACATTAGGTGAGGAATTAGGTTGTCCCGGCAAAAAATAAATATTAGGAACGTGGGGGTACGTGTGAATGCCTGTGATTCACAAACCAACCTACGTGATTTCCTTTTCTTCTGCTCACTCTCCCACCAACCACTGTTTCTTGGACGGCTTTTTGTTGCTTCATCAAATGCTGTAACCCCACACATATTTAGTTAGAGTTTACTAACTTGTTAAAACAATGGAATAATTATGCGTCCTCCCTTAAATTTGACGTAATTTTATCTATTTTTAAAAATTATATTCTAATATTTATGATGTTTGGTTTAATTTAACAAATATTATATTACATATTAGTCAAAATTCAAAGAATTTATTACTATTAGTAACCATAAATTTGAATAAAAAACTATTTATTTTTTATTGGCTAATTACTGGCTTATTATTGGTCAAGTAAGTCTTTCTAACTAAATTTTCTTTATTCATCTTCACACGCTAATTCATGTGAGGAGATAAATTTGCACTCTTAAAGTCATAAAAAATATGTTTGACATGTAATAAATTTGTGAGCCAATCGGATAAATATGAATTTTATTTTTTATTTTTTATCAATATTAGCAAACTCTATTCATTTTATAAATAAATGAATTTATTTGTCGGATGAAACCAAACATCGAGAATGTTTGGCATGTAATTTTATATCATAAGAAATATATGTATAACTACAGCAAATTTTAAAAGAAGAACGATCTAATCATCGCTAAAAATTTATAAAAGTTGGCAATTAAAAATTAGTAGGGATTATGCCCATCTTTTTGTATTATTCTTTTTTCTTTTGTCCTTTTCGTCGATATAATAATGATACATAACTTCATCTGTTTTTTACTGTCCACGTTCTCAAGTGGCATGCGGTCTTACGAGGCACATTATTTTTTGAATGTTTGAGAAAAAAGAAAATATAAATTATAATTTTTGAGTTTGTGAAAAGAGAGATCAGTAATGACTTCATTGCAAAGAAAAGAATACTAGTTATGACAATTTAATTATTACAAAAAGAAAATATCACTATATTTTCTACAAGATTATTATTATTACTATCTACTAGTCATCAGTAGTGTCTGATTAAATAAATATATACAACTTTTACTATTATTGAATTTGTAAAGCAATCATTGCTAAAGTAACATTCAATTTTCATGACTCAAAGTATATAGCCAAGTCACCTCAATTAATATTATTATCACATTTATATGTAAAAGTTTTTGACATTTTGTCACTTAATATATATATAATTTATAACAATTTATTTTCATATAATCAAGAAGAAATATAATATTTTACCATAACTAAATGTTATACTTAAAAATAAAATATAATAACAAATACTAATTTTTGTTTGGGATATTATACTTACACCCCTGGCCTATGGTCTATTTACACAAATTATCGTTATCTTTTGCATAATTACAAAAACTACATCTGACAACCAAAAAATAAGGGTAGTTTGTGATTATGCTAACATTTTTAGGGGGGGGGGGGGGGGAGTGCGTAGTTTTTAAAAAAAGTAAGTGGATGATTTGTGTAAATGATAAAGATATTTTGATGGGTGTATGTATAATTATCTAAAAATTGAAATAATTTGTATAAATATACCATAAATCAATGAATATAAATATAATTATCCCTAATTATTTTGTGCAACAATTACTAGCTAATCATTGCTTTTACAAGTGAAATCACAACATTAGCTACAACTAGCTAATATGACAAATTTTGTCATATCTAAAATTATAATAAATATCAATTAATCATGATCAAAAAAATTTCAATAATATTTTACGAGCATGGTAATAGTGGTAATTTGTCATGATATTTTTTACTTTTTTAGTATTCTCTCTCTTTTCCCTTTCTTTCCTCCTCTTAAATTGGTTGTAGATTTTATTGATTATTAAGCATATAACCCATATTAGCTTCTGTTTTCTTTTTTACCCTTTATTTGGATAAGTTCCATGTTAGGTATCATGCAACAGGCACCTACACACACACACACACACATATATATATATATATATATATGGGTAATTAATTAATTAATAATTTGTGACATATGAGCACATTAGAGTTAGTTGTGGCAAAAGTTAATTAGGCCTTTATGTATGTGGACTACATTTCATTTAATAAACTTATCCCCTCTTACAGCTAACCATGCAATATGCATTACCTCAATCTAACTTTTCATCCATATTAATTAATTGTACCTTTCAGTTAATTATTATAATAATTATTTTTAATGTTAATATTTAATTTATGGTTTTAATGACGTAACCATTTGTATAAAATTCACATTTAATTATATAAAACTATAGATTATTTTAGTTATTTTTTTTGTCAATTTAAAAGCTGTACTTTAGTAATAATTAATTATTTGGTTACTTAAATTAATGTGATGGCACGAAAATCGATGCTTCGGTTGTACCAAATTGTAGTTAAGCATCCATGTCCATTTCTCATCCATGGAATATCCAAGATTACGTACTCACTTTCCACCCACAATTTCAGTATATATTTATAATATTATTAATACTAATAGTTGACGTATGCAATCTTCGCAAATATATTTAAAAAAAAAAAAGCTAAAGGGAAAGAATAAAATTTATAAAAAAATAAATAATAGTGGTATGAGAGGATAAGAAAGAAGAAATCTATTAAAAGAAAGAAACATGGAGTAAGGTGATGAGAAAAAATATAGAGTTGTAGGCTGAGAGAAGAAAAAAAAAAAAAGCAGTTATAAAATTATTAAAAAAATATTAAAATTGTTAATGTGATCATAAATTAAAAAAATAAAATAAAAAATAAATTTGATTATTTAAAAATTAATATGATATATATATGTTTACTTATAATAGTGGTGTATTTAATAATGGAGATGAGGAAGAGTTGTGGAGGACAAGTTACAAGTTTCATGTCAGTTTTTATTAATTAAATGAAGGTATATTATATTCTAATCTTATCCAAATACTAAAATAATCACATCTGGTGGATCGACCGTAAAAGTATAGATATCCAAATGCAAGATACAGTAATTGGAGGAGATTCAGGCAATAAGGATGCAAGAAGGCATCAAATTGGCAAGTTGCTTATATACACTTGACTATAATTTTGTGTGCATGTCATTTTCCTCGTATTTATAGATGAGGTACCCAGGATGCAATAATCAGGACAACGCTTCTAATTGCAAGTTGCAACTATCCCAACACACGCCTTTTCAAGTGCGCTAGGGATCCCTTCCAAGACCGGCCAGAATTATGGTCATGCTCACCAACACTTCGCAAGTCCTATCCACTCTTTTGCGAGCCGCTACGCCTTTTCAACCCCAGTTTGAGACTCCTCTTTTTTACAACTTGTACACTGACTTTCACTTTAATACTGCTCCATTAGGTGATAATCAACCACAGTATTATAAATAATTTGAATCGAGTCGAACGCGTTATTATTTAAATTTACTTGAATTCTTATCAAACTCAAAAAATACGGGTTGAGGTCGCATAAATTGACATTTTAAAAGATATTTCATTATTAATTTCTCATTAATCAAATTGAACTTGGAAATTTTATCAAACAAATTCTTCTTTTTTTTTTTTTTTCAAATTGAGTTTGTTAAACTTAACAAATCGGGTTGAAATGAGTTTTCAGTGATCAAGTATTGAATAATATGATTTATTTTTTCTAGTTTAGTAATAATGTTCCAATTAGCTAATCAAGCATGTTGGTTGATTCAGGTGGGGACCAATGTGCAAGTTGGTTCGCAAGTGCAGCAAACTTGATACCTTAGTTAAATATATGAAGGGAAGTCAGTATTTATATATGTTTGTGTTTTTTTTGAAGTGAACATTTACAGTTGACTCAATGTGTAAGAATATGCAGCATATAATCTCTTGACAAAAAATAGGGGGTATTCTTGTCTTTTTAATGATTTAAACCATTGTCAAATATTTATCTTCGTCTACGACACTTAGGTATAGTTTACTTGATCCAAAATTTGATTAGTCAGAAGCCAATCTCCAAGAGGCAAAAACTCTTTTGTACTACGACTCTCTTATCTCAATCTAATCCAACGCCCCAAAACCAATCCATTGCCACTACCAAGAACAAGAAGTCCTCACCCCTGCGTTTTTACCTCATTTCCATTCAATACCGCTGCTCAACTTGTTATCCATATACAAAAATCTTGTTGACTTCACCATCCCCATTAAATTTTTATTACTTGACTTATCATTAATTATTTGGAATTTGACTTTTTCTATAATTATAAAATATATATTAGGTAGAAGAGAAAATGTCATTTTTTTCAAGAATTTATTATATATATATATAATTATATCATAAATTTCAATTGTCAGCAATTATAAAAATAAAAAAAAAAAATCAAATACATTTTGAATCCTCGTGAAAGATGGAGGAGGGTGAGTGGTAAGTAACAACCGACACGGTGTCCTCACTTTAAGACAATATTTCTTGCTATGTGTGTCGGTTTAATTTGTAAGAATGATTTTTTTTTTATTTTCAAAAGTCTTTATGTTCGTTTCCTAATATAATGGATCTATAAATATTTGGTAAATGTTCAGATCTTGCGAGTTTATCTTGACACGTGATGGTAATTGAAATTAATTTTTTTTTTAAAAAATAATATTTGATTGAAGCTAAAAGCACGAGGGAGATTAATTTAGTTGATCAACAGAATTCTCAAAAGTCATGCCAAACAAATGGGCTTGCTTGACTGTTGATATATATGTGTGTGTATATATATATATATATATTATTAAATAAAAAGTTAAAATTTAATAATTTCTCCTACACTATGAACCACGTTTTTCCAAACAGGCGTACGCTACGTCTGGTTCCTGCGAAGTACCTTTCCCAACCACGTGCTTTTTGTTTTGGCAACCAAAACCTTTGACACACGTTTACAGTCTCAATAAATCCTTCTATATATATACTCTCCCTCCCTCTCTCTCTCTTCCAATTTCAATTCACATTGTTTGTTGTGGACCTCTCCTTTCCGTTTCCCTCTCTCTCTTCCCTCCAAAATCTCAAAGCATAAACCCCACTCAGAGATTTCGAAAACCTGTGTGTGATTTTGAGTTTTGAATTATGGATTGGGTTCGCGGCGAAAAACTGGGTCATGGGAGTTTCGCGACGGTGAATTTGGCGAAGGCCGGAAGCCAGAGCTGTGTGTTTCCTCCGTTAATGGCGGTGAAGTCATGTGGGTTTTCTCACTCTTCCTCTCTTATGAACGAGAAACTGATTCTCGACGACCTTAAAGACTGCCCGGAAATCATTCGGTGCTTCGGGGAGAGTTGTTCGTACGAGAAGGGCGAGAAATTGTACAATGTGTTGTTGGAGTATGCTCCCGGCGGCGCTTTGGCTGATAAGCTTAGGAATTCCGGTGGTGGGATGCCGGAATCTGACGTCCGGGGATACACGAAGGCTTTGCTCAAGGGGATTCACTATATTCACAAGTTCGGGTACGTTCACTGTGATATCAAGCTTCAAAACATTCTTTTAGGAGCGAATGGCCGGGTGAAGATCGCCGATTTTGGGCTGGCGAAGCGGGCCGGAGGGAGAAAAGGCTGCGCGACGGGGTGTGAATTGAGGGGCACCCCTTTGTACATGTCGCCGGAGATGGTCGCCGGCGGCGAGCAGGGGCCTCCGGCGGATATTTGGGCGCTTGGGTGTGTGGTGGCGGAGATGTTGTCGGGAAATCCGGCGTGGCGGTGTTCAGATATTTCCAGGTTGCTGATGAGAATCGGAGTAGGTGAAGAAGTGCCTGAGATCCCAAGAAGTTTATCGGGGGAAGGGCGAGATTTTCTTGCTAAATGTTTCGTGAAGGATCCAAGCAAGAGATGGACGGCTGAGATGCTCCTAAATCACCCCTTTATCTGTGATCAAGATTTTGAAGATGATGGGTCAAAAAACAGAGAAGAAAACACCCCCTCAACCTCTCCAAGATGCGCATTTGATTTCCCCGATTGGGCGTCCTCTGTTACATGTTCAATTACATCTTTGTCCCCGCGGGGATATTCCCCGGAATCTGGCTCATGGTTCTCCGGTGAGTCGAGTTCAGGAAGTGGCTCTTGGTCCAACCCGGCGGCAGCGCGGTTGATGGAGCTAGTTAGTGATCAAAATCCTAATTGGTCTGTGTCGGATGATTGGGTCACCATCCGGTGACGGAAGGAGTGTTTGGTCATTTTTTGTCACAATTCACTAGGAAGAGAACAGTCAGGAATCAGATTTTTGAAGATATTTGTAGCCCTTTCTTTCCCCGTTAGATCCTACTTTTCGATACTTGTATATAAGAAAAGAAGAGCAGAAATTACAGAGAGAGAGGGGCAGAATGTAGAGTCCTTGATAAATATTTTTTCAATACTATACTATTCATTATATTATTTAATATGTTTAACTTAAATTTTTGTTTAATATATTGATAAATAAAATACACAAATATATTCGAATAATACAAAAACACGATTCTTATTACATAGAATCAGTTCAGCAAGATGATTGCACAATTAATTATAAGATATATTAATTGATTAATGAAAAAATTAATTTTGAAATAATTAATTATAGGAAAAGACATTATGATCTGTGGATTCACAATTTTATACTTAATTATATAAATGTATATTGTAACTAAATTTCATAATCACTTTTAAGGTTGATGAAGGAGGTAAAAAATTATTTAATGTTTATAATGAGTAATTAGAAGAAAAATAGTTGTGGTGGAATTAAGAACTACGAACTATAATTTATATGTTTCAACGGAATTTAATTTCAAAAATTAATTATTGAAAAATGGCTAAATGGTACAAGAAAATGTGGTTGCACTTGAAGCACATTGTTGAATGGACACATAATGTGGAAAAATACGATGTTGCCAATGTAGATTGTACTTACAAAAACTGCGAAATATTGAATTGATACTTAATAACAATATTATTATGAAATTCATAATTTATGTGGATATAAACTTACAGGAGCAGCAATAGCCAAGTTCAGTTACATTCTTGATAATTAATTCATACATATTATATGAACTGGTACTTTATCCTGCTTGTGCATTATATATAATATTTTTTAAATAAATAAATGAAGTGAATTTTATATGTGTATAGATATAAAGTATTATATAAATTTACAAATTTAAAAAAATAAACTGAGGTAAAATTTTACGAGTTGTAGACATTAATTAAGAATAATTAAGCATATTTTCTTTCTAACAACACAACCAGATAAAGGGCAGTGCACAACGTAGTTGCCCTATCCTTATTGGAATATGCTGTCAGAATTCATGCAAGTTACCATCTATATCTTCAGTCTTTTTCCTGCTTTTTCAACAAAATTTCCATTTGCAAACTAAAAAATTCTTAGTTCAGATATTTGTGATGTAATTGATATACAGTTCTAAAACATTGATCATATTTGACAAGTAATTAATTCAATTCGAGGAGACATGATTTCTACATAATTTGTATTTATAGACACTATAAAAAAATACATTATTACCTATATTAGGTTACTTAAAAATTATAGTAAATCAACATTTCCAACACAACTAAACAAGATTGATACAAAAAAATAAATTTTCATCACAGTTAATGAACATTTGTCATAATTTTAGTTACAGTAATTTGTTATGATTTTTAGCCGTAACTATTTTAACTTTATTTGTAGAAGTAACGACCAATAACCATTGTGAAATCACAATTAATTAGTATTTGCTACAGTTTTTTTTTTTTTTAATCATTACCAAAAGCAATTGTGTTTTTAGTGAAACCTATTGTATCAACAACATTAGACTTACGAATTTTGGCCTAGTATAGTCACATACAAGAACATCCATTTTGTGAAATAATAGGCTTCTCGGCATCAAAAGAGATTAAAGGGGAACCCTAAAATTTTGCAAGTTCAATCAAATTACAAAATTGCCCATGACTAAATACAACGACCACATATGCGTACAGTTAAGAAGAGAACAAAGTTGTATTATTATAACAGCCATCACGAAAATACTTTTTTTTTTTTTTTGTATAAATACGACATAACATTATAAGTATTCCTGTAATTCTAAAATTGTTTAAGAACGCGTTTAGATTATTTTCTAACCGAATATAATTACTATTTCCTCTCGTACCCATCTTTTACCACATCAATAAGCATCCTCTACAAGAAGTTCAAATTATATAAAAGAATAATTATAAGGTCATTAGGCAGATTATTGAGGGAAAAATTACAAGGGTGAAAGAAAATAATAGTGATGAGAAACTTAAAGACCAAAGTACATAGGTAATAAAGAGACACCTTGTCGTACGACAGCTACCAGCCGTAGGGATATGACTGCTCGAAGCAACATTGTTAATGGTATTGAATTATGAATTAAATTTACCATGGGCTTGCAATTAAATTTCCATCGTTCACGTATAAATAGTTACCTAATACATGAAATTTGGAGAATTGGATGTCGCATCCATTCAACTTGATGTGGGCTATATCTCATAAAGGTTGTATCGGATCTTTCTACAGTATATTTATAATGTTGGGATAAATTTTGAATTTGCTTTATTAATTTGATATCTTTATAGCCCGATTTTATGTATTGTAAAACCTAATATGTAACTCATCAGGAACATTTAATTATTTTAGTGTTTATGATTAACTTGAAATCGTACAATTTAGAAGAATCATAAATTACAACAATCTATGCAAGTAGATATAATTTTGGCTACTCTAATATTATTACAACATTCTATCATATTTCTTTTACGATCTACCTGATTTAAATATTACTGGAAGGTTATAATCTGGGCCTTACAGATACAATGGTTTGTTTTGTAAGTTTACGATTGAGAGAATCTAATTGTATTTCATTCTCTCGTGAAGTTTCGATTCAACACAACTGAGTCATAGTCACTCCATCGTCTTTGAAGTTCTCTTTTTGTTGAAGTCTTCAAAAATTTTGATAGCCCTCTGCTTGGATATTAAATGAGTGTTATTTCAGGCGGTTGATTTTTTTACTGTGGTGATTTTGGAATGTAATAAATAAAATTTGGTTAAGTAGGTGTGTATTTAAGTGGACTGGGAACTATTTATGATTATATCATATTTTTACATTTATGATATGATCATTGTATTATCATTTAATTAGTGATTCACACTCCACTTGGTATTACCTTTTTAAGCTAATGGAAAGAATTTTTCAATGAAGTCCAGATTTCATTTTCGTTGCTACTATATATATATATATATATATATATATATATATATATATATATATATACGTCTTGAAATTTATTAGAATATCCTATAGAATTATTAAACATTAAACAAACGATGGTTCAATAATTAACTTTACATAGATATATAAATTCCCAATATACCAACAATTTGAAGATCAAATGATTACCGACTATCAACCTTTAAGTTATGAACCCACCATCCATTAAAAAAAAATCTAATTTATAAACATAAAATACAATTTTTCCCCAAATTCACACGTTCCTTCAATTGGTCATATGCTTCTCATCATTCATTTTTTCTGTATAGAATTCCAAAGTTTGGCCTACATACCAAACCCCTAAATGCCTAGGCATTTTTTTTTCTACTTCTATTTCATCATTTTTTTTCTCTATATATATATATATATATATTGGCATGTGCTAAATATGTAAGTAGATGGGAGGGTGGGGGTGGGGGGTGGAGTAAACATGAAGCCACATAAATTGTTAGGGGCATTGAATGGACAAGTCATATGGTAGGTAGGGGATATCATCGATATATATATATATATATCCTTGCTTTTGTTGCTTAAAAATTCAATTTTGATGGGTGGGGGGAGCATGCTTTTGTCATGTAATAATAATAAATTCCACACCAATCTTTTTTTGTTTTTGTTGTCTTTTTCATGCCACATTTTGGCCAATTTTAGCTCACCTTTCTTCTCTTTCATTCTCATAGCATATATAGATGTATGTATGTATTGTATTCATACGTTGAACTTGAAAGATACTAGCTAGCTAGACGCCATTGTCATTTTCCACATGTTAAACAAGTAATTTCATTACTTTTTACATCTATATGTGTATTTCTCTTTCCTCGGAGTTACACATTTTTGTCCAGGTCGACTGCTTCGAAACGTACTTCCATGCTTAAGCCTCGCAGAATATGTGTCAATTCTACTACTCATTTATCCTAAACATTCGGCAATTATGTGTTCTCCATTCAAGAATTATAATTTTTAATTATGATTAATTTGCTATGATATTAATAATAAATTATCATAACGAATAATTATTGATCACAGTCATACAACGATTGTTGACCGTAGTTTTTGCGAGTGTGGCTAAAACATTTTGTCGTGGCTTTAGCTGTGACAAATAATTATTTCATGATGAAAAAAATTAGTTTTTTGCATCAATTTTATTTAACCGTAGTTAATAATAATTATTTATCATGATTTTTAACCATAACCACTAATATTGTAGTCAATAATAATTTTTTTCCCTAATGTCTTCAATTAGGGTAGGCTTGTTCAAGAGTGAATATTATTTTTTTGGATTCGTACCCAATAATTATATATAGTTGCTACTTACATATTTTACTCAAATCCTACTTATAGAATACACATTCGGTCTTATTTATGCTATACTCAAAATAGTTGGGTTCGATTTGTATTTTCCTCGTTACATTTTGTGTTACTTCTTTTTAAATAATAAATTTGGAAAACATAAAAAAATCCAATAAAGATTAAATTTATTTCAAATTAAACAATAAGGTTTTCAATGAAGCACTTATGCATATTTGCTTTCTCAAAATATAAATACATAAAAAAATGAATAAATTTTGTACAAAATTTAAGAATTTAAATAACAAGTAAATCTAGTAGCTAGATGAGATTGATTTATCAAAAACTTAAAATTTCAATGATTTTAAGTTAACGAATAAACATGAATTTTAGATTATTAAATTTTACTCGTATCGATATACATATATGTGGATATCTTAATTGTAGAACATACTCATACCCAAAATACTCATTTCAAATGGTTGAGTTTGAGTTTGGGTTTGGGTTTGGGTTTGAATTTAATATAAAATCTTGGGTCCAAAAATGGGTATTAATTTTTATAAGGGCAAATTACAACAAGTTCTCCTGAAATTTGGTATAATTACGAATATTTTCTCGTTGTTTGAAAATTTATCAATAATATTCAATTTCTTACAATTTTTTTTAAAATTATACAGTAAAGACAAAATTGATAATTCAGAACCTCTATCCAAGAATTATATAATTCATCAAATATCAAGAGATAATTATAATTCTTTAAACAATGAGAAAATATTCATGAGTATGTCAAATATTAAAAAAGCTAAATGTAATTTACACAGTTTATAATAATTCGAGTTTGGGTATTGTTCTCCCGTTAATAGATCTAATCAGGGGAAGGTTTCCATACTTCTGAAAACTATACCCAGCCCTCTCCGACAATATGCGAACGAGATCAATGCTGAGGGAGGTGATAAGATCACCATTGTTGCTGTCCTAATTTTTATTCAGCCATAGAAAGACAAACAGAATTAATTTTCATGAAGTTGATGGGTTCCAATATTTTGAAACTTACACTAATTTCTTTGTACATGAGTTTGAACTTAGAACCATTATGCAACCTTAAAATTTACTTTCAACACTTATGCAACTTAGAACTAGATTAAGACATTGAAAAATAAGTTATATTATACATTGCTCGTCACAAAATTATTACAAGGATACAACGGTACAAGTGAAATTTCACAAGACAATCCCAACTTCTGACATTCCCTCCCATGCATTATAACCATAAAATTTTCTCACTAAAACAACAATTCAAAAAATTTATAATCAAGATATTATATCAAATCTTCCTCCTCCCCATCAATTTTCGCTTCATTCCTTTCATTTTCTCGACAATTTAGCTTTCTTTCTCCAAGGAAATCTGGGCGTGTTGTTAACAAACATGAAAGAAGTGTATCTTAATAGTATGTGCAGGAGTTTTTCAACGGAATGGCGACGTTCATTTTCTTAGGGTCCAGAACCACGGAGCATTGGACTCTTTTGTTGAACTTGGGCTTCACCAATCGGCCCAGCACGTAAGCTCTGGCCCGGACCGTGAAATTCAAATCCAGTGGGACTGGCGCCACTGGCTTCCCCTCTTGGCTGCTCAAGTTGGCTCCTCCACCGTAGAGTGGGATGTTGCTTCCTCTCAACATCACCGATACAGTTTTCTGGCTTCTTCTTGATTGATAGAACCTCTTCACCTGCAATATTGGAAGTAGCAAAGTTAATATGCACCGCTCGCAACAAAACATGACATTTAAATTCGTTCTAGACAAAGTTGATTAAGTAATATTCATTGTATGGTTAACTGGATCTCAACATATTGAGCTAGAAGATTTCATTCCGTTCGAATCAGGTTTGGTCAGACTCAACCGACCACTTGCAGACGGTCTTCTAACATTGTATACTGATCATATCACAAGATGTAATTTATGTATCATGTAATATGCTCAAATTCCCATGAGCCAAGACATAAAATCTTAAAGACTTATTATTAGACTTATGTTGCTTACCGTCCCGCTGGCTAGTGTGAGTTCGGAGAACGATAGATCCAATGGTGTGGATGTTACATGGACCCCAAAAAATGTACCCCTATTACGGAAAATGAACTTCACTGTTGAATTCATGGTCACCATTTCAGTTCCTACTCCAGACGCATCTGATCCAGCTTGAATTATAAATTGATCGAACAATATACTCTGCAAAAGTTAAGGGAAAAAAAATTATTTTGAGATTGCAATGAACAAAACCACAGTGCAGCTATGGAAACAAATGACAAAATTATACCAAAATAAAAATAAAAATGAAGAATTAAAAAAATAATAATAAGTTTGATTGTGTGCAAAGACAAAATTTGACTTTGAGCACCAGCGTTATCAGTGCCAAAATCATCTCCCCTTGTCTACTTAAAACATCCTCGGATTGTGATGTGTTTGGATTATGATGATGTGAGTGCTGACTTTTAGGACTATGATGTTGCGTTTATACCTTTCTCTATATTATTTATTTTATTTTATTTTATTCTACTTGGTCTCCAGACGAATAATACTACACTGTTATTTATCAAACTCATTAACTTCCTAACAGAAACCTAATTGTTCTACCCATAATTTTTATTAGTCCTTCTCAATTAAGGCACACATGTACTAGAAAATGTGAAACCATATTTTTCGACCCATAAATCATAGAGTAATAAATATCCTAATAGTTATAATTTTCTAGACTATTTAATTACAAGAGTCAACAGAAAGAAAGTCTATAACGGCGAAACAACTCCCTTTCTCCTATTTTTGTTTTCTTTATGATTTTAGGTCTAGTATTTTCATATCCAAAACTTGATCGTATAAGAATTTTCACCGGATCGTGACTCGCGTTACATCCCTCCACATTCCGCATTATCCTTAAAAACAAGTGATTCGCCCGTGCCCGCATTAAGGAGATTCATCTAAATTTACATTTGTACTTATATTTGTAAGTGATTATTAGTTTACATGCCCTTCCGTGAAACTGATACAATTCATATCACTAGGAAAGTTCTTATTAAAATTAGGTTGACTATATTCCAATCACATAACGAGTGTAATTAAATTCAATTTAAAAAAAATCTTTTTATACTTAATTAAAATAGTAATACGTTGACTAGTTGAGTGCAGTCAGTAAATGCAGATCTTAGTAATAATTTACTTTACGAATCTTCTTATTTAGGAACTCAGATCAATTAAGATCAACAAAAGCAGACAAAAATAATTAAAGATGAAGATGAGTTCGGATTTTGATGTATAGGTACCTTCATGACGACGACAGGTTTCTGATTCCTACTGGCGCCCCACAGGATCAAAGCAAAGAACGAAAACAACACAAAAAACCCCACCACGAATGCCAGGAAGTAACACCGCCGCGGCACCCCCGCCGCCCCCCCTCCTCATCCAGCAGCCCCTCCTCCTCTATCGCATCGAACTCCTTCCACTGCTTCTCCGCCTTCCGGTGCTGGTGGTGCCGCCTCGACCCATTGCTCGACTTCTGTGACCCCGGCTTCAGGGAGCCGGAGTACCGGGTAGACGACGAGTCCCGTGACTGCCGGCCCGGGGACCCCATCGGGCTGAGAATCGGAGTCGAGTGAAAGGAGTTGGTCGTCTTCTCGCCATCGTGCGAGTCCCTCGACGGACTCTGCACGTAGTAAACCGCCCGGTTGGGCGACGACGGCGCGAGGCTCGTCACCTCGGAATCGGTCTTTGCATGCATCGACATTTTCGTCTGCGGTGAGAGAGAGCAGGAGTTGTGGCGGGTTAGATCTCAGCAAGGGCGGAGGAATGGGATCGGATGCTTTCTAAGAGGAGTGTAGAAGAAAGAGGAAATGGGAACAGAGCACGTTGAGGTATGTGTTTGTTTAATGTGGTTTGCGTGTAATGGGAATTAATTAGGGAGAGTGTGTGTGTGTGGGAGTGAGTGAGAGTGGAGAGACAGAGGAGAGTATTATTAATATATTATGCCAGTTGGTAATAATAATGGGGGAGGGGATTCTTTTATTTAAGTTTGTCTCCCGTACTCTGCTTATTGTTCTGTCTCTTTGCTTCACTCCCGTCTTTCGGTTGGACTCAACCTTGTCCTAACTGCCCAATGCCACTGATCGGTTTCACTAATTAATTCACTTGATTATTCAAATATTAATTAAAAGAATCGAAACTTAGAAAGTTTTGTCCGTAATTGAATGTCTAATACGTTGGATTAATTTTTTATTTCAATTTTGTTTTCTTTGAGGAGATATCAAAATCTTTTAAAACAAAATATATAACATAAATCTATACATATTGGTACTCCTAAAAACCAAAGGCCCTTATGGCCCAAATTTGAAAAAGACCAACGTGAGAAGCTGTTGGCCCATAGTTAACTTGAAGATTTCGACTCTAGAAAATGTATTGTTGGGGAACGAGTCCAAGTCCATAGGTCTTTGTGTCCTGCCACAATGGCGAGTAACCGTGTTTATTGAGACAGATTTGCCAACATGGAAGATGCCTTAGCAAGCCAACTCAATTGAGGCGTCCAACCATTGCCAACTAAGCTATTCGTGAATTTAGGAAATTATTCGTGATTTAGGAAGCTTCAGCTAAAAGAGTCCTACCAAATCATCTTGCTTAAAATTGGGGACTGTCCTTATATGTCGGAAGAATAACCTCATCTGCTAAAGGACCACTTATTCATAAGAAGTTGCTCCTCGAAAAAAGAAGGATTCGGTTGAATTTGGTAATAAACTCTCTCCCAATCCAGCAAAGTTAGGCTCCTTCAACATGATCGAAGAGGCAACTATAAATACCAACACCCCCGACTGTGAAGGTTAAATTCTGTGCTTAAATTCACACACTAGAAACTAATACAAATGATTAAGTTTGAATCGTAATTATTTTACTATTCATCATTATTATTAAATTTTTTGTAATTGTCTTTTTTGCAATTCTTGATATCTTGGACTTTAAAGTGCTAACCTATGCTTTGCATATTCTTTCTCCGAGAGCTTGCATAAATATTTAGGGCCAAAGATTCCAAGATTGAACTCATCTTAACAAGCATTTTTTGCTCATATCACTTATAATTTGTATATATATTAATAAAATTAAAGACATAATAAAATTGAAATAGACTCACTAACTAGAATCATCGATTGGAGCATTTTTTTGAATGCTTTGTGAATTTGTCACTTTGAATTCATCATATAAATATTTATGATGCTACAAGAGTTCAATAGCACCGTACAAACTAAGTTTTTTTCTTGAAATTCTAAAATAACATAGGACTAACTTCCAAAATAATGGTTAACATTCGTTGTTTAAGGTAAGAATGTGTCTAAGATGAAATAAAATAGAAAATTCAATATAAAAAGTAAAATATTAACAAGTTAAATGTGCATAATTCGAGTACAGAGCTAAAAAAAAATATTAAAACTCCTATGAGAAGAGCGAAGACAGAGTAGATTTTGTGTACACTTGTTGAATCAACTTGTTAAATTTTTTTACTTATCTAAACCCTATTTATAAGGGTAGGTTTTTGAGATATTTGGGATGGTTATGGGAAGATAGGATATCTCCATAATCCTTAATATTTACTTTATGGGGATAACATTTATTCTGTATTTGGTATGTCAGTTGGGCCCCACGCCAATATAAGATACTCTTAAATCAACAAGATAATAGCCTAAAATCATGAAAAAAGTTATTTGTCGCTTTTATTTAACCGGATCCAATTGATACGTGTCTTCCTTTCACATGCTTTAGTGGTGACATGTCATTTGATGTATACAATATGTCTGACATATCAAATAAAGCGAACGGACCCTAAGTTTATTAAAATTGGACTGGTTGGGTTAGTGACGTTTCAACCTATTGATAATGAATGGGCTAGTACGGCTTGGACTATTAATGTTGAGCAAATTGAATCTAACTCCTTAACATAATTTGAGCTGAAAATTTTCTTTCGACTTGAGGAGTAAATTCACCAAATATCAATATATATAATTCAGGCTTCTTCAAAAAAAATATAAATTTTTAAATACTTCAATTATAATGAGTTAAATAAAAAAATTCTGGGATGTGTGTGGGAATCATATGAATTTGTTAAAGGAAATTTTGTGAGTGTAAGGTAGAGAATCGTCGGTGTATTACATGTGCTATTAAGTTTTTGTCCCAATAATATAAATGTCACCTTCCTTGTCTTTCTCGTCTTTCCAACTTTATTCCTTCAATGTCTTTTTATAACTAGTGTGAAGAACACCAAAATACATGTGATATGCTGTCCTTGTTATACTTAGAGTCGCCTTGATTGATTGAGCTTGTTTTTTGGTCTACCAAGATAACAAATAAATAAATTTTTTACATGCTTGATATCTTACTCATGAGTCAGCAATGTCAAGCTTGCTGGGTTGTTCATTAGGGGCCCACTTCCTCAAATTTGAGTTTAGAAAAAAGTATTTGAGGGGACATGACCACTACCCTCCTTTAGAAATGCAAGACTTGGTGTCGAAATGCTCGAGTAGGAGAAATTAAAAAAATCTTCATTAAAACTTTTTCTTCCACTCTAGTGTAGCAAAGAAAATCTTATTGAGCTGCTTGCGTATAGCCCAACAGAGAAATTAAAAAGGTCTTCCAAAAGAACTTTTTCGTCCACTCTGTTGCAGTAGAGGAAATCCTGTTGAGCTACCTATATACTCCCTGTTGGGCTCTTATGGTAAACCCGTACCAAGTGGTGAAAGTGTGTCTAGAAGTGTTGTGCATGACCTCCTTTTTCGTACTTAATTTTAAGGAGATCTACACAAATCTTTAGAAGGTGATAAGTGATTATTACCATCTACATTGAGATAGGCCAAAATTGGTGATAGGTGAGGGCTACGCGCTAGGCTGTGGTGATCTGCAGAAAGCTGAGTTGATGGGATTGCTCTACTGCTTTCATACTTAAAGCAATATTTTTCTTTTTTTGAAATTCACATATTACCAAATGGTTTCCCCCCCACCCTTGTAAAATTCATTTATAAGAAAAGAGGGGTACAAAGTACAACAAGCATAAGCCTAGTGCTAGACAACATCAAATTCAGACAATGCCTCATAATCTATACAAGCCAACAATTGAATGGAATGGGGAAGCTCATCATTATCAATACGCATCCTAACTTGCTCTAAAATAGTGGCTACTACTTGCTCCGAAGTTGAATCCATTGGATTTGTTTCATTTTCCTCGCCTTCTAAATGTGGTAAACCAGATAAGTCAATAGGGCTCAAAAAGCAGTATAAATAAGGTACGTGCCTCGCTATAATCCTAATTGCCTATTTTACTCCTTGCTGCCAGTCTCTATGAGGCCAAATAAACCTCACATTCCTCCTGAGAATTGCAACACATATTGCAGAAAACAGACATTAGAAAAGTAGATGGCTAGATACTCTAGAACGTCAAGATCACAAAGGATACACATTTTGTCACTCTATTGCCACCAAAATTTGTTCAACGTTGATAGTTTCTCCAATATAGCCAGTCAAAAAATGAACAAATTCCTTTCCATCTTGAAGGAATCACGCATCAAAGGTAACTAACCCACATGGGGTATTGCTGGTTGAAAAAAATTTCAGACATCTATTGTGGTAACTTGGCCTAAATGAGAGTTTTATCTAATCTCAATAGTGAATGTACTCCCATTTCCAATCCGGTGTTGCATCCTAGTTACCAATTGGGTTCGAAGCTTGAGAAATTTCCTTCAACTTTAGGAGCCTGTGCTGCTACTCATAGTCAAGATGGACTAGTTCCTCACTATGTATTGTTGAATCCATGCGACCTAACTGGACCCATGCTCCTATGTCAGCACCTGCCACAAAATGTTTGATCTTCAATGCTATGTTATGTGAGTAATGTTGCCGATGCCTAGACATCCCTCTTTCTTAGGCAAACACACTTGGTGTTAGGCCACTTTGGCATGGCCCGAGATAGTGCATCCTTGCCACGAAAATCTCCTGAGTTTGCTTTCCACATCTCTTATGACTCCCTTCTGCAAGAAGAATGCATTACCAATAGACTCTCATGGACATGAAGATTGATTTGATGAGTTGAGTCCAAGTTGCAAACGGTAGAGCCCAATAAACCTCCTGAGTTGCTAGAACTGGGCTTGAAAACTTGGTATATGAGATTTGAGCCTTTTTGTGCGGCTTGATTTCAACATTGTTGTTGGGCTTTCTTATCGTTTGATAGAATACTAGTTTGGCTTGGCAATTATAAAACCAAAAAAGAGCACTAGTTGGGCAATTGTTAAAAAATAGAAAAAAAAACAACAGAACACAAGTCGGGCCTCGGTTTTATCCGGGATATATGGTTTGATTTTAATAAAATTGTTATAAATTATATTGATATATTTTCTCCTGTTCTACAATTTTCTTTGAAGTACCAAATAACTGCAAACTTTTCAATAATCAAGTCGGGGTGTCTCCTTTTTTTATTTTGACCCCCCCCCCCCCCCCTTTCCAAACAAATACTCCATAATAGGCTGCTGCTTGTTCTCTCTCGAGCCCGCTCAGTGCTCTCTCTTAAACCTCAGCGCGCGGTCTGCTATTTCATGTTTCCAAGATGATGCAGCGGGTTCCAACTCCAAGTCCGGGCTTACCCACCCAGTCAATCTCGGAGATGGAACAGGTGCAGCAGCAACAGAGACCTTCCTCTCTTCTCTCGTGCTCACCATTTCTATCCGCCCCCGCTGTAGTCGACCTCTTCAATCTCTACTTAGGCGTGCGTATAACAAATCCATGTCAAATTCTTTATTTCTTTGCATCCTTTTGTGATTATGATTTCATTTAAATTCCATTTCCTTTTTTTTTTTTGAGTTGGCAGAGGAGTGCGCGGCAGAAATCAGATGAATCAGTTAGAGAACCCCCGTAAGTTATAACCTAATCTCTTCCATTAAATATGTAACTGTTAATCTTCATACAGTTTTGAAGTATTTATTTCCCTCAAAATTAGCCTTTTTCTTTATTTTTTTTTCTCTGTTGATTGCTTGAGTATAATGTCAACCTTAATTCCTAATTATGGAAACCGACCTCGTGGTCGTTGGGCCCTTCTTGGGGATGCCATGACGTTTAATTAACACGGGAAAATCAGGAAAAAGAAAGTATGCATATTTTGACCAATTCAAGGTGAAAATGGGTGAAAAGAATGGTTACTTCCATTTAAATTCTATATGCCAAATGAATATTTGCAGTCTTTCAACCATTAGTTTTACTTTGCAGGATCCCTATGGTATATAAAAATGTACCTTTTGCTGAATATATGTAATTATATATAGGTAAGCAGCTTTCGGAATTCAGGCTTTTACAAGCACCTTTTTCCTTTTCTATTCATTAACCAACCAGTAAGCAATAAGCTCCTGAGGTATTCAATTACTGCTCCAGTGTGAGCAATTAGCAATTCCACGAAGAAAGAGACCAAATGTAAATCCAATTTTTAGGGTGCCTACTGCCTAGGATATTCGTAACTTCCTGTTTGAGAAGATGCTTACATATGCTGAGAAGAAATACTTGTAGGTGTGTGTTGTGTAATATAATATCTCTGTATATATATTAGTTTGTCTTAACTAGAGATGTTAAATCTAGAGGGTTTAAGGTCCAGAAGAATTAAAGTTAAGCCATTATTTTGTCTTATTTTTTTCTAAGTAAAGAACAGTTTGGTGGTAGTTACTTTTCTGACTAGTGGTCAATGGAGTCAAATGTAGCCCCGACTACTTGTACATCTAGTTAATTACAAATGATATTTACATATTAACGATTTTGGTGCACTGCATTATCTCTCTGCTCTTTTGTTTCTATATGTGGTTTGATTCAATTGGACTCATTCGGATATTGATTTTCTATTTTCATGGCTTCTTCTGTTTGTGGTTTGGCGAATAAATAAATTCTTCTGATAGATAATGGTAAAGCAAATTACAGGAATAAGACACAAAAGCGGGTTACTGCTATTAACAGAGAGCTTCCTCCCCTAATGAACAGTTTCTCTTTGACTTTGAGCAGATACAGAGTCAATTTCCTGTAAGTTTTTATATACACAATTGTTGGTATTCATTTTTATTATGTTTCTTCTTATTTAAGATATGTGGTTGGTTGAATTGTTGATTTACAATGTATGTTTTGCAGGACCAGAGCAACTACGTGCTGTAACAGAATCTGTCCTGATATCTCTGGTTATCCAATGCTGTGATCATGCTCCCAGGGCAGAGTTCTTGCTCTTTGCATTGCGTAGCTTGTCAAATATAGGGTACATAAACTGGGATGCTTTCTTGCCATCTCTTCTTTCTGTCTGTCTCTTCTGCAGAGAGCCCTGTTGGTCAGGGGAGTCAAACAGTGGCTGCCCTTGCTTCTACCACCTCATCACAATCAGGAGTCTTGCCACCTTCAAATGTAGTTCCTAATTCCACTAATTTTCAGTCGTCAAATCCTGCTTCACCGTTGCCTTCGATTCACGGTATTGGATCCCCTGCACAATCAGCAGCTGAGCCATCATCTTGCGCCACATTGTCTCCAATGAAGTCAAATGATGTTATCTGCACTGGTCAA
The DNA here is from genome assembly GCA_034509725.1 of Sesamum angolense. Classification (NCBI taxonomy): domain Eukaryota; kingdom Viridiplantae; phylum Streptophyta; class Magnoliopsida; order Lamiales; family Pedaliaceae; genus Sesamum; species Sesamum angolense. The sequence continues at coordinate 5,168,356 of JACGWL010000001.1, read as the reverse complement.
CAGTCTGCGAGGGTCAATTTATCTGTTAGGGAAAATGCTATAAGCAGTTTACGCCGACTATCGTGCAAAATAATTTTGGTAGGCCTTGACTCTAATCTAAAGCCAGTTACATGTGCAGATATCTTTAACCACATGTTGAATTGGCTTGTTAATTGGGATCAGAAACAGCAAGGGCTTGATGAGTTTGATAGTGCAAAATTCTGGAAGCCCGACAAAGCCTTAATTGAATGGCTACACAATTGTTTAGATGTGATTTTTGGCTGTTGGTTGAGGACAACAAATGTCGTGTGCCCTTTTATGAACTGATACGCAGTGGTTTGCAGTTTATTGAGAACATACCAGATGATGAGGCGCTGTTTACTGTTATTCTGGAAATTCACAGGCGGAGAGATATGATGGCAACACACATGCAAATGTTAGACCAACATCTTCACTGCCCTACATTTGGAACTCCTCGACTTTTACCTCAGGCCACTACCAACATATCTGGTGAAACAGTGACTAACATGAGATACTCACCTATCACATATCCAAGTGTGCTTGGCGAACCTTTGCATGGAGAGGTAATGTCTTTTTCTGTTTAATTTTTTCCCAGGGTTATACTATGTCCTTAATTTGGAAATGAAATATATTGTCTATAAAACTGAAAGCATCTGTGAATCTGAACCTGATGATTACTCAAAAGATGATTAAAGCCACATTAGCCTTAGAATTGAGAGATTGCTCCAAAATGATAACATGGTGTTGCTTTCTTCTTTCTAAAGCCATCGATGTGATCCCTTCCGTCTTTATGGATATGAGAAAAGTTGGATATCTAATCTCTTCGGAAATAATATTCCAGTGGGTTGAAACGGTAGGATGAGATTCAGCTGTTACATTATGAGAAAAAGAGATAATATCTATGACACAACTTGTTATACCACTTGTGACGGTAATAGACACCTAAGTTTGTTAAACAGTTGACATTGTAGCTATTACAGAAAAGCAAAACAAAACAAATGTTGAACTTGCATTCAGCTTTAAAACATACAAATGGAGCAACAAATCTGTAACGTTAGGTTTACTTGTCGCTCATCAAGGCAGAAATTCAAAACTGTATGTAGCAAGGTTAGATCCTACTTATATGATGTACTAAAAGATACAATGCTGGGAAAATTTAATCTTGTAGTATTTCTAAAACTAATTTGTAAAAGTCTGTCGATTGCCCATCAATGAAGAAGTTGCCAGAGAGAGAATAAGTGATTGGTACCCTATCTTTGTTGATGAACTGGCATAACATTTTAATTTATATCATTTCATCTTGCTTTTTTTCATTATGTATATAGGAGCTTGCATCATCCATTCAGAGAGGAAGTCTTGACTGGGAGAGAGCTCTGCGATGTTTGAGGCATGCTTTCCGTAACACTCCATCTCCTGACTGGTGGAGACGTGTGCTGCTTTTGGCACCCTGCCATAGGCTTCATGCACAAGGACCTACACCAGGTGCTGTTTTTACGTCTGAGATGATTAGCGAGGCAGCAATCGATAGGATTGTGGAATTACTGAAGTTGACAAACTCAGGTAAGAATTCATATTTTCGAGTTTCTGTAAATGCATTATTAGAAAGCACAAGAAATTATGGAATTCACCCGATTTGCTTAATTGGAAGCTCATACGTGTTGGTGATGTTGGTGTGTTGAGAGTTTAGAAGGTCTATGCCAGGATATACAAAAGTGTTAAAGTTTTCTGCCTTCTTGAAGTCCTTTTCCTTCTGTTTTCTTTCTCTTTTTTGTGCGCGTGTGTGTGTGTGCATTTTTCGGGTCTTATCATGAGAATTTTTGGTCAATAATATAGAGGGGCTTTGATATGGGAATTACTGCAAGTCAGTGTCTTGAGTGGCCAGATGGAATGTTCTGGGGGTAAGGTAAAAGTAATGTGAACACTATTGAGATGTTAATCACTTACTGTAATGATGCATATTGAAGAAACTGCAAAGTATGTGGCAAATGAAGTTGAAATAAAGAACCAGGTGTAGGCTTTAATGGTTATGTTTAGTGAATGAAGGTGATCTTGGTCAATCCTTGAGACTGCTTCTCTTCTTTCAAATTGTCTCTACCTGCATGACGCAAGATTCAAGTTGCTAACATCTGGAGGATGACGTTTTTCATTTGATCTTCATAATATTATCCGAAGAATGATTTGTCCACTTTTATACTAATGAGAATCTGATTTTGAAGATTAGGAATGAACCTTTTTTCTTCTATTATGCAATATCATACTATCCCAATTCCCAACTTGTCCAAATTTGTGGATTAGACTCACAGATGAGACTGATTGTTATTTGTATTGGCATGAGTTTGTATGCTTCTTGTATTTGGAGTTTGGCCATGCTTTGGTATTTATATATCTTAATAATGGGACTCCTTAAATGATCTCTTGGAAGGACTGAACTTAAGTTCTTGTCAGCCTGAGACATTTATTATTTACTGTTCTAATTTATATTTTTTCCCAAATTCTTAACCTGCAGAAACAAATTGCTGGCAGGAGTGGCTTATATTTTCAGACGTCTTCTTTTTCCTCATGAAACATGGATGCATTGATTTTGTTGATTTTGTTGACAAGCTAGTTTCTCGACTTCAGGATGGTGATCAACACATTCTCAGGACAAATCATGTTACGTGGTTGCTTGCACAAATTATCCGTGTTGAGCTTGTAATGAATGCTCTAAATACAGACTCAAGAAAGGTAGTGTCTCATGTTTCTATCCTATGGCACACTTGTTTATCATCTTTACTCCTTTTATTGCTTCATAGATTTTAGGCTATTTGTGGTTTTGAGCTTAACAATTTACATTTTGAATTTCATTTCTCTCTGATGCTTTTAGGTCTAATCTTAATTGCCAGGATAGCTGTTTATCTCCCGATGAATCAATGAGGATTTCATTTTGACTTTTTTATTGGCATCTGCTGGTAGGTGGAGACCACCAGAAAGATTCTTTCATTCCATAAAGAAGACAGAAGCTCTGATCCTAACAACCCTCAAAGTATCTTGTTGGACTTCATTAGCAGTTGTCAGAATCTGCGTATTTGGTCACTAAATACATCAACCAGAGAATATTTGAATAATGAGCAGCTTCAAAAGGGAAAACAAATAGATGAATGGTGGAGGCAAGTTAGCAAAGGTATTTACTCCATACTTTTGAGTAGCAAGCTAGTTATTTCAGTCATAATGCGTCTCAGGATCTTTTGGTAAGTTTCTATAAATTCACTTAAATGTAGCCTATGTCATGTGAATATCTTATGCAAGGAGTTGTGCATGCTGCACAAGCCAACTTCAGAATTTCTGAATTACATTTGCAAGACCATGAAGTGTACCTTCCACAATTGATGTCCTCGCATGGAAAAATAGTTTCTTCTTTCTTATATCCCTTGCTTAAAGAAGATGATCTGACTTCAATTTTTTTGCCATTATATGAGGATTGATATTGTTTTGCATCAAATATCCACATTCTTGACATCTCTTAAAATCCAAGAAATTTCACTGGAAGAGCTTTACAATCCTGAATGAAGTAACCATGACCGATAACTTGCAGATTCTTGGGTCAAGTTCCTTATTTCTACAACATTACTAGCAAAACCATGAATTCTGTTTCCCTTCTTTGTTTATGTGAACTGAGACTTTTGAGTCCTTTGCTACTGGCATTTTACTACCCTTGTATGATCATTTTGTTTGAGGTTTTGCTTTTCTTATCTTTTCAAGTTGGCTTCAAATATCAGGTGAACGTATTATGGACTATATGAATATGGATGAAAGGTCAATTGGGATGTTTTGGGTTGTGTCGTACACCATGGCGCAGCCTGCTTGTGAAACAGTCATGAACTGGTTAACCTCTGCTGGAGTAACAGAGATATTACCAGGACCAAATCTACAGCCAAATGAGAGATTGATGGTGATGCAGGAAGTTAGCCCATTGCCAATATCATTGTTGTCTGGGTTTTCTATAAATTTATGCTTGAAACTGGCGAATCAGATGGAAGAGTCGATGTTTTCTGGACAGGTAAAACTGTGACCACTTTTTTTCCTAATCTCAAGCATATGCAAGTGCATGAGTGTTTATACAAACTTCCTTCTGGATGGTTTAACTGTCTTCTCGGGAAACTGAAGTTCTATTAATTGTGTATCATTGCTATGAGGTTGTCTGCTCTTTTGGCCATCCGCCATCCTGCTCTCATTATGAAGTTGTGACTATTTCCCTTCTGTTCATTTCCCTTTGGACAATTATAGACTGTTATTGGCCTAAAGACAGGTGTTTATTTTGACTATGCTGCATATTGGAACAGGTTGTACCTAGCATTGCGATGGTTGAAACATATGTCCGAGTGCTGCTCATTGCCCCTCATGCATTATTCCGTTCACTCATGGCGGTATTTGTTTTCTTTTTCTGCATTTTATGTGCTTTCTAGCTAAACCCATGTTTTTATATGGTGCTGCTTTTTCATACATTAGTGAGCGGTTATATTTTGTTCTCTTCTTTGTTTTCATGAAATATCCTTTTGAAACTACTATCCTGTGTTTTGGTTCCCTCTCTAGCATTGCATATAGCGTTAGGAGGAACAACAAAAAAGTGATGTCCTCTCGGGGGGGAAAAAAACTAGCAAGTAAATATGACTCTTATCTTACCTCGGAATAGGTAAATTATGTTGATGAGGAATCTATTCCAAAGCCTAGGCTATGGAACAGGGTTCCACACATCCTTTTAGGTTCAAAAGGAAAAGGAGTTTCATAGTGTTATATCTTATATACTAGCTTCAGTTTATGCTGGCAATGTTGCAATGTAGACATCTTATATTTTGTTTGGTTCATGAAAGGTCTTTCGTGAAGATCGTCCAAATTTGACTTTGTTTTTAGACTTGCAATTTTTTGCAGTTATGTTCAATTGTCACATTTTTTGTGTTGTAATTTGTTTGAGTTATAATTGTGATCGTACGGCATTGTCCCATCTTTTTTCCTCCTTGTTTGTTTCTCCATTTGCCTCAATCTATTATTTTGTATTATATACTTCTTGTTGTGCATGACTATGCATAGTGGTGCAAACATAGTGTTTGTTGATATATATCATGTGTAATGCCCTCACATGGATCATGCATAGAAGATGACATACAATACAATTCGGTAAAATACTTCATGAAACTAAAGTTTTTCTTAAGGAAAAAAACTTAAAATTAAATAAACTTACTAGGTGGAAAGCTAATATATATATATATATATATTAATGTATATATATGCATTTTTTTTTCATTCTTTCCTTTGTTGTTTTCTATGAAACTTAAGTTAGTCATGCAATAGGGAGACATAATAATATTATAATCATAGTAGAAGAAATACCAAAGTAACAATGCAAATTGTTAACAACAAAGTGAACTTAAAAACAAGATGTGAAAATTAACGCAATGCAAGTTCAAAATATTTGTCAAGATTTAATGAACTCATACTGGTGATAAATTTCTCACATTTGGATTCTGTGTATAGCTAGAAGATGTTATCATATGACAATATTATGAATTTGAAAAAATTACTTTGACATTAAGTTGAAAACAATATTCCTAAATATATCTTTTGATGTGTATATTGAAAAATAATACATATTTTTGTAGAGAATTGGTCCCATCATAAAACATTTTTATCACGGTATGGTTTTCAATTTTGTATGTTTTGTTAGTATTTCCCGTTTTGCACGAATAAAAGAAACTTTGAATTATTTTTATAAAACTAATACAATTCTTGGTTTAAATTACTATATTTAAACTTCCAGTTTTTATTAAATTGATTCATGATATAATCAAATATAATTGTGTTGCATTAATATTATTAGAAAAATTTTCAAGTATTAGAAAATAATGATTTAACATATCAAATTAAATAATATTTTCATTTAATAAGTTGGATTATTTGATCAAAGATGTACAAAGAGATAAAATTTAATTATTCATGAATTTAAAATTGTCATGAAAGAATAAAAGAATTGTAATAATGATCCTCTAGCTAGCTAGGTTAGATGAGTGAACTTAAAAGTTAAATATTATCTTCATTAACTCAAAACATAACAATATGTTCACAAGCATATTATTCTCCCCAAACTATTAATAATAAGTTTAAAATTATTAATATTCTGTTGTAGGAAATTATAAAGATACGTAATTATAATTATACCTAAAAAACATGAACTTTATTAGTGGAAAAATTAACTAATAAAGAAAAATTGACAAGTAGGGTCAAGAGATTATTTATAGACAGTAAGTATAAATGCCACACAAATTTATATCAATGTAGTAGTGTCGTACTTTTATATATACATATATTATATTTACCTATGTAAATAAATATATGAACTAATGCTTGAAAACCTAGATTACAACCTTGAAAAATCATTATAGCGTTAGTTAATGTATCCAATCTGTATCACATTCTATATTTTCATATTACCACATCTGCAGTTTACCATTTCCATATCTGCATATCTGTACCCGTGAAACAGTGTCTCAAGCAGTAAGATAGGTGTCCTATATGCACTTGGAATAAAATCGAGATTGGAATTGGCTAGAACAAGTGTATGGATAGTGCCAAATAATTATACAAAGAAGGCAAATCTCAGTGACTTTTTTCAGTAATTGCAACTTAGCCCCAAGTTTGTTTTGTACAGATTTCAGGAATACGACGATGTTTCTGTTATATCAGTACTTTCTGAATACAATAGATAGTTGATACAATGTGAAACATTGGGTGTAGGAGCTGAATTGTTACTTATCATAGGCAACAACTTGAAGATTATAAGATGGCAAAAGAATTTAGCTTTAGGAGTTAGAAATTCTACACCGAGTGCATGAATAGTAAGACGGGGGAAATTCATCCTAAGATAATGGTTTGGTCCCTGCTGGGATAATTACGGTTCAGAAAGGCAAAATTGCGATATAATTTTCCAATTAATGGAACAAAAAGATAAGGCACTTAGGATTTCTATAAATTTTCTGGTCCTGCAAAAGCTTGAAAAGTTATATAGCTTATAAACTCTCTGAAATTAGAAGGATTGATCAAAATAATTTGACTGATCACTGAATAATCCGAAACTAATGCTTGAGTCAAACTTTTACTGGATGTTGGTAGTTTGTCCCCATAAAAGAGAGTTGGAATATCTGTTTCATGCTATTTAGTTGGAACCGAGAAAGAAGAGAAGAATTGTACAATAATCCTGAGCAGGAATTGTGTTGAAAAGGCTAGACTACCCAAGAAACTATTTGTACATTAACATAATGGCAATTACAACAATGCCATTGGTCAAATCCTCCTTGCTCCTACACAGAGCCCATATCATTTCAACTGGAGATATCTCATGTCGAGCTCTGTATCATATCAGAAAGAAGTGATGTTAAGAGATCTGAGTGTTGCATAGGATGGTGGAAATCATGAGGCATGTGACATCATTTTGACCTTGAGCTGAAAAATGTCTTCTTTTTGTCTTTTTTCTTGTTTGGTTTGACTTGACTACAAAAAATGCCTCAAACTGAAGTTTATGTTCTTTCGCTCTTGTCTGGCTGTGTATTTGTCATTGAAGTTTATGTTCTTTCACTCTTGTTTCCTATTGGTTTGAGCAGTTACTAGCTTTCTTTTCAAACTGAATGCAGCTACTGACCCAGAGGAACCAAAATCCATTGAGCAAACCTGCTGCTTCTATCTTGGTCTTTGAAATTCTCAACTATCGTTTGCTTTCTCTTTACAGGTAAGAACTCTTTTTCCTTTGCGCTTGCTGTTTCTTGAGCACTCTATATTATGGGAGAACTCTTGACTTATATAATTAGACAGGGTAGTAGTGAGATAACACTATCGGATGACTGTCTCAATCCAACTAAAGACATTGGCTTGTGTGTGACATGTGGGAATGTGTTTCAATGTTCTTAGTATTTGGCATATTGAGAACACTTTAGTTACATCCGAAGTACAAGAGAACATTTTTAGAACCAGTTGTGCTCTAAATGTCAAAAGGGCACAGGTAAGGGAGATTGGTCTGCTGTCCGTCATAACGTGTTATGGGAAGATTTATAGGACATTGTCCTTGTCAGTTGTTAGCCTTTTGTTTCCACAACATGGAATTCAAGTCAACCGGTTATATGATTACAAACTTAGAAGTTTGGAACTTATAGTGTACAATTTTGGGCTGAAACATGAGCAGTTTTTGCAAAGTAGGAAAACAGGTACATGAGCATTTGTGATGTCTCAAATTCTTTTTATGCGATTATGCAACTTGGGGTGTGCACTGAAATTGAAGAAGCACTACATTCCACGCTTTTTCAATATTTATGCAGAGATGAACATATCTGCTAACCATTGTCATATGATATATGGAAACATTAAACTAATTTGCCTCTTCTCCTGATCTGTTGTTTCATAGAATGACGTCATATTCATGGGACTTTATATCTTGTAATGGAAGGGGCTTTCTTTTTGCAAAGTCTTAGACTGAGCTGCCTGCCCATTTTATGTTCTTAGACAAGCTAAGACTTGTTTGATGTAAGTCAAATGGAAATGGTGATAAATTCTTTTCTATGCTTGCGTTTTCTAGGTACCAAGGAAAGAACAAAGGCTTAATTCATGATGTCACGAAAATGCTTGCCACACTGAAGGGGAAACGTGGAGATCATCGCGCTTTTAGGCTGGCTGAAAATTTATGCATGAATCTTATATTATCCATGAGGGAATTCTTTTATGTGAAGAGGGACGGAAAGGTTGAGGATGGTTTAATATATTTTTGCTTCACCAGATTGCTTTGGCGTATGAGTAACGACATTATTTTGCACTTGTTCAGGGTCCAACTGACTTTACAGAAACTTTAAATCGGATAACAGTAACTACACTTGCGATCATTATAAAAACTCGTGGTGTTGCAGAGGTCGAACACCTGTTGTACCTCCAGACAATGTTGGAACAGATACTCGCCACCAGTCAACATGCATGGTCAGAAAAGACCCTTCGCTATTTCCCTTCCATATTACGTGATGCCTTGGCTGGTCGGATGGATAAGAGGGGCTTGGCCATTCAAGCATGGCAGCAGGTACTTGATATTGTTTCTCTCTTTCGCCCCCTCTCTCTAAGACTCTAACACACACATATCCCGGGGCCTAAATGAGGTAAATGTCTCTAAACCAACTTAATGCAACTTGGATTGGTCCCTCAGCCACTTTCCTAATCAGTTACCAATGGTTGTACATGGATCCTTTGGCTTATGCTTATAAGTTATGCATATTTTTTATTTTTGTCCCTTATATATGGAGAATCAGTCTTTGCATCACATCGATGCCATAGGATTATTCGTATGATTAGTAGTAAGTGAAAGAATTATAAGAAGATAAGCAAGAACACTTTCTCTTTGTTATTTTCTTTCTTCCTTTTTTTTTTTATTATTATTCGTATTATTGTCTTGTCTTCTTCTTCTTTCTTTTTTGTTTGGTGGGGGGGTGGGTAGGGTGTGTTTGGAGGTGGAGCTGAACAACAACTTGTCTATTAACTAATTGCGGTGAGGAACATTAATGGTTATCTGATTTAAAGCTGGGAGTTTACCAGAAAATCGCAGAAGATGACTTGCTCTTATAGCAATATAAGTGGATACAACGTTATATTTTATCCTCGGGCATGACAACATTATTCATCTCAAGGACCACAATTCACCTACTAGAATATGAAAGTGAACTCCCGAGATGTGGCAAAAAGTTTATCTGAAGTAATAATCATTCATTATGATAGAAGCAGGTCTATTGTTACTAAGAACCATTATATTTTCACCTAGTTAGCAAAGTAGACATTGTGACATCACATATTTTTTGTTGAGAAAAACTTGCGGACATGTCATATTCCATGACTTTTATCCTAAAAAGTTCTCTTTTTAAACATCAAAATCGAAGAGTAGCCTTCTTCATGGAGTGTACTTAAGCCATGGCCTATGGGCCTCGAATGAACCTGGAATAAGAGGGAAGAGAAGGGAGAATTGACAATGAATGGTAAAGAAAAAAAAGAAGATTCCTAAACTAGACTTTACAAATGTTTTGCCTCTAAATCTAAGAAGACAGTGCTAGAAATGGAGATGATGTTGGCACGGCATACGTGGGATCCTGCTAGATAAATACTGGCACATCTACATAAATGTTGACACGACCAATAAATATCCTGCTAGATATTTGAATTGTTAGTTGACAAATCTACAACTGTAAAAATTTATGACAATTGGCAGGCAGAAACAACTGTGATTAATCAGTGCACCCAGCTTCTTGCTACATCCGCTGATCCAACATATGTCATGACCTACATTAATCACAGTTTTCCTCAACATCGCCAGTATCTTTGTGCTGGTGCATGGATACTGATGTACGGCCATCCTGAGAGCATTAACAGTTTGCACCTTGTAAGTTTCAACTAATTATGCAGACAAAAGTTTTCCCAATTTTTGTTGTTACAAGGTTTTGGCATCTTTCATTGTGTCATCTTTGAGATCTCTCTCAAAGATGTGAGATCTCTCTCACATGTGCACATGTGATCATGTGATGTGTACAGGGTCGCGTCCTGAGAGAATTTTCCCCTGAAGAAGTTACTGCCAATATTTATACAATGGTGGATGTCCTATTGCATCACTTTAACTTAGAGCTGCAGCGTGGACGTTCCTTGCAGGTGTATTCTCCTTTACCAAATTTATTCGTCAGTTTCATATTTTGTTCTTTACCATTGTTGGTGGTAGCCCGACATGCTTTTTATTGATAATTCAAGGTTTTGTAATTTTCTCTGCATCAGGATCTTATGATAAAAGCGTGTGCCAACCTTGCCTTCTTCATTTGGACCCATGAGCTACTGCCTCTAGATATTTTACTATTAGCACTTATTGACCGCGATGATGATCCCCATGCTTTGCGAATTGTGGTATGTTTGTTTCCTATTCTTTTTGCTTTTTATTTGTTTCCTGTCATTACCACTAATGATGCAAGTCTGGAGTTCTAAAAGAGATGATATCATAATTTTATGGAGTATCCATTCAGAAGTCTTTGTCTGTAGGGATGTAGTGGTTTCTCTTACACTTGTGCAAGTTAGATGAAGCTTTAAAATATTTACTCTTTTTGTTCAACATCAGATCCATCTATTGAGAAGTCTTGCTTATGAGAGCACAAGGTATGTGTCTATGTAAGTTATCTGCTATCTTGTCCAACTGTGTCGATTGCAACATAATGGTAAAAGAGCCAAAACGAATGGAGCATGTCAGGGTAGAAGCTCATTATCTAAGGTTAAGTTTAATGATGCAATTAATGGACATTTTGGTCTTGGTTACACTAAAGAGGCAGAGATATTCTTTCATTTATTTTTTTTTCTCTGCTGAATTTAGAATATTAAAGAATAAGAAATAGCTAAAAGTCCGTTTATTAATATCATTTATGTTTCTGTATGTTTCATAATTTATGGTGTTGACATCTTGGTTCTTGTTCTTGAACCTTGGGCTCTGGTGATGCCAATCTGTGATGTTTGAAAAACAGATAATAATTCAGGAAACTTTTCATGGATTAATCTCTTGAAATTTGAGTTCTGAAAGTTGTAGACATTATTTTATCCAAAGGTGTTATTCCTTTACATACAACTAACATGGAGCATCACTCGTAGCAGTATGAGCTTTTATAATGATGTGCTGAAATGTTCTACATAAATTTGACATTTGGAAGTAGTTATGATGATAAATTTTCAAGAAATTCATATGAATGAAAAAAATAAGCTTTTCTCAGGACTAGAGGTTAAACGAGGCACATTGGCATTTCATGAAGTGTTGGGCCCTCATATGTAGGTGGTTCTGAAAGTTATTTTTGAAAGAGTATTGTTCATTTTGTGACTATTTTTAGTATCATGGTGGGTGAAGCAATGAAATTTAGCTTTTATTGTTTGGTCAGTAATAATGAAAATGCAGGTAAAGCTTGCATTCAAAGTGAAACAGAAAGGGTATGAGAGAGACTTATCTTTGTCATAACACTTGGAAGTTGTGGGTTATTGTTAATTTCTTTTTCTGGTGATATTGAACATTGAAATAGTCTTTATTTACTTGATTAGTGTGATTCCATATGGATTGACTTTTGAACTTAAAGGGCATGCATTGCAATGATCAAAGATTCTGTAGACTCATTTATTTATTTATTTTCCGTTTTCCTTTTCATCCGATAGATAAATATACTTGACAGCAAAGAGCTTCAACAAAGAGTGAAACTGTATCTTATGAATCGTGGCCCACCTGAGCATTGGCTTTTCTCTGGAACTTTCAAGCGTGCTGAATTGCAAAAAGCCCTTGGAAATCATCTATCATGGAAAGAAAGGTAATATTATGGACATTATTGCCCTTTCTACAAACACACAATTTGGTGCAGATGTCAAGATCTTATTACGGACATCATTGCCGTTTCTACAAACACGCAATTTGGTGCAGATGTCAAGATCTATTTCCGGAGGGAAGGTTCAAACTGATATTTAATAATGTTTTCTAGCAACTACTGGCATGCATCCTAGAGATGAAAAGGCTTTTTGAACTGTTTTTTTAAATATGTGAGGGTAAAGTTTTTCTTTCTTTTCCCATTTTCTGGGGTGTGGCAGGTGGGTGGGGTTGCATTTTATTTATCTCTTCGTGCTGTCAGGGTCCGTCTGGATTAGCTTAGAAATTTCCTGCACACAGCGCCCTTGGCTTTTGAGACCATTAGTTTTTAATGATGGTCCTTGTGCGGAAGGAGTGACTCTTTGATTTGTTATGCACCACTCATAAGCAACTCGAGTATCAATCAGGTGGTATAGCGTATCAACCCAAGCACTAAACTCGATTTGGTAAAATTCATCATTTTAGAAGGATCCTGAAGATGCAGGAATACAAATAAATCTGGGAATCTCTCAAATGGTTATTTAGGAAAAGGCTCGAAACTGTAACTCTTCCAGTAAGGACTCTCTGAAATGTACAATGGTTCAGATTGTGTACTATCATTCGAAAAATAGTTCATACTTTTAATGTTTGTTTGAATTTGGACTGATTTTGTGGTCAGGTTGTGGAGAGCACGCCTTAACATATTTGCTACTTGCACAACCACTTGCTATATGGTAGCTAGAGCGAAGGCCTTGGACGTATCTTGCTTACTTTGTCTAAGTAGTGACGTTAAGCTTAAAATCAGGAAAATTTTAGAGAATTGGTTGCTATTTTGGACTTGCAAAGTCTAGCATAGTATGTGTAATTGTGATGCCACGTGTTTATGAAGTATGTACTGCAACTTGCTTCAACCTCGGAATCCTAGTTGTGTAGCAAGAACTGTTTAAGTTTTAGTTCTTGCCAACTTTGATCCTGCCTCAGGGCTCAGTTGTTAAATATTTATCATATATTTGATTTATGTGAGTTCATCAATGTTTAAAACTACGAAGGATCTGAGACATACCAGATGCTGGGAGGGGTGTGGTAACTGGTGTGTGAGGTAAGGTGAATGACTTTTAGGATCTGCAAAGGTGTATTAGGAAAGGGTTTACATCCTCTGTTTCCTTCCTAGCTAGGAAGATATATGGGTATCAGCCAACTTTGCTTGGCATCACCTGTGAAGCAGTTCCATTTTTAGCTTTGAGAGATTGTCACACACCTGTTTCCTCGTGACTATTGTTTAAACTAAAGGCCTCATGACCATATATTTTGTATAGGCATTTCATGACTAGAAATTCAGCATAATATTTGATGTGCAATTCTTTATCTTGACATATAAATATTGCTACCAGGTACCCAACATTTTTTGATGATATCGCTGCGAGATTGCTCCCAGTGATCCCCTTAATCATCTATAGACTCATCGAAAATGATGCAATTGATGCTGCTGACAGAGTTCTACAAGTTTACTCGACATTCCTTCATTACTATCCGTTGAACTTTACATTTGTGCGTGATATACTTGCCTATTTCTATGGTCATCTGCCAGGGAAGCTTATTCTTCGGATATTGAATGTATTAGATGTTAAAAAGGTGCTGATGAATCTTTCATCCCTGAAATATTCCATGTAATTTTCTGCAATCTTTCTTATTATTGACCTGCATTATTTTCTCAGATTCCAATTTCTGAGTCTTTCCCTCAGCATATCAACTCATCTAGTGCTTCCATTTGTCCCCACTCGACTACTTTGCAACTCTTTTGTTGGGTCTGGTTAATCATGTGATTCCTCCTCTGAAAACTCCTCTAAAAATGGACAAGTAGGAGAAACCTCAAACAGTTCTGTGCGAGCGCCTCATAACAAGGCTCAAGTAACATCACAGGCAGGTGCGATAGCTCCTGAAGGTCAGAAACCATTCTATCAAATCCAGGATCCTGGCACATATACCCAGCTGATCCTTGAAACAGCTGTGATAGAAATTCTTTCTCTTCCAGTATCTGCATCTCAAATTGTATCATCACTGGTTCAAATTGTTGTTCACATACAACCAACTCTGGTTCAATCTAGCAACGGATTAAATCCCACAGGCGTTGGCCAAAGTTCTGTGTTGCCAACTTCTCCATCTGGGGAAGCACTGATTCCTTGGGTGCAACTCGGACTCCTTCAGTGTCAGGATTAAGTAACTCTAACTTTGTTTGGCGAAGTGGTTATACATGTCAGCAGTTATCCTGCTTGTTGATCCAAGCTTGTGGTCTTCTTTTAGCTCAGCTTCCTCAAGAGTTTCACATTCAACTCTACATGGAGGCAGCACGTGTAATAAAAGAGAGTTGGTGGCTTACTGATGGGAAAAGGTCAGTTGGTGAACTAGAATCCGCTGTTTGCTATGCTTTGTTAGATCCGACGTGGGCTGCCCAGGACAATACCTCTACAGCTATTGGTATGCTCCTATCGTGTTTCATTTCTCTGTTGCAGGAACAGCTTTTAAAAGTATCTCTTAATACTTTCTTCTCTAGTTGAAAGAGTTATAGTAGTATCTGCACTTGTTTACTTGTGGTGCCTGAATGCATCAATAATTTAACTGTCTTTTATGGAAAACTGCATGACAGCATGAGATTAAAAATGTTCAAATTAGTTTCATTATGAGATGGGAACTACTGACCTGAAATGTGGCAGCTAGACATTTTGGCCAGACAAGGCTGGTAATAATCTTCAGAATGGTTGTAGATAATTTACTGCTGTTCAATTTACTGTAATCTTCATATGTCAGAAGTAAATTGTAGTATCTTCTTTCAGTACATGATATTTCCGTACTTAGGTTCAATCCTTGTCCATGTTGGTTTATACAGGTAATGTGGTGGCATTGCTACATGCTTTCTTCAGTAACCTTCCACTAGAGTGGCTTGAGGGAACACATCTCATTATTAAGCATCTTAAGCCTGTGACATCCATAGCTGGACTGAGAATAGCTTTCCGTATTATGGGTCCTTTGCTTCCTCGATTGGCCAACGCTCACACCCTCTTCAGTAAGGTATGGATGTATATTTAGTTTTTCCATTGATAGGTGTCCTTTATTCTTCCCGAACTTCCTTCCTCAGAAGAGGTTACCTCCTTGGAGTCTGACATTTAATGAAAATAGGCAAAAGTTAACTGCTTGCAAGAAGGAAGATATTGATCGTCAAAAAGAAAAAAAAACAAAAAAGGAAGATCTCGGTAGAGGAGACACGTCACTTAAGTATCTCATATTCAGCCACATAAGATAGGTTTCATTAATGATCTTTCCATATCTCTTATATTGCTGGCACCGTACTTTGAGGTGCTATGTATAGTCCTCTCAGGATGACTTGTCCTAATGGAATTTTCACTTGTAATTAAGCCATTAAATAGGATTCCTTGTTTGGCAGAAATGAATTTGATACAAAAAATATAATTGTCAAGAATTTGATTACTGGGCATCATATTCAATTTAAAAAATTGAAGTGTTTGGATAGGATAGTGCATTTAAATAGGAAATATCATAATTATAGTTAGATATGAATATAATGTAATATATATGCATTTACGCTTATATAAAATATAATATTATATAATATTATCAAAATAAAACAAAATATAGTGAATATATATTTGCATATAAATATATAAATATATATCTATTTGCATACCTACAGAACATATTTATCAGTTTATAAATATAATAGATAAAATATCAAAAATACAGTAAAAACATAAATGTGATTAAAGAAACAAGAATAATAATACGAGTTTATTAGTCAATTCCTAAGAGGAAATGGAACAAGGTTACTACCAAAATATTAGTGTCCTCATTTCCGGGACTTTTGGTGTAATATTCCCAGTTTTTAGAAATTTTTCCTTTTTCCAAATTTTGAAATAATGTTGTCAACAAAAAATGATTTTTTTTTAATTTAAATTCCCAAAATGTGTCATTCCTTTCCAAACAAACGGGTCTTTATTCTATTACCAAACTCAGATGTTCACGCATCTAACTTTCTAAGTTACGAGATGATTTCTAATATAACAATATTTTGAAATTATCTGCCAGATACTATCGGTGCTTTTAAATGTGATGGCTGATGTGTTTGGGAGGAATTCGCAGCCATCAGCTCCTCTTGAAGCGTCAGAGATAGCTGATATTATAGATTTCCTGTAAGCTTATGGTTAAATATGAGAGTAGTATTTTATCCATCTACCACTAGCTAACACTTGCAATAATGGGTAATTACTACTTCCTGTTCAGGCATCACATTGTCCATTATGAAGGGCAAGGAGGACCAGTGCAAGCAAGCAGCAAACCAAGAGCAGAAGTCCTGGCTCTTATTGGAAGGGCAGCTGAAACCTTGCGTCCGGATGTACAGCATCTTCTGACTCACTTGAAAGCTGATGTGAACTCTTCAATATATGCGGCAACTCATCCAAAGTTTGTCCAGAACACCAATTAGCCTGATCCAACCAAGCTCTTTTGTGTATTATGTTTAAGGTTTATAATTACAAGAAATGAGGTGGACTAATCATTCCGAGCTTCTGGATGATATTTGGTGCAGGACAATAACATGAAGCTGATAGACAAATTCCGTGAAGAACGGTTATACTAAACCTTGTGGTGCTTTTTTGGCTTTTGGTTTCTAAAACAAGGTTACCTTGTGCGTCGAAGGTACGTACTATAGATGCTTGGGAGACTTTACTTTCCATTCAAAGTATGGGAGCATTGATGATTGGCAACTGAAAGTAATTCCTACGTATGGGCATAGATGCATGTGTACATGATGGACTGTTTCCAATGGCCTGGTGCAAAAATTTCAGTTATGTATGTTATTGTTGATGCAAACCTCTATCTAGATCCGGCTTGCAGGAGAGGCAAAAAGAATGAATGATTGAATAGTTTCTATAATCAAACAACGCAGCTGTTATTGTCTAAATCAAGTAAAATTAACCATTAGTGTCCCCAGTTTGAACTGTGCGCCTCGTATTCTATGAACTAGTGCTTCAGGTGAATCCACATGGACTATGTAGTTAAGTTTCCAGTTTTTAAAGTTTGCTCACGTGAGAATGGATTATTTCATATGCTCTATGAATATTTTATGTTTAATATATTAATAATTGTGAATTTTACTTGTGGAAATCAAATGGATGCAAGTTTCTAAAGTAGTTTAAGCCTGAAATTTGTTACAAAGGACTTATAAAAGGATGAAGGTAGCTGAAATTTCCATATGCTTGCTTTGTCCAACTCGACGACTAATTTTCTCATCATTGGAGAGCTTGACTGTAATATGATCACTTGGGGTTTGGCGTGGAGAATGACATAGGCAATAACTATGTAAGGATAAGGTGACAAATTCAATATCATATTTAACAGAGTTAATGTTTTCAATTGTCCACTACCAACAATGAGGACCATTTTATTACAATTTGATAATTCAAGTGTGCAAAGTATATTTAGCCTTACCATTATGATCTAAAAAATTGTTTCAATTGTATTAGGTGTGTCTATTTCTTGTCCCGCGGTTTCTTATGCTACAAATCATAGGCCATCTTTTACTTACTTGATATGGGATAACGGCAATTTAGTTTAAATTTGATTATTCTGAGGACATAATAGGATATGATTAATACTATCCTGTTTACTTTTTGTTTTTAATTTGGTACAATATGATTGATTATTATAATTCTTCATATTTTTTAGCAAATACGAGGCAAGTGATTAAAATATAATTTTACTTGTTTGTCCTTATCAAATGCCAACATGCTCTCTCTCTCTTAGCAGATTTCTATTTTTTTTTTTTTTCTTTTTACTTAGCATATTTTTTTGGCGTTTCTCCTTCTTTTATATTAGTTTTGTCAAGAATTTTTTTTTTGAAAAAACTAGAAAGTAGAAACACAACTCCCCTCCAACTTGCATTCTTCGACCACAAGGGACGGGCGCCTCCGGCCTAAACGTGGCCATCAACTGTGCGCCACTGCCCCTCCCTCCACCACCGCACACCGCCGAGCACATTTCTCAGTTATTTGCAGCATCAAAATCTCAAAATCATAAACCCATTTTTCCCTCTTACTGTCAATGGCATAATCTATATTCCTGAACTTTATTGAACAAATAATTGGCAACAGAACGACCATGGCTACATCCCCTTGGAGCTTAACAGAGAGATGTAGAAGAGCTTCTGAAAAGCATGTACAAATGCAATAATAATGTAAGTTTGGGTATTTTGAAAATAAATTCACAAGTAGGGTTAAATGGGATGTTTCCCAACTACTTTTGGGGATAGTATAATAAGATACATTTTTATCCATCACTAGTTGGTCAATAAGAATTATTAATCCCATATCATTTGGTTAGATAGTAATCAACCCACAATCACCCCTAAGCCCGAGTTTGAGAATCAATTTTGGGTCAAATAAAAAAAAAAATTAAATAATTGTTTGGATCAGATTAAATGGGATATCCGATCCGATCAGCTGTAGTAAACATGGCTATAGGACATTGATGTGCTCTAAAAATTTCTTGAACAATTAACTCCCATTAGAATGTTTGTGTGAGTTATAACAATTTATTTGAGAGTTTTTAAACTATTATCGAAATTGAACAAGGACTGACATTTAGGGACTCGAACGTCTGAATAAAATAGATTTTAAATTATGATACAGGAAATAAAAAAAGGTTCCATGGTCTAGTGGTCAGGACATTGGACTCTGAATCCAGTAACCCGAGTTCAAATCTCGGTGGAACCTACGAAACATTATTTTTCATAGTTTTTCCAAACTATGATTTCAAAATTTTGAAAAGATGCACTCAGCAATTACTTTAATTTTTCTGCAAAAGCCATTGTAATTAACCTAAGAAAATTAAGCAAAGATTTTTATGATGTGAAATTCATAGGAAAAAGAAAACAAAACGAGATTTTTATCAAAAAATTTATTACGACAATGGCGAATTGAATTTCTATTCCAAATCCTATTGCAATTTTTTACATGTATAAAAAAATTTAAAAAGGAATATTTTTAAATTAAAAATAAAATATTGATATAATTTAACAATTAACATTTTTTTTCTTGTTTCAAATATTCAGCAGCGGTTCTATGTAAAAATATGTAGCAGCAATTCTCCTTACAGTTTTTTTTTTTTTTCATTTAATATTTTAAAAATTTTGTAAAACCGCATTAAGCAATTTTGCCTAAAAATTTATTTTTTTTTTAAAGAAAATGTGGGTATTTGAGTAAAATATCGCGACTAGATTATTGCGTTGGGTATGGAAACCCGTCGCAAGTGTTTGCAACAAGAGGACGTGTCGTATGTCGCAATGTTATTCTTAGTGGTTCAAAATGATTATGTCTTGTTTAAATTGAAAAAGTCATCTTAAAAAATATTATATATAGCCTTCTGATTAAAAAGAATAGAAATGTTGTTTTGTGATACTAGCAGCATATCACAATTAGTATACTGGTGTAGTGAAGAGGGTAAAATTAGTTTAAGTAGTTCACTTTTATTTAAAAAATATGTTTATTTGATTCAAAAAATCTAGCAGAATTGGACCATTATGATATTTGAATGCTTACTTGAAATGTTGAGATTCATTGGACAAGAGGATATATGCATAATATGGAGTGATTCTTGTGGATGTGTTGAAACTTGTAGAACATAGGAGAGACTCTAATCTAATGGGCTCATCAGCTTCGAAACATGCTTATAAACAAGAAAGCCTATTACAACCTGCATGCAATTATGTATATATATATAAGACAGTTGTAGTCTTTCCTTGATGCATAAATATCACAAATTATTCATCTTGTACGATGGCCAAGTACCTATGAACAAACTCTAGTCCCATGAATGCAATTGCACCCCAAAATGAAACAAAACAGATTAACAATAATAAAATTAATATCAAACTCCTCTACCTAATTATTATAATATAAACACAGAGACAATTACAAGATCAATTCATGTGCACAAGAAAGTAGTCAAGCAATGTAGATCCAGAATTTACAAACGCAGATAATTAATTGAGAAATAATCAAGAAGTAGTTTGGTGGTGGGTTCCATGGCATCGAAACGTGATCCCATCATCATCATCACCTTAAACTCATCAAAACTGATTGCTCCATTCCCATCCGTATCCACCCCACTTATCATCTTCCTGCACTCCGCCAATGTGCATTCCTCTCCCAGGTTCTGCAGCACATCTTGCAATTCCTCTGCCGATATGGATCCGTTCTTGTCAATATCAAACACCTGGAAGGCATCTTTCAGATTCTGCAAAACCTCATCGTAGTCCACATCTTTGGTGTTGAGTTCGATGAATTCCTGGAGATCTATGAAGCCGTCCCCATCAGAATCCACCCCCTGGATCATGGTTCTGAGCTCCTCCTCCGTCGCCGAATGGCCGAGGCTGCCCATGATCGATCCCAGCTCCAGGGCCGAGATCTTGCCATCGCCATTCACGTCGAATTTCTTGAAAACCTGCTCCAGCTCCTCCTCCATCTGGAGACGTGAGTTGAAGGATGGTGATCTGGAGTTAATTACGGGTGGTGAGTCGTGCGAATCAGATCCGACCTCAAGGGCGACCCGCTGTTTCTTCTTCCTATTGAACAATTCTTTAAATCCCATTTTTGATTGATTTCATTCACCTTTCTTCAAATGACTGAATTCTTCTCATAATTATTATGAGTATTTATTTATGAATGAAGGAAAAAGTGATGAATGCGAACATGAGAGAAAAATAAGGGAAAAGGGAAATGTTGTTGGAGGATCCATTGTCGGGAAACACACACTTATTAATATGTTTTTTGTTTATATCGGAACTCTACCTCATCGTTTTCCTAACCCAAAATAAATAAATAAATAATAATAATAATAATTGTTACTATGTATATATATATATATATACGTACTTTAGTTATTTAAATTAATAACTTTAAAAATCTTTATTGAATTGTAAACACTTACTTTTTACTAGCACAAATAAACTCAAGTTCACATATAATATTAACTTTATTGATATTAAATAATCTGAAGACCATTGTACTGGACTTAGATAAATTAAATTTTCTCTTACGTACTAAATCTCATTTATATTTGTAAATTGAATTGGATTGCAGGGTTAATCCGGCATATACCTTAGGCCGTTTACTAATTTTTAATTATTAAGTCACATAAATTTTGTAAATAATTCTCATAAGAATGGGTTGGCCCATGTGACCTTAAAGAATAAAAAAAAAAAAAAAATTGTGAGAGCCCAAAAACATGCGAGGTTCAATAAATTATAAAGAGATCCAAAGTGTTCTTAGTGAATCAGGTAAGTGATGATCTTAAAAAATAAGTCACTCCTAAAAGACCCAAGTGACTTGGAGTCGAGAAGACCATGCATGCCCACAAGAAAGCTCAGGGGCACAATATCCTCCTAGCCGAAGTAGAGGCTCAAACACAATTAGGCTCCCAAAAAATCGCAAAGGGCCCAAGATTCTCCAGCCGAAGTAGAGGTCCAACCACAATTAGGCCCATGCCACGGGGCTTCTACAGATTGCGTAGGTGGCATCCTCATAGGATCCCTTAAATCATATCCACAGGTTCAATAAAAGAAGACACAGGTTCAATAAAAATAGACAAGCACTAGCACCCAAGCAAAGATACGTAACGCTACAAAAAAAAAAAAAAAACTGAAGGCATCTAGCCTCCAGCTTGAGATACTTGATAGGAGGAGGATATCCCCTCATCTTTAGGAATTAGGAACCTCATCAACACTGAACTCTCTTATCCTTCCCCCAAAAGCCAAGGGATGAGTTCATGGAGGATTCGACTTTATCGAACCAGTTCAAGTTTTTTGTGTGAACTGGGTCAATCAAGTAGATCAGTTCATTAATTTTTCCCAAATTTTGTACGACTCACGCGAGATTATCTTTTGTTCCCAAATTTTATTAAAAAGGGGGATCGGATGGAAGATCTAATTTTGAAAATCAGTATGGCATCATGAGGTGATTGCAGTTGTTGATGATCTAGGGAAAACTTAAAAAATATAATTAATTATTGCAATTTGCAGGAGTTCCAAATTCAGTTCCTCATCCTCTATATATTATCTAGCTACTTAACTAGCTGGACCTGGACATCAACATTATTAATTAATTCTTTTCTTTTTTTTTTTTTCCTGTAATGTACCAATTAAAAAGTAGTTAATGTGAAGTCCAACATATTTTGTAGCAGTAACAGCGGGGAATAAAGCCTTGGCATTCTCCCTTGATTGCCAGCTCCTGCAAGCAACTCCCTGTGCACAGAGTATCACTCAGGCACACTCCAGTGTTTTTTTGGCTCCTTTTACGACACAACTTCAGCCTGGACGACTCTCCTTCAACTTTACCAACACTTACATCTGATCATCCATACATAATTAATTAATTGTAATTAACATCTTCGAATTAATTAGTACTTTGAGTAAATCACAAATTAAGATAACAGCTTTAAGGTAATGGCATTGGCATGCACTAATTAACAATGATAAGGGAAGATGGATGAAGAATTATAACCTATTAAGATGAGCAGTATGAGTAGTAATACAACAATGCCGGCGAGCTTCATCCTTATACGCGCGCTGAACAAGAAAATAAAATTAGATAGGATGGGAAGCAGAATATTGTGGATTGCTGATGCTATATATATAGTGAGATGATTATTGCAACATAAACAAATAAAATAAATATTTTTTTCATCTGTGCAGGGGAGCCTAATTTTCCATAAACTTATCCTAGTTATTATGAGTTAAGGTTTATTTCAGTGATAGGATCATGGGCTCGTCTAGCCCATCCTTGAGTTAGGAGGACCCCATCAACACATTCGGCCAACAGCTGAAAAGAATGGTTCATGTAATTCCAGTAGGCCACATGCATCAAACGAGCCTACGACCCCAACAGTGAGGAGATCCAACAAACCCAGTTCAAGGCCTTCTAAGCTCTTAGATTACTGTTCTAGACAAAAAAAATAAAAGTTGCAACGGGACAAAAATTGTTATGTCTACAATTAGGATGAATTCCATCTGTCCCCTAATCCAACGGATTGAATGTATTGCTGAAGCTATTTAGCCAAGTCGTTGGTAACGAAGTAAGAGAACGATTTCAAAGAGATTTTATCTTCTTCCTCTAAATTATGGAGTCATTCCTAGCTCAAACAGGAAATACATTCAATCTTAATTTTTTTATCGTATCATTTAGCTTGCATCAATATGGCTTGTCCTATATATGATTATATTTGAATTAAAAACAACCTGATATATTTGTAATTAAGGTCTTTCTAGAAAGTTGTGCATATATTTGGATTAGAGATTTATTCTTTACAATTTGATGCACGTATATATTGGGAGATAGTTATACGATTGAAGATTAGGAGATCTTGATATGATATAGGAATACTAATTAATTGTACATTTAATGCAAATAATTAAATAGTTATATCATGGTAAGGTATGTTCTACATCAACGGCAAACGATGAACTAAATTGCTTATAAGTTTGAAGACTTCATTTTTTTAAGGAGACGTGTTTTTTCAAGTAAAACTACGAGACCCATAAAATTATAGCGGACATTACCTCATATATATGTGGAACAATGATCGTGTTAATTATACCCCACATCATTTGGTATTGTTTGTAGGAGCGAAATTTGAGTGTCCATTCCAATCCCCTTGTCTAGGAATTGTTGCTACTAGTTATCGATTGTAGAACGAAGAGTTGTAGTGAAAGTAAACTTGAAGGAGTAGACCATAACTTTTATAATTAACAAAGAATGACCGGTCATACACATGAAAAGTCTGAAGCTCGTAAAATCACTTGAAACATGAACACCACATTAAAAGAGGTTGACCATAGAACATACATGATGCATTATTACATCGCACTCCAAACAGGGTGGTGCGGTCATATATAAACATATATGGTTCAAGCCTCACACGTCTAGCTAGCCTAGAGAAATAAAAATATAATAAATATACAGTGTTAATCCTCGCCCGCACTCTCACTCTTCTTCTGATCACAACAAACAAAACATAAACATCCTTGGAGTTGGACACGGTACAATATAAATTAGAACAAGACAATTAACTTCCAAATTATCTATGCATTCCTCCTTGAAAAATGGGGCCATCGTCACTTCTTGATTTTGCTTCTGAACATTTCCATGCCATCCTAACCATTTTCACATCCAAATTAATCAATACCAATATTAATTGTATCTAAAATATATAAATTCTACTTAAAATTATATATGGAAGATCATTTGATAAGTGGAGGAGGAAATATTAATTAAGGTATAGAGAAATATATAGAGACTGATTTAGAATTAGGTAGGTACCAAGAGACATGTCGAATCCACGGTGTTGTAGCTCACGATACTCTTGGCACAAGGCGCAGGCCTCGCAGCAGAAGTGGACCAGGCAATCGGGGCAAGGATCCTCCGGCAGCATGTACTGCCTTCTCATCCTCGATCGGTAGAAGCACGAGTATATGCATGCACATCCCGTTATATACGCTATCAGAGCATATAATGCACCACTCGCTCCACAAGCTGCAGTTGCACACATATTATATACGTATGATTCTTCATTAATTAGTTATTTTCGGACATAACATATATATACTTACAGGTGGATCCTCGGTCTACAATTTCAGCAATCTGTCCAAATGTTATGCACGGACACCAACATGTTATGCAACCTGCAACATATATAGAACGGATCACATGGCCAATCCAGCCTGATGTAAAATCAAAATGTGTACGTACAGTTAGAAACATCAGAAAAGCAGTCGCAAAGGCCGGTGGACCAAGGCCCTGCAGCTGGAACGCTGCTCTGAAATTGAGGTCCCGGTTGGATTGGTATGCCGGTGGGTAGGGGAGGAGGTTGGACTTGGGACGACTGTTGGGGCCGGCTGGAATGGTGGCGCTGTGGGTGCCGGAGATTTATCCACTGAAACCATCGATATAATATATGTATGATCTTTCAACACAAATAGAGTATATGGATGGATATAATAATCAAAGGAACAAAATCGAATAATTATAAGTAAGCAACTGCAAATGGAATTAATAGGATGGAAGAGTATATATGGATATGTATAGGCAGTTGCACGTTTATATATGCACTTCTAAACAAAGATGGGCAATTAAGAAACTAATATACCGCGTAATATGTGTACCAAGTTGCCAACAAATAATATTAATATATTGAATAGGTATGTACTTGAATGAACTCAAAGTCAAATTATTAATTTAGATGAGTTTATCGGAATTAGGTTTTGATTAGTTCAAGTCGTTGTATGTAGGAGTTGAATATTAAGTAGTTTATTTTTTTAATAAGTAAATTACAACGACCTTCTCTGAAATTTAATATAATTATGATACCCCTCATTGTTTGAAAAATTACCAATACCCCGATTTTAACGATTGTCTAACAATTAACCCAATTTATTAGATTCCCATCTATTGTTTGTGGTGAACAGACCAAAATGCCCTTATGGATTAAAATTTATAATTTTATTTATTTTTAAATTTTTTTTTAAAAAATTTATAGACTGAATGGATATTTTTTTATAATTTTTAAAAATTTTCCATCCACCCGTTTGATTTTTTTTATAAGTTTCTAAAAAAAAAAAAAATACTGGAATGGCAAAGTTGACAATTTTCATAACTCCATCAAAAAATTTAATTTCATCAAACATTCAGGAGATATTTATAATTTTTTAAATAACGAGGGGTATTCGTAATTATATGCTAAAATCTTTTTTTTTTATTATTGTTGGCATTGATCAATTTTGAAAACTTCCTCAGTGATATATACATATAGTACTAGAAAAGTGATTGGTTAATAATTTGGACCCAGGCTTTTGACATCTACGTGTAAATATTTTATTTAAAAGGATATATATATAATAAAGCAAGCGAAGTACAATTAAGTTGACTTGAGCATGAGAGTGAATGAAAAGTAGTATTGAGTACTGCCACAAACCACTGAAATTACAACAGAAGATTGGTGGGCATGAATGTGATGAAGCTGATAATTGATTGGCTGATTAAGTGGGCTGAAAACTTTCGTTGGACGAATGGTATTGGAATGGTATTATATATTATTCCTTCCATCGGAATTTCCCTAGTTTTGAGTAATTAATACATTAATGTTTGTATATATGTAGAGAATTAATTTCATATATATATAAGTTAAAATGGCTCTTATATTATTGGGTTATTTCAGTTTATGGTAAGTAGGTATTTTTAGAAAATAATGGTTAGAGTAAATGATATATAGTGGCATGCAATTGCTGAAATGGAATAAATGCATATGCATATGCATCTGAAGGATTATAATTAGTAGATTGGTACCAATTCCAAGACTTTCTAAAACATATAGATAGCACTATTGAAAAATACAAACAGTTTGAGGGAGTACTGTCAGACATATGTATATAGATTCCGACATCAAATTGATTAAAGAAGCATGATTAGAACTAATTTCTCCCTCCATGAATTAATTCAACTACATAAAATCCATCCACGTACATATCAGTTGGATAAAACAGCTGCTGCTACTTTTTTTATATTTAACTGGAACACCACTGAGAATACAATTACGCATAATAATAATAATAATAATAATAGTAATAAATAATTATTTTATAGGTTATTATATGATAGATAATAATAGGAATAGAGAGGGTGACCTTTGCCACCACTCTACTGAATTTTTTGAAGGCTGAGGCTGAGAGTGGTCAAGGATGGGCTGAGAAGTAGGCGAGCAGGCCCACTAATGGTGCGTTGATGTATGTGGTGGGCTCAGACTCCTGAAAGAAAGGCCTGGAATCAGGGAAAGCGTCGGAGCTGTTTGGGCCACCAACGACTGCTCCAACTAATAAATTGGGATTTGGGTTTGGACTGAGAAAGTAACGAGAGCCAGCTTTGCAGGCGATGTGGGTTGGGTGGGCATCCAGAGATGGTAAAGAGCTGCCCCTGTGGTGGATTCTTTGAGGATAGCGTGGCCATACCCACCATGTACGACATTCCCAATGGATTATCCCCCAGAATGTAGTCCACCTGACGCCTGGCCAATCGTTTGAGGAGAGCAGGGGAAGCAGAGGAATCGCCTCCACATGCCACGGCGTGATTGGCATGGCTTAGATAATTAGAATAAGCAAGGAGCAGAAATGAGAGGGATGTGACATGCTGCATGTTACTTCTCCAGCCTTGAATATCAATCCCCCTGTCACAGTCACATACCATGCCAATTACCATTACCATACATAAATATGGAAAAATGAAGTAAAAGAGTATCATGGTATTCATAATTAATGTAACACCTACAGATATACATGCATACCTGGGGAATACTGAACCTGAGTATGAGAAATTCCAGGCAACAAAGAACAGATAAAACCATCCGCGTTTATTTGGAAGGATTTTAAATCGTTTGCTCTTCCCATTAAAACTTCCTGCACGCCAAGTAGTAGGTAGTGGTGTTAGTAAAAGGGGAAGCAAAGCACAAAGACAAAGACAAAGACAAAGAGAGACAGAGACAGAGAGAATGATATGATGATATATATATATAAAAAGAGAAAAAGTAAAACTAAAGCAAATGCCTAAATACCAAAATCTATGATCACTTGAGTTTTGATGAGACTCAGACACCCCATTATTGATTTTGTTGGGAGAGATAAGGTACAACAGTCTGTGGCCTCCAGAAGCAGCTTTTTGCACATGCGTGCCGATGCCCTATATATTCCAATCTCAATTCTCTACTCTTTTGATTGTTAATAATTACGTACAGTTAGTGAGGACATATATAAGAATATTGATTAATTAATGAAATCATCCTGCACGCCATGTGATTGGCTCACCAGTTTCACTTTTCAAGAGGATGGGGATGGGGATGGGGATATACTAAAGAAAGAATAATTGGCCACCAATTAATATATAGATAGATAGATATGAGACAAGAAGAAAAAAAGACAAGGATTGTTATAGTACAGAAGCAAAGTACATACAAGTATGTATTTATGTGTGTATGTTCCGGGTTTTAATTAATTAATCCAACATGAGATAATTAAATGAGTGAATGAGTGAATGAATAGTAGGAGCAGCAAGTTGAGAGAGAGAGAGAGAGAGAGAAGCAGTTGGTCTGAAATGAATTAAGTGACCTTGGAAAGGAGGACATTAATGCCAGCGTGTTTGTTATCCCAACCGAATTCATTAATAGTATCTCCAGCTCTCAGAACCACCTCGTTCCTCACTATGTACTCCCTGTATTCCCGCCTCCGCGATGCCTTGTGCAACCATGCCGCACCCCACAGCAGTTCATCCTACATTTCCAATCATATATACTATTACTTAATTAAATCAACACTCATTCACTACTGCTGCTATGTTTTAACCTCATAGGAAATCCATTCATATTTACCTGGTAACCATTGACGTCACAGTAGAAAGGGCAGACGGCATAGCGTAGGCTGCTACTGTAGGCACCCCGGTGTCTGTCTGCGAACTCAAACACCTATTTACATATATGTATGTACACAACGGTCAATTAATTTCTTGTAATTTGTGCCTTTAAGTAACCAATCTGAAGAGACCAGAAAAAGTAATTACAAAGCAAATTAAAGAGCTCTTTTTAATTTCCAGTGGATTGAATTTTACCATCTTTTATTATTATTTATTTATTGGTAGGAAGAAAATGATGAGCTAGCTAGCATTGAGATAATTGCGAATGGGCATCGCACAATGTCTGTTTGGAAGTATCAAATGATTTATTATTATTGTTACTTTTCTAGGCAAAAGTTAAAAAATCATATATGGCGTCATGTGACTGGACCTTCAAACTCCTAATTTAGGTGCATATTAATTTAAAGCTTTACAATCATCACTTTCTTTATTTATCATATCATCCCCGTCAATCCAATTAATTTAACAAAATACACTTTTTGGTATACCACTTCTCTAGGGAATTTGCATTTTTGTTCCACACATTCAGTCTCATATAGTAAAATATTGTAGCATTTAGGATCAACAATACTACAATTCTTCAAACTATGAGACCATAAATATAACAACTTTAGCATCACAAAGTGAATATCTATTATGTGGGATCAAAAGTGTAAACCCGCCCCCTTCCCCTTCTCCGTACTGCAACGTACACTAGCTAAGATTATCATATCCTAGTTGCATTTTCACCATAATTCCCATCATTGAGGTCCTTTAATGAAAAACTAGAAAACATATATATATATATATATATATATATATACAGATATAAATCTATGTGACACATTGTCGTGTATTTTGCACTAAAACCAACGAATATCAGTAAATGTGAATGCAGTCTGACTATTTCAACATAAATAGGAACCTCGAAATGAAAAACTTATTGATATACTCAACGGCATAAATATATAAAAGAAAAAGAAAACAAAAATTCTCCAGTCCAACCACGTGAACCCAAATAAGGCCTATGCCTATGCTTGTGCACATAAAGATATTTCCCATGCATTCATTTTCTCAACATACAAAAAGTAAAATGTGATACGCATTATATATTAATCAAAAACAAAATATATATGAAAAATCATGTCGAAATAGAGATACAAAAGGTGCTTACTTTAATGGCACGATTTAGCAGAAGCCTAGAGTAGGAGGGGTCACGTGAGCGGAAAACAATGGAGGCCGCAGCGAGAGCAGCCGCGGTTTCCCCCGCGACGTCGGACCCCGGGTGGTTGGCATCAATCCTGTACGCTGTCCTCAGGGTGTCCATGTCTTCTGGCCTTTCCCAGCAGTTATGGTCCGACAAGGGGTCGCCAACCTGTACGTAGACGACGCCGTCATGTGCGCTGGCCTTGAGCAAATAATCTGTGCCCCATTTCACTGCCCTCACTGCATTTCCTAGCTCTCCACCACCCATGTTTCTGCCGAGTCGATAATGCTCCATGACAGCATTGTGGTGGTGAATGCCATTGGGAAGCCGAACTTTACGTTATCGCCGGCATCATAGTACCCTCCTGTCAAATCCACCTATAAATATATAAGCAAACAAGTAATGGGTTTAATCAGTGTCCATAATGAAAAAAATAAATAAATAAACGGATGGAAGAGTAGTAGCTGGAAGAAAAAGAGAATTAATTCGTACTCCGGCGGAGGCTCCGTCGTGTAATGCGGAGTCTTTCCGCCAGCGGATGCGTTGGTCCGGAGGAAGTCTGCCAGAGCGTTGGCCCTCGAAGAAAAGAATGCTCTTGCGGAGGGCGTCGTGGTAGTCATGGCCGCGTGCAGCGCAGTGGCAGAGGTTGCTGGAAACGAAGAGGAGGAAGAGGAGGGCGGTGGAGAATGACGGGAAAGTTGTTGCCGGGAGGTGGCAAGAAATTCGCGCCATTTTCCTTTGAGTTGCTCGAGGATCAAGTAAGGAATAAGGGGGTGAACAAGAAGCTTTCACTTTCCCCCTTTAATATATACTAGTGATAGTAGCGTAGAGAAGGGAGTCGGGAGGCAGGCATAGGATGCTTGAGAGTACACGTGGAGGAGCGTGATAGGGTAGAGTGGGATACCGATGAGAGGTGATTTTGACTGGTTCAGAGATAAGTTTGACCGGTTCGAGGTGGAGAGGGGGGGGGCGGAGGGTGTCATTGGGGATTGTGTGTGTAGAGGATAGGAGAGAGAGGGAGGGAATGGGGATGGGCAAATGGTGATGTGGGATAAAAATGGGAAGTGGGAGAATGGTAGTTTGATCACGGTGGTTAGTTGATGGGGAACACATGGGAGGCCTGAAAAGTGGAAATATGTGGGGTCGGGAGGAGTGAGGCAATTCAATTGATGGAGAGGTGACCGTGACACCCATGCTCCACCTCCATTTTCATTCTTGCAACTCTTTTTTTTCTTGCTTTAATTGTTTCATAGGTACGCTTTCCCTTTGATCCCATTCCACCAAATTCCAAACCCAAACCCGTTTTTGTCTCCTTACTTTCTCAACAAACCCTTACTTTACATACACTCTCCTACAAAATTAAGAAATATAGAAGCATTAAATTAATATTTAGTTGTTGTTTATCATTAGGCTTAGGCAGACAAAATAGCTAGGTAGCTCTACATTGAAATACGTCCTCCTCCTCCTCACTTCATTATCTTTTGACCAAAAAAATCACCATTTCCGGGACAAATTCCTCGAATTTTTTTCTTTTCATCATAGCAGTAATTAATTAATTAATTATAATTATAGCTCCAACCAACATCCACACGTCACTTGAGTTTGTCTATAAAAAGAGGAAATATATGGACGGTTCGGATGGCATTAGCACCTGCACCTCCACCTCCACCTCCACCTCCACCTCCACTGGTTCATTCATTCATTCATTCATCATTCATTTAGTCTGCTCTTGATCCATCATTATTCTCTAGACTGTATATACATTACCAGGTGTTGGGCCTATGGGCTTCTAAAAGTTTGTTATGAATCAATAAATTCAGCTTGTTTTTTAATAATATTTTTTTACATTAATTACTCTCTCTATACATACACGGCGCGTGCGTGCGTGCTGTCAAGAATAACCATGACTATGCATTATTATTATTAGGGATATTACACTTTTCTCTTTCTGATATTTAGTGTAATTACACATAAACTCCTTATAATTTGAAAAATTACATCTAGCACCTATGATGTTTGATTTCGTCCAACAAATAAGTCCCCATTTAGTCAAACTTCATCGATTTGCTGATATTAATACAAAATTGAAAAAAAAATTATATTTACATCCAATTGGCTTTATTGATTTATTGTAGGTCAAGTAAATATTTTTATTACCAAAGTACCCTCGTACGTCTTCACGTGTTAATGCATATTAGGAGGTATATTTTCACCGCTATAAGGGTAATTTAATTAGAAAAATTGTTTGACTGCAATAAGTCAGTAATAAGTTAACCGATGGTAAATTCAATTTTCATTCAATTTTTTTTGTTAATATCAGTAAATTTGATAATTTTTTATTAACGAAGGGACTTATTTGTTAGATGAAATAAATTTCAGGAGTGTTAGATATAATTTCTCAAACCACATGATAGGAGAATTTAATAATCCCTTATTATTATTATTATTATTATTATTGGGAAATTAAAAAAGAAACAATGTTGCTTTAGGCCATCAAATCCGGGCCCGAATTCCCTCTCAAATCCTTGGTAAATTAAAACCTCATATGATCATTACAATCTTTGAAAAAATGAAATGAAAAAGTAGTTTTGTTATCCCGTTATTAATGCTCTAAAATCCTACGGACAGGACAACATATGGAGTAAATCACGGGAGCTCAATAATTATTCCCATGTTCTCACAAACAGCTTTGTCCATATATAACTAACTCCTCATCACTTTATGCATGCCGCCTCCTTTTCCTCTAATTTCATTTTGATTCATATTTATACTACTGTCAACTTTTATATTCTTGGGGGTGAATTCTTTCACCAGCATTTATTTGTTAAATTTTGAAGTACACACACAGACACAGACAGACACAGACACGTGACCTAGTTTTGTTTGCTTTGCTGACATTGAAAGAGCAACGTGGAAATTTCTTCAAAGGATCAAATATTATTTGTCTTGTGAATATCATCAATTAATCCACCATGCATTATATTCCTCTACTCTGTAAAAAAGGTCACCAACTTCGACATCAGCTTCAATTATTCATATTATTATTAATTATGGCAGTACATATAAAGATTTGCGGTGGTAAATTTCCAATTCCAGATGGGTCCCGCTCCCCTGTAGTTATAAGTCAGTTAGTTAATCAATGACCATGTCTTGACTTTTCAATTTACTTTCAAATCTTCTCTATTTCATGCCCAATATATTTTTTGGTAAATTTTAACAATGTGCATGCTTATTCTGGATACTTGTAATAAAGATGGTAGTATTCGCAAATATTCTTATGTATATAGTGAAGTATATATGTGAAAATATTATTTATTTAAGTATTTGAGCGGACAGTAAAGGTATATATGATTTAAAAGTGGGATGCAAGTGTGGTAAGGGTAGAGCATCCATCATCAGAAAGAGAGCACGCTATCGCTATAGAGAGTGTTGGTCCATGCCATTGCCCGCTATATACATATCTGTTAATAAGTAAAGGAAAAATATAAGTGGTTGATGAGGTCGTAGTTGTTGTATGCATGGGACGCAATATTTTGAGCTCCAAATTACAGTTACTAGCCAATATTTATATGACTGGAACTGGAAGGATCACATTTGAAGATTCTAATTAATTTGCAACTAAAGCTGTGGATAGAGAAATGATAGTTATGATCATAATGTGGCCTCCTAAAGTTGTCTACTAATCCATAACACAGAATTGAGCATCTACATACATCTACACATATCTCTTTTTTACATCATGCACCATATATACATACATACATACACATCAACTACTTCTTCATATGTAAAAAATATTTAGCAGACCGTTAAAGTGGCGTCAATCAGAAAAAGGGGCAGCCGTAACTGGCGCCAAAAGCATTTCCCAGCTATTATTTATCTATCTCCCATCCGGGCCCTCATTTTCTTTCACGCACCACCCACCACTTATTAACCAACATCCATTCTCCACCACTACTACTACTTTACCCTTGATCTACCACGCACATAGGGACCATTTTGCAACTTCACTAAAATACAAGGGTGACTTTTGCAAGATAAAATTATGTAGAGCATACGATAATAATGGCAACAAACTCCCACAACTTCCCTACTCATATTTAAAAAACAAACAAACAAACAAACAAACTTCCCTACTCTAATTTAATAATGTACATTATAATGTGGACCAACTCAATATTGAAGAGTACGTACTAATAACTATGCATGCCTATAATTAAATAAGTATATCTATAATTAAATTCATAAATTTATTGATATTAACTAAAAGATTGAATGAATATTGATATTTACTCGCAATTGATTCAAACAATTTGTATTCGACTAAATTACCCTTTTAAGGGTGAATATATA
This sequence comes from Sesamum angolense, assembly GCA_034509725.1. Taxonomy (NCBI): domain Eukaryota; kingdom Viridiplantae; phylum Streptophyta; class Magnoliopsida; order Lamiales; family Pedaliaceae; genus Sesamum; species Sesamum angolense. The sequence goes on along the minus strand of JACGWL010000001.1, from coordinate 5,133,909 downwards.
TTTTCTCACATGCATTAATACGTGAAGACGTACGAAAGTAATTTGATCATAAAATTACAGATTTATTTGACCTGCAATAATGAATCAATTAGGGTAAAATATAGATTTTTTTTCTTAATATAAGTAAATTCGATGAATATTGACTAATAAATAAATTATTTATTAGATAGAAACAAACTTAAAAAATATTTGATATAAAATTTTAAAATATAAAAAAATTATGTGTAATAACATTAAACATTATAAAGAGGGTGTAATTATCCAATATTTAATTTACCACACAAGATTCTCGAATTAATGTCAGTTGGTGAATGCTGATGCTTCAATACTATAACCAAATACTCTACTTTTTCTGGAAACTGGGTTAGTTGGAGGCTTGCTGCTATACCAGCCCCCACTCCCCAAACAAAATAATCAATGAGACAGACAGACAGAAACATATACATGTATTCTTTGACAGGGGCATAACCGGTACTTCACCCCTATTCGCTAGCTACCATTACTTAAACTCACTCCCCCTCCCTCCGCCATTCATTCCAATTCCCCTCCATCCCTGCACACAAACACTATGACGATCCTCCCTCCATTTTCCTTCTCCTCCTCACCTTCTCTTCTTATACCTCCCTCGCCGCCCCTACCCTCAACGCCACTGACTTCATCCGCACCAATTGCCAGATCACACTATATCCTCTACTCTGCTACCACTCTCTAGCCGGCTACGCCAATGCAGTGCAACAAGACCCCGCCCGCCTCGCCCACGTAGCCGTCGCCCTCAGCCTCTCCCGCGCCAAGTCCATGACTCTTTACGTTGCCAACCTCTCCCGCCAAGCTGACTACGCGGCTGAACCCCGCGCCGCCTCCGCCCTGCACGACTGCTTCAGCCTCTTGGGTGATGCGGTGGACCAGATAAGAGGATCGGTCAAGCAGATGCGCCGGTTGAAGTCAGGCGCCGGGGAGGAGCTGAGGTTCCAGTTGAGCAATGTGCAGACATGGATGAGCGCCGCCCTGACGAATGAGGACACGTGCGTAGACGGATTCGAGGATGTGGAGGAGGGGGCGTTGAAGTCGGACGTGTGCGATCGAACGTTGAAGGTGAAGGAGGTGACGAGCAATGCGCTGGCGCTGGTGAATAGCTTTGTTGCTAAGGTTATGGTCCCATGATCAGACACATTAATTTACTAAGGGTTAATTTAATTATGTGAAAACTTTTAATTATTATATTAAAGTAGGTTAATTTGATCATCGAGTTTTGCTGTAAAACTTATTAATTAAGAGTATTTGTAATTACTGAAATGATAATTAAATTGATGAGCAGAGAAGTGAATGATGATTTCTGGCGTGTGCATGCCTAGCTATGGAGTAGCTAGCTAGCTTGACATCACTGATGAATTATTTTTATGTTAATTTGTTAGCTATCTTCCAATAATTCATTAATGGTCGTGGCAACCTAAGCTATTATATATATATAATATAACGAGCTTAATTTGAAAACAGAAATTGGAGTGAATAAATAATTAACTGGTAGAGTTGTCTATAAACTTCAATTAGCTAGAATGCATATTGTATATGAATATAATAAAAGAAATAATAGCTAGCAAATCTAATTAGGGATGTTGATCATACATATAATATATATAATGGTCATGAAATGTATATAGTAATTGTGAAATAATAAATTAGTTTAATTAGGATTATGTTTTCATTTTCACTTAAATAAATTATTGTGGAGAGGTTAGGGGATGGAAATGATTAGACAGGCTTTTTACTTTTACCTTTCTAGTCCTATATTCTATGGCGTGTGGACGTTGTAATTATAATGTGAATGCATAAAGTAAATGTGAGGTGGATGAGGCCTATATATATTGGTGGATTACGTAGGTAGGTAGGGAATATGAATGAATAATTATATAAGTTGTTGAACGCAAAACGAGCTGCTGCTTTTAGTACTCCTCTTTGTGTAATTGCCCACAAGACAAAATTAAGTAGCTACAACGTACTAATATATAGCTGCTCTCTTCATCATTGAGATGGGAGATAAGTGGACAAACAAACCATTATCGAAATTTTGTGGGGATTAGAAGGTGGTGTATGGGTGGGTGAAAGGTGAAATGTGAAAGGTGAAAGTGAGAGATGTGAGGGGGCGGGCGGGTGCGGCTCCCTCCATCCCCGGCTTAATTATTTTTTTATTATAAAAAAAAGAAAAATTATGGAAAAAATATTTTTTTAATATATTAACGTTTATTACGAGTCACGGTCTCAAACCGCGACTCGACATTTTTCTTTTTTTTTTTTAATTTTTAAGGGGGGAAAAGAATTTTTTATTGGAGTCGCGGTTTGAAACGCGACTCCGTGTCGACTAAAAACGCGACGCGATTGAAACCACGACACGGAGTCGTGATTAGAGACAGCGACTCCGAGTCGCGGTTTGAAACCGCGACTCGGTCTTTTTTTAAAAAAAAAATTATTATAACTAATTTATCCACAAATCAATTTAAAAAAAACACAAATAATAATTAATAATGAATAAATGTATTATAAATATTATTACAAATATTACAATACAAAAGTAAATATTAAAAATGCCCCCCTGTCCCACAATTACGTCTGTGTCGTTGACGTCGATGTCTTCTTATTTCTTCGCCCATATTTTGTATTGGCTCATTTTGTCCATCATTATCATCACCACCGGAATTAATATGCAACCCACTTGATGATGCTGCAGAACTGGACTCCACATTATCACGATATGCACTAAATGATGGAAATGGAACTGGTGAAATGTTATATTCTGGTGCATATGGTTTGTTAATACCAAGGCCAATGTCAAGATCTACATGTGAAGAATAAGCTTCTGCATGGCTTGGCATGTATGAAGTGGATTGAAACCAATCATCTTGTGACGGTTGAGGCACATAGTAATCCTGAGGCGGTTGAGGCACGTAGTAATCTTGAGGCGTATATGCTGTTGAAGGACCAGCTATATCCACCCCAATATCACCACGTTCAACTGAGCCAATAGACATTTGGCTAGAACTTCTCCTTTGTCTGTGGGATGTGGTGGGAGCACTATCGGATGGTGTTGCAGTTTGATGTGGCTGATGTTTTATGGCTTCAGCGATAATTTGTACTTCGTGTTCAAGTTGGGCCACTAATTGGCGATACCCTTCAACGTCTACTGGTTTAGATTGAAAAAGTGTTTGAAGAGTATTTACCTGTTGAGTCTGAAAAAATATAAAAATATAATGAATTTTAATAAAAAATTATTGTTAAAAATGAAGTATATAAAATAAACATGTGATATTATGTAGCATACCACAATCTGCAACATTGGTGCATCTCCAGGTTGGTATCCGCTTTCCACACGTCTATCAGTAGACGACGAAACGAAATGACGTGTTATGTTGTTGTACCATTTCCAATATCCTCGATCTGTATCTCTTCTGTTGGAAATGAGTTGTCTTTGTATGACGTGTCATATCGTCTTTGCCATCTAGTGATGTAGAGTATGTGCTGCAAAACCCAATCTGTGCCCGTACGATTGGAACGGGTGATCTTATGCAGGCTCATGTCCCGAGTATCTGGCTGATCTGGAATATTTTGCATCATCCCAAACTGGCGAATGACCCGTTCGGGATGATGCATCTCCACTATTGCATAAAGATTAAGGGACATATTGATCCACAGCTGGGGGTTAAAATCCCCTGCGTAAGCCATAATGACATTTGATTCCATGTCATACGGCTGCCAGATAAACTGTAATAAATAAAATAATGCAAGTTAATGTCATTTATATGATCGAATATATGTAATTAAAGTTATGAATATAAAATACCTGATCATATTGCATCTCATCTAATATATCTCTAATGACCCGGACAGTTGTTCGCACTGTCCGGGTGAAAGTGTGCTCACAGTTCCACATTGCACCATATGGTGCTCCTGGGAGCACACGGTTATTTATTATTGGTGTGGGCCCATATGTACACGTGAAGCACCAAGTCCGGGACAACTGTAGTTCCGGGCTGCTACTATATCCTCTAATTTTGCAAGATATAGTAGCGATACCAAGTTTCCTGATGAATCAGGACACATCGTTCCACCCAGCAGGAGCAATGCAACAGCACGCGCATACTGTACAACAGTAAGGTGTGGAGTGTCGGGAGTGATGTGGACATGTGATATATGTTCTATTATGGCCTTAACCTGCAACCGTGAACCCTTCAACGCTCCCTCTTCTGGTGCGAAACCTATATACTGCATACAGTATTCTTGCCACTGAACACTGGTTCTTTCGAGATCAGTCCCTGAGACTGGCTCGCCATCTATTGGGAGCCCCATATTACCTGGACATCTTGTAAGGTAATTGTGGCTTCTCCGACACGAAAATGAAAAGAGTGTGTCTCGGATCGCCACCTCTCCACCAATGCAGTGATTAAATGGCAATCATATTGAATTCGTCCGCACCTATAGACTCCATAAAAACCTATTTGCTGTAGTATTTGTTGCACACGAATGGGGAGGTCTTGTTCACGTAAATTTCTCCAAAATTTTCCGTCGGCACGTTTTGCCTACAGGACCTCATCAATGTCACCATCAAGGATCTCATCGGACCTGTGTTGTGATTGTTGTGATAATACAGTTCCATCTCGTGGACCATACACTGCTCTTCTATCCATTTTTTAAAAATATAAAAATGGGTGACAAATATACAGTTGGAAAAAAAGGTCTACAACAACGGAAAGATGAAATTTATAAATGTGGTGTTAATGATGAATGGTGAATGGTGAATGATGCGGGATGAATTTATATATAGCGAACGAAAATTTTTTTTTAATAAAATATCGCTGCATCATGAATGCAGCATTGACTGCATTCATGATGCAGCAGCTGCATCATGAATGCAGCCAAGGTGCCAGCTGCATTCATGATGCAGCAGCAGTGCAACTGCTGCTGCAGCTGCTTGCTGCACATGATGCAGCTGCAGAATACATGAATCTCTTAGCAACTCCAGGATTGCCTCCTTGTTCCAACACTGACTACTTGGCAGGTACTTCTAATCCCGATTTTGGTGCGGGTACTTCTAATCTTGATTTTGGTGCAGGTACATCTCATTCTGAGCCTGAATATTATACACCCAACTTGGTGACTGTTACTCAAGGCCTAGATAATATTGATTTCCATTATACAAAGCCTACCTAGTCACATACTCCATTGTCAGAAAATTTTATACCCAATGAGAATGATGGAGAAGACCCAACAGCAGACTCTTTTGTAAATGAATCAGATGAAGCTTCGGAACCAGATGAAGCGGAATATCCAATTCCACCCGAGGATGGCCCAAGCCGTGTTGATATAAATGTAATGGCAGAAACATTTGCACAACGTGGGGCAGAAACATCTTCTGAACCGGCTTTGCCAGACATTTTACCGCTCCATACCATTTTTTCAACAAACATTCCCGGAGTACCTGCAGATTCTGTTGATGTACCAAATTTGAGGTATGCAAAATTTTATAATAAATCTGAAGGCAGGCTTGATAAGGGAATGCTCTTCAAACAAAAGAAGAGCTAATGGAAGCGGTGCAAGATCACTCTATACGGCATGCACGTCGCGAGTATTATGTAACTGAGAGTTCAAAGACTAAGTGGAAAGTGCTCTGCAAGCACAGTACAGAAGGTATATAATTATAACATATATTTTATATATCGCGTCTTACAAGCATACATCATTACTTAATTTTGTGAATTTTTCATTTTTTTTTTTACAGAGCAGTGGTGTAGATGGGAGGTTCGAGGTGGTTACAAACCAAAAATTAGACGTTGGGCAATTACGCAGTATGGGGGGACACATACATGTGTTCTGAATAATATGTCCCTCGCACACGGTAATATAAACAGGGCTTATATTGCTAGTTTGCATTTAGGACACGTGAAATGCAACCCCTCCTATGGAATAAAACATGTCATTCAGAACGTGAATGACCAAACAGGGTATGATGTACCATACCAAAAGGCATGGTACAGTTTGAAAATGGCACGTGAAATTGTTTATGGCACGTGGGAGAGCTCTGTTCAAAAGCTACCTGCATATTTGGGAGCTATCCAAAAATATAATCCAGAAACTATTGTTGAATGGAAACACAAGGGCTTCCAGGCTTCAACTGGTAAATATGTGATGGGATATGTCTTCTGGGCTTTCAAACCGTGTATTGATGTGTTCCAGTTCTGTCGAAATGTTATTAGTGTAGATGGCACCCATTTATACACAAAATATAAGTACAAACTGTTAATTGCAGCTGCCATGGATGGGAATCAACAGGTACTGCCTCTCGCATTTGCAGTAGTCGATGAAGAAACTTATCCATTTTGGAAGTGGTTTCTTCAATAATTGAGTCGACATGTTATAAGAGGGCGACGAGGGATATGCCTTATTTCTGACCGTCATGGCGGACTCATTAAAGCAGTTCGTGAAGGTCCAGACTTTGTGTCACCACATGGAGTGCACCGGTATTGCTTACGCCATGTGTGTTCCAATTTTAACAGTACTATTAAAAATGTGGTATTGAAGGATCTCTGTTGGCAAGCTGGCTCAGAATATCAATTAAGAAAGTTCAACCGCATTATGGACGAGATAAAGAAGCAGGATGTCAAAGCGTTTGCATACTTAGACGCGATTAATAAGGAAAAATGGACAGCTTCTCATGATGGTGGATGGCGATGCGGTATTTTGACGACCAACATGTCAGAATGCATTAATGGAATTATGAAGGGGGCTCGCCGCCTGCCGGTAAGTGCACTAGTTGAAATTACTTTAGAACGTACTGTCCATTATTCATGCGGGCGATGAAGGGTCAAAAAATGTTACAAAACAACCAACTGTGGACGGATTTCTCATGCAAGATGTTCATATCTTGGCAACAAAAAACTGTTGAGCACACGGTCACGAAATACAGTCACGCTCAACAGTCCGCGTCGGTCGTTACCAGGCGCCAAGGTAGACATGGGATGAACACCCATGTTGTCAAAATTGCCAACCGAGAATGCTCATGCGGCAAGTGGAATCAATTTGGTATCCCTTGTTCTCACGCTCAAAAAGTATGCGGTGCATACAATATTAGTGTTGCATCAATGGTTAAGGATTATTATGATGTGATGGCTTACAACAACACCTATTCTAAGCATTTTGAACCAGTGCAGTCGGGAGATTATTGGGATGATCCAAATTTCCAGTTGGTCCACGACCCTACTATCCGTACGGTCACACGTCCTGGTCGAAATCAAACAACACGCATTCATAATGAGATGGATTGGCGGCAAACGCAAGCAAGGCAAGAAGCCCAACAACAACAAGGAGATTCTTCAATACAAGAAAATGTGCCATAGGAGGATTGTTGATAATACTTGTATTTTTATATAATACAATTTTTTAACATTATATTTTTTGTGATTATTTAAATTTGTAATATTGCAATTTATATAAATATAATTTATACGTAAAATATAAATTATAACATAAATTTATATAATTTAAATACGTTAAATTATTAAATTAAATAGATATAATATATAAATATAATTAATATATATAAATTTAAAAAAAAACACCGAGTCGCAGACTGAAACCGCGACTCGAAAAAAAAAATTAAAAAAACTTCGAGTCGCGGTTTCGAACCGCGACTCGAAAAAAAAAAAAAGAAAAATATCGAGTCGCGGTTTGAAACCGCGACTCATAATAAAATCGTTAATATATTAAAAAAATTATTTTTTCCGTAATTTTTCTTTTTTTTTATAATAAAAAAATAATTAAGCCCTCCATCCACTCCAATCTCCCATCGCCATGGGGGTGCTCTGCTCTCATTCAAATTTCTCTATTCAATCATGCATGCATGGGAATTGCTAAACAAATTGAAGTCACCACAAATAACACACAACCAAACAAATTGAAGAATAATTTGATTAATAATTAACGCGCAAGGGTCCGCCAAAACTAAAAAAAAGAAAAAATGCACCAAACCAAATTAAAAACAACTAAACACCAATTACCTAAATTTGCAATGGACCTTACTAAATTTTTGCAATGACTTTGTTATAATATTTCTGTTGCAAAATTTGCGGCAATTTCTTATTTCATTGCAATGAAATTCCGTTGTAAAATTATAATACATTATTTGCAACAACTACCGTTGCAAACTATGCAACTACATTTGCAATGAACTTCAATTTGTTGCAAATTTTACAACAAATTTTGCAACGATTATTTTTGTTAAAATCCATTGCAAACATTTCTTGTAATTTTCATTTACAATATTTTTTCTTTTAAATTTTTGTACATAATTTTTAAATTAGAATTATATTTAATCTACAATTAAAAAATTATAAAAATCAAACATAAAAAGATATTTGATCAAAATAAAATATAGAAATATAATAATACATGTCAAAACATGTCTACTATACAAAAATTTAAAATTTCATGTCCACAACACAAAACATGTCCAATATTCAATATGGTGGGTCATCATCATTTTTACAATTATCTAAAAGTGATTGACAGGATGATGGATCATTGTTGTTGGAACTATCTTCTGATTCATTTATATCTTCCAACGTCGTACCTACAACATATAATACATCAATATAATAACATAACCAAACTTTAATTAATAAAAGACAAACTAAAAATTGAAAATCGAAATCTTACACTAAATTCTTGAAACCAAAAGTTCTTTGTCTCTTATAGAATATTTTTTAAGCAAGACTATGCCCTCAAATAGTAACTTGTAATAATTATGGGCTTAATGACCTTCATTACGTCCGAACCCCTACAAAATAATAAATAATTAATTATTAATAATAAATATATAATTATTTTTTTAAGTTATATATATATATATCATATTTTAATAAACATTAGTTCATTATTTAAAAGAATTTCATATTTAAATTATCGAGGCACGAAGTTCATATATTATCAAAGGTTTGCAAAACTCATTTTTGTAAAACTTTCTATATACAAAAAGAATGTATTTAAGTTTTAAGATAATAAACTAAGGAAGTGTTTGTAAAAGCTATTTTGATTAATAAACGGACACGGGTATCTTATGAAATTACTAATGACAATTTAATTTAAAAATTGCACCGTAATCCCTCGAAGCTTTTCCCAACATAGAAAAGAAGCACGGTTTGACGATGGAGGTTGGTGACTGCCAAAATATGTACAAGTAATAAGAAGTGCAGTAGCTAGCTGCATTTACATATATATTTTGGAAATTGGAATTATTCAAAATAATTGGAATCAAATTTAGAGGGTATGCACGTAACATAAGTCCATAAACACAAATAAGCCCAGATCAAGGCAAAAGCTGACGGCCCATCATCCTACTTGGAATGTGATGTTTTAGGGCCCATCACATCCTTCACCAGCAGGCTGCATCAGTACAACAAACTACAAAATCAGCCGCACTAATTCATCACTTTGACTCCTTTCGCAAAAACAAAATTCATCACTTTGACCCTCATTTTTTCAGATGCAAATTATATTTTAGGGTAATTATACTTCCTTTTATGAGTTTTAGTGTGATTATATATAATTTTTTTATAATTTAAAAAATTATATCTAACACTCCTAATTTTGCTTTCGTATAATAAAGAAGTCCCCCCTATTGATTAAAATTCATTGAATTTGTTGATATTAACAAAAAATTGAATGAAAATTTCATATTTACTCTTGATTGACTTACTAACTTATTGCAGATCAAATAATTTTTTTTGGACTAGACCCTTATAACTGCGAATATATTATATTACATGCGTTAACGCTCGAAGACATATAAGGATAATTAAATCATAAAAAGATTTTATTTAACATGCAATAAATTAATCGAGGTTAAAATATTTTTTATTTTTATTATTTTTCCTAATATCAACAAAATCAATACATTTTAACTAACTGAGAGATTTATTTATTAAGGAAAATCAAATTTCAGGGGTACTAAATATAAATTTTCAAAACACACAAGATTTACGTGTAGTTACACCAAACTTAAAAGAAGAGAAAAGTAATTATCCATATATATTAGAGTTAATTACACTCCCATCTCTCGATGTTTGGTGTAATTATACGCAAACCGCATATGGTTTGCAAAGTGATATCTAGCACCCCTAAGATTTGCTTCATCTAGCAAATAAGTCCATCCGTTAGTTAAAATTCAACAGATTAACTGATATTAACAAAAAGATAAAAATAAATTTTTTATTAACCCTTATTTAACTTATTACTGATTTATTGCAGGTCAAATAAATATTTTTATGATCAAATACCCTCATACGTTTTCATGCGTTAATGTATCTGAGGACGTATATCTTCACCGTTATAAGGGTAATTTAATTCCAAAAAATTTATTCAACATGCAATAAGTCAGTAATAAGTCAATCAATGGTTAATATAAATTTATTTTTATTTTTTTGTTAATATCAGTAAATTCGGTAAAATTTGACTAACATAGAAACTTATTTGCTAATGTAGGCAAATCTCAGGAGTGTTAAATATAATTTCTCAAATTATAAAAAATTTACGTATAGTTATACCAAATCTCAGGGAAGGAGAGGACAATTATTCTTATATTTTGTTTTAATTGTGGGCCCCAACCTCACTTGTCTTGTGCTTCTTCTTCTCACTCATGTTACCGGCTCATTTTTATCTTTCTCACAAGGAAGGGAAGGGGAGGGGACCCCACTTCCCTCACTTGCATGACATGATGACATAGAGCATTTGTTTTCATGTTCTCGACTCCACCTAAACCCCCATGCACATTAGCCTGCACATAATGTTTAATATTTTATCTCTGCCCAATAATCTTGCGACACGCACGTCAAATACTTCCACTGCATTTATAATTTTTGAAATAAGATAAGGAATAGCACAGCCACGTCACCGATCCCTGTGAAACTTCTTCGCAACATGATCCACCGTTGGATCTGACCGAAAAGAAGAACCCCCAGCCGCAGATAAACACTCAATCCCCTCTCCGCTTTTTCTTTTGTTTATTTAATTAATTGTTTTCCATTTCTCGAACCAGCTCCGATCTGTTGAAGTTCAACCCTTTTATATCCCTTCCCTTCTCCCAATTTCGTTCATCCAATCCAATTTTCCTCCGCCTCCGCCCCCGCCCCGCCCCCGCCCCTGCTACTTTTACTGTTGTTTTCGGAATGGCGAGTGAAGAAGTGCAAGGTAACAATATTCATAATCAGGCTCAACCTCCGGCGCCGGCGCCGGCTCCACTTGTGCCTCCCGGCACTTTGCCTCAGTATCCAGAGGTACGCACAATTTTTCTCTATCATTCTGCTCTTCCTTTGAATAATTATTGTTTTCTGCGTTGTTTTTATAGTTTCCAGCATCATCCCAATAAGTGGCGTTTTGTCTGGAAACAATTTTAAGCTTTTTAAAAAATTTGCCAAACAACTCACAATTCTCTTCAAATTATATATAATATTCTACAGATGATTTTAGCAGCAATTGAAGCATTGAACGAGGAAAGCGGCTCAAATAAATCTTCAATCTCAAAACACATAGAAGCCACCTACGGAAATCTCCCTCCCGCTCACTCCACACTCCTTACTCACCACCTCAACAAAATGAAATCTGCAGGCCATCTCCTTTTCGTCAAGAACAACTACCTCAAACCCGACCCAAACGCCCCGCCACGTCGCGGGCGCGGACGCCCACCCAAGCCCAAGACCCCACTTCCGCCTGGCGCCGTTCTGCCGCCCCCACGTCCCCGCGGCCGGCCTCCGAAATCCCACGATGCAACGGCTCCTTCTCTGCCGTCTAAACCCAAGGCCACCACTACCACTGCAACTGTTTCTGGGAAAAAACGTGGGCGGCCGCCGAAGGGTGCTACGGCAGGTGCGGGTGCAGCTCCAGCTCCAGCTCCACCTCCGGCTACCGCCGCCGGAGGGGCACCCCGCGGGCGTGGCAGGCCTCCTAAAGTGAAGCCTGCTGTGGCTGCGCCGGTAGGAGCTTGATTGGAAGAAGAGAGATAGCTAACTTAGGGGGATGTAGTGGTAATTAGTGGGGTTTATGGTCATTTTGTTTTGGTTTTTATTTGTTGTTTGAGTTAATTTTGATTTAGGAGGATGATGAAGTGAGCGGGGAGTTGATGATGAGGTGTTGTAACATTAGTGTAAATTTTAATGGCGAGGATCGAAATGAGATGGGATTCTCCCTTTTTAGGGAAAACAAAAATTCTTTGCAATGCAATGTTTTTAGATTATCAGGCTTTCTTCCTTTAAATCTTTTTTATGGGTAGAAGGAAGCTATTTTCATCTTTATATGGTTGGATAGTATTTATGTACTTTTGTGCTTTTTGCTTTTTACTTTGGTTGGTTTATTATTTCATTACTGGAAAGTGCCTTGCCCATGGATTTTTTTTTCTGTGTTTCTTTCTTTCGTTGCGCGTGCCATCATCTTTTTCGTATATTTTTTGATGAATTTGATGTGTACCTAATTTTAGTAATATCTCATGAATTCTAAGATTATCACAGGGGTTAAGATTTTTATACTTAAAGTAGTAGTATTTGATGAAATATAATAAGGAATTCAAGTAAAAAGCTTGAGATGGGATGAGATAATTTTATAATTCGAAGGTGGATTGAAAGAAGGCATAATTATATTTTTCATTCCCTAATGTTTGGTGTAATTGTATTTATATATTTTTATGATTTTTGAAAAATTATATTTAGCATCATTAAAGTTTGTTTGATAAATAAAATTTTCCTTTAGTTAAAATATATTTATTCCAATTGATTTATTGCTAGTTAAAAAAAATTTTTTATAATAAAACTATATTCATGTTTTCATGTATATATGTGATGAAGTATATCTTTACTGTTATAAGGGTAGTTTAGTTGAATTTTTTTTTTATTGGCCTGTAATAAGTCTGTAATAAGTCAATTGATAGTAAATATTGATTTTCATTTAATTTTTTTTGTTAGTATCAATAAATTCAGTGAATTTTGACTAACAGAAGGATCTATTTTTTAGACAAAAGTAAACTTTAGGGGTACTAGATATATTTTTTTAAATTACAAAAATTTTTATATATAATTGTATCAAACTTTAGGAATGGAGGGTGTAATTATCTTTTGAAAGAATGCTGATAATGCATAGAGAAAGTGTTAAAGATGAGAGAAAAATTAGTAGTCTTGTTGTGGAGAGCTACTTAGCTATTGGCTTATTTGGACCCTTATTTATAGAAGCAAGCTGAAATCCTAGAAATGTCTTCTTTTTAGGGATATTGTGTTAGTTTGTAGAGGATATGTCGCCACAGGAAATTATGGCAGGTTAACTCGACATCTAGAGGTGTTAGTTACTTTATACTTGAATTTTCAACCAATTGGATTCAGTAAGTAATGTCGTCCCTCAAAAAAGAAAAAGAAAAAAGGGAGCTATGTCGTCCATAGTGGTAGTTTTAGAGGAATGTAGCCTAAGAGGTTGATGGCATTAGGTCTACTAGTACGAACCTGGGTTTTGGTTGTTGCCTCGTCAGTAAGGTGACATAATTTGGGAAGACCGACGGTCGAAAAATTAATATTATTTTGCTTTTTAAAATTGAAATAATGACATTCAAAATTTTGTACTCTAATATTTAGAAAAAAAACTTACACGGACATCCTTTACAAGTGTAGTGAGATTATGTAAATGATTCCTCACGTTTGGATGATTACAAATCACCCACAAAAATTGTGATGGTCATTGTAATGATGCTCACTGTGGGATGTTTTAGATCGAAAAAATGCTTATGTAAGCCAAAAATTGTATTGAGAATTCATTTTTTGCCCATGTTGACTTGGTCTTCAATATTTTAAATGTTTTTTGGATCATAATGCCCCTAGGAGTATAGATGTAATTATGAGACATGAGAAGGTTGTATGTGTATTATATATTTTAAAATTCTTTGAAAAGATCGTATTAATTTAGGGTTTAATTACATTTGAATCACCTATAAAAATGCAAAAATTATCCTTTTTTTTTTAAAAAAAAAGTCTTAAAATTATTCTTACATTTTAGAAAAGTTTTCTATTTATAGCTGACTCCTTTTTGTTATGGTTTGGATAAAAAATATTGATATCAACAAAAAAATTACATAAATCTTTAATTTAATTCTATATCAACATTTTTCTATAGTAGTTTTATACTTGTATGGAGTAAATATAATATATACGAAGTCAAATGGGTATAATTTATAATAAAGTATTATTCTCAAGTTATAGCTATTGGATAAAAAGTAGCAGTTGATTAATGAAAAAATCTAGTCATTTTTTGGTATTTTATACTTTTTAAAAAAAAAATATAATTTTATATTTTTAAAGAAGATGTAAATATAATTAATCTTTTAATTAAAAATAAAGGTAAAAATGTGGTATTTGTCCATTAAACAAGGGTGTCGCACTTACTATCTCAGGATTTACAGTCTTAACAATTAACTAAGGCCAAAGTTTTGAAAAACATAGCAGAAGTGGTCCTAAAGCTGACGGACATTTAAAAGTTGATGGAAACGAAGCACATAAAAAATTAGTTAACTTGTAGCAGGTTTCAAATTAAAGGATTTTTACTTACAGATTACTATTTATGGCTTTCGCCAATTTCAAATTATGTATTTCATGTTCATTATGTCAAAATAATTAAAATGATAGGTTTGACAATGTTACAAAAACACAAACATTATTAATAATAGCAAAACTATAAAATGACAGATAATTGACATCATTATTCTAACTGTAGGTAGGAGGAAGAATCTGTTTAGAAAGTGAAAAATATATTGACTGGACTCGCCATGGATGATACATTTCTTCCCTCGAACCCAAATCTTTGTGTCTTCCCCCTCCCCCACAAACACCAAAAGCTTTTTTCAGTTCATTGCTCATCACCTTTCTACTTGAGGAAGAGGAAGAAAACACTTGGCTCAATAAATGATCATATCATGAGTGATGCTGCTGAAAGGAACTTTTATTTATATGCTACATAAATCATGCTATGCTAATTATATATAATACACATATCAAGTTTGCAGCATAAGCCACCACAAGAATTAACAACAATTACTATTTTTACCACTCGAGACAATGTATGATTCAAGCTCAATAAACAAACTTTCCTGTGGATGATTGCGTTAACATTACCAAACTGACTCATTTCAAAACTAAGCCAGTAAGTTACATCCTGCATATCTGCATTTTGATTAGGAAAGGCCGGTGCTCCCAAATGGATTGGTTGTTTGAGGGTGCACAGAAGGCTCGACCGGAAATGCTTCAAACCCCGTATCGCCAAAAGGATTTTGTGGGCCCATCAGCAAGTGCTGTTGCTGCTGGGTTTGTGGATAGGCAGGCTGAAATGGAGCAAATGGATTGTTTTGATGCTGAGACACTGCAGCCATTTGAACTGCTGGAGGCATGGCAACAGTGTTTGACATATCAAATGGATCATCAACTTCAAATGGATTAGGAGCAGGTGCTCCGTATATTGGTTGCTGGGATGCTTTATGTGCGCTTTCATCATATAAACTCTCAAACGTAAGTGAATCTAGTCCACCAGCCTGCGATTCAATCATTTGCAAAATCAAGATTTTGTGGTACATGTATGTTAATTGCTCATGCAAAAAAATAATCACCCTCCGTGAACCCAAACGAATCGAGAAAAAGAAATAAAAAATCAACAGATTCACAAAACTACCAACTGCTTCTCCTCAACTGATGATAGGTTGCTGCTGGGAGTGGTAACCAGGGCAAGTTCCCATCCAGTTGGGTCAAAATCTTTCCGTTGGGAGACATTAGAGTCAATGGTGTAGTCTCTGCAGCATGCATAAGATAATATCATACTTGCCACATTAAAGAGATGATGAAAGAAAGAAGTTTGTGAAGCAGAAGATCTTTTATAATCTATGAGCATGCAGGAATCCTGACAGAAGGAACCATGGCTAGAGCCAACGCGTTGCTTTCCTCAATCACAGATGCATCTTGCATAGTCAAGTTCAACCCTGGAATGATTTATTTATTTATCTTTTTACCCATAAAATAGGATTAATAAATTGAACAGGAAATTGCACACAGCAGAGAGTTTAAGTCGCAAAAAATAATTATACAAAATAACAAGTATGAAAGAACTGACGAGTAAATCATCTGAGTCCAAGTTGGCTGGAGGAGGTTGACGGATAGCTGCTTCAGCAGTTGGCACGGCACCTTCATCGCACGGTGCTAGCCTGGGTTCCTCCTCTGACACTTTTGTATCACTAGAAGGAGAAGGAACATCCTCTTGCTTATATGTCAGCATCAGCCTTTCTGGATATTCCTAATATAGTCCAAAAAATCATATTCTTGATGAGTATTAGTGGTAGAGGTAAAAGGGAAAACCTTTGCAATTTGCATACGGGAGAGATATGCTGCTAATAATGTGTGCAATGGAAAAAAATAACTAACCAAGACCTCACTTGGAACAGAAACCATTCTTGGAGCTTCTCTTACATACTCTTCCATGGTCACAAGAAAGGACTGGGGAGGCTGGGGAACAAGAAAAATATTCGAATATATATGGATGTCAGTTGGAGCTCCAAAACAATTAGAGATCGAAGACCAAATCTTATAGAGACTGCTTACCTCTCTCAAGACAGGGAACTGGAAATTTCTGGCAAGTTCAAGTCCTTTACAGAGTTCATAGAAATTAGAAAGACTAGCAGCCTGCACTAAGAACAAACAATATCATGACGCACTGGAAAGTCCATTAAACTTTTATCAAGTAATGGCTCCAGAAAACATAAGAGGCCTAAATGGGAAAAAGCTAATATTGAGCTCCGCACAGCAAGAAAACCTACCTGCTGTCCAGCTCTTTTATATATATCTAGGGCTTTAATGGCTTCATGTCTTGCATCTCAAAAAACTGAATGCAAAATCAGGAAAGGACAAGGACAATTTTTTAATATGATTAAGCAAGTATGACACCCATTAACTAAGAAATTCAGACAATTGGGAGTATATTGATATCACCTTGTCAACAAGATTGATTATTCCATTTATGGCACAGTATATTTTAAAGCTCTCTTTGAGTACCTAAAATTCACAAATTGAGCCAGAAAGAATAAGTCATCCTTCAGAAACATTTTAAACCAACTGTGATATAGAGATATAAAAAGATAAAGGGCCTTCCTTTCCCTGCCCTCCAGCCTCTATCCTTCTCCATCCTTCCCCAATGCATTCCATTTTGTATCAAATTTACCATTTACTCTTTACTTGTAAAGATTACAGATTTTCAGGCAAAAACACATACCACACAATTTGGTGATGGAAGGTGAAGAGAGAGACGCATACCAAGGCGAGAGCATACTGAATCATGTAATTGCCCACAGCTGCTCCTTCAGGCTGTTAGCAGTAATAGCCAGTCATGGAGTATTCACTTACTATTGTTACTCAGAAAATCAGAAATCACAACATGGTGAAAAGGACAGAAACTGAGAAATGGTTGTTCCAAATGATACGATAGTCATTAAGGTTCAGAGAGTACCTGACAACCAACAAGACGAAATAGCAGTTGCTGTAAAGCAGGCAACTGATCTAAAAGTTCTTCACCGATCAAGTCTCTAGTTCTACTGTAGCCCTGAAAACAAAATAATGAAACAAGAGATACCTCTCAGTTTACATGGTATATAACAATGAAGTGGAATTGAGGTACAGCTATTCAGAAGCAGGCATTCCCTGTCACATGAATTAGGCGTGACAATATTACTAAAATGAAATTCGCTGCTGATCATGTTCAAGGTACTCTCTAGGGTGGAATTCAAAGTCACAGACCAGAATCCGTAGCCTAAGACATCTTGTCATACATGTGAATGGGGGAAACTGAATTCCTGTTGGAGACCATAACTAACATCCAAAATGAAATGTTATAAAATTCTAAAGAGACAAAAATATTATTGAGAGTCAAATAATTGGGGCTTCACTAACTACAAATAATTTCAGGTAATTCTTATTGATGAATAGGTCCAACTTAAACAATCTAGTATAATCTTGTAACTTTTTATTACACATATTGCGCATAAAAAAGAATGGACCTACTATTTACTGGGATGAGGAAATAAATATACACATACCATAAAACCAAAACATACCTTATCTTGGCCTTGTGTTGGTCTAGGTGCTCGGCTTCAATGTCATACTTAAGTACCCTAAAGCATTCTAGTCGTTCTTCCAAGAAGAG
The DNA here is from genome assembly GCA_034509725.1 of Sesamum angolense. Lineage (NCBI taxonomy): Eukaryota > Viridiplantae > Streptophyta > Magnoliopsida > Lamiales > Pedaliaceae > Sesamum > Sesamum angolense. Next base: position 5,115,666 of record JACGWL010000001.1, on the reverse strand, counting down.
TCCATATGCTCTTACCCAGGCAGAGCAATCCCAAGCTGCAAAAGAGGAAAATATGTATTATGTTAGGTCTAACAGCACAACATTTTCTTGCTTTATTCATTCATTTAAGGCTTCAGTGTTATTTTATTGAATAAGTCAAGAGGCACAGGGTGCTAGAGTTAAAAGCATACACTACAAGCAACAGCTACTTACCAATGGGACTTGAATCATCCTTGAAATTGGACATTTGGAGGACATGACCCCTCTGTTGGAAATTTAAGAGTTCCTCTCTAAATACCGGATCACCTTCTCTCAGTGTTCTATGGATAACTATTAATGTCTTCAAAGCAACCTTTCAAGAAATGGAAGGAGGGAACCACAAATAGATAATATTAAGTCCTTTGCTAGACTAATGTGAAAGGTAGGAAAAGCCTGATACAAGAAGGAACAAAACACATAACAACAGATTGATGTGAAGCCAATCACGATTCATACCGTCCAATTGTGTGTCTTTGCCAGTCGTCTAGCAAGTGCATGTATGCAGTATGCAACATCAGCCCGAGGCCGCATTACAGATGTGGCAACCATAATTTCTGCAAGAAGCATAAAAATACTATAATGTTGATGCTAGTGTCTGCATACTAGAACTCATTTCTATAAAATTTCCAGTAAATCTCAAAGCTCCTAAGAGCAAAGGCTCGTGCTTTTTACATTTTGTAATGTAAAAATGGAAACTGAAACTGCGCATAGTTTCCAATGGGATAATAAAAAAAGAGGAATTTTCACAAATTCCCGCAGAACAAAAACCATCTGCAGTCGTTTAACCATTTATCTTTCTATAATAACTGAAAACTCAAGAAAGTCGATACCACAAAGAATGGATCTCACGATAAGAATAACTGACATAAAACATAAAAGAAAAAGCTCACTTCTGAGATGTCTGTCTTTGGGTGGATACTCAACATGATTCGTAGCCTTGACGATCGCCACATCAACATCCTATTTTTAGCACCGAAAACAAATAATGAAAAGCCCACGAAAATACCATCATATTTCCACACTTCAATTTCTTGATTGCCACTATCTTCTTAATAATCAAACACACAGCCGTATCAAAAACCCATAATCAAATGAGTAAATGATGCACCTTGTGCTTGATTGCCACGTTAAAACTCTCTAGGGACCACCCCAGTACAGAAAAACTTTAGCAGATATTTGATGATCAAAGAGAGAGATTAGGGAAAGTGACCTTGAAATCTGAGTTGACATGGGCAAGGCCGACTTTTGTGTGGTCTTTAAGAGCACCGTATGCTTTTCTCCATGTCTGAAGTGTCCCCATTTCCCTGCAGATCGCTCTGTTTTCTCTTCTTTCCTTTTATGAGTCTGTCTCACTGTGTGGTTTTCCCTTCCTTACGATTTTTCCTATGATTTCTTCGATTTTTTTTCTATGGTTCCCTCTCCTGCTGTTTTGTTGCTCGAGAGAAAGGGACTATTAAATGGAGTTGTTGATGAATGAAAAGAAATGGGAAATGAACGGAAGTATGACACTGTTCTGGTTAATACTACTCGCTCGCTGTGTTTTTTCTGCTTATTTTCTTGTGAGAACAATTAAATGAGAGAAGTTTTTTCCTAGGAGTTTCCGGTGGCCCTGGTTGGATGATGATGACGACGTGTAAACATATGATAATGATTCTTTCTTCAATAGGAATAAAGTACATATATTGTCAGTAGCCAACCATTTTCATTAGCATTCCTAACCAAAACTCTCATTACATACCAAACAATTTGGTTTAGTATTACTTTTGTATAATAATCTTGATTTTGAATATGAAAGTTGAATAATTTGCATTTTGTAGTTTTATTTGACTTTGAATTCAACGAATTGAACGTCTGGAAGAATTCTGTATTGGATGGCTTTTACATAATTTCAACACATTCTCATTCATGCTTCAGAATCAAAAGTCAAAACACATTTAAAACAACACTTGTTTTGTTAGTATGAGGCATGAGGAGGAGAGTTGAAACAAAAGCAGCAGCATGTTGATGCAATGCAATATACATTATTTATTCTTTAAGAAATGAGATCCTCCAGAAATGGTGTGTCGAAGGGCAGCTGTACCATCCCAGAAGCTACTAGAAATGCAAATATCCACACTGGTATCATCCATACAAACATACCCATCAGGATTTGCTTTCCTGCAAACCACAAATCAAATCCACCTCAGTTACTTTTGTTTCTAATTACCAGAACCAACTCAACTGCATCTCATGTTTTCTTTGCTGATTGTAATGAAAATCAAGACACCGCATTTTCAAGCATGATTGAGATAGCCTTAACTTACACACAAAGGCTAATCATCTGCATAAAACTTTCTGAATCAATCCCAGGATATAGAACTCAACCTGAGCTTAACACTTGAAAGCAAGGAGGAGGAAGCTAGTATAGACCGATTCAATCTCCCCATGGAATGAAACTTTTGCCAAAATGGCGTGTGTATCAACTTGGATTCAAATGGAAATCTTCAACCCATTGACACATATGAAAGCCAAATGAGAGATAAAAAAACAGAAAAGAAGATTACCAGCAGCACGAGAAGCCCGTTCACTTCGTTCAATGAGCCATTCCCCAGTCTCCCTTAGCTTCTTCTCCACCGACCCTTCACTTTTCCCCACAGAATTCCTCAGCATATTATCAAACAAACTCTCCTTCTCTTCTGCTTCGCTGCAAATTGGGGACAGAGCAGAACACAAACCAACAATTTTTCAAGAAACCAAAATCATTATAGGTAATCTTAAAGAAAGAAAAAGGGAGGAAGAGTTTGCTTCTGCTTGAGAATCCTGTTCTTTTTCCTCATAGAATTTAAATGAGAAGATAAAAACGTAAGGGTTTTGCTTCTACTTGCCTGTTGGTGTCCCTGTCCCGAAAAATGCCAGCACCAATTGCTCGTTCAATTTCCAAAATAGAAGGCTGGTGCTGACCCTGTTTTTGGTAGACCTTTTCCTGAAGTTTTCTGATATTTGCTTTTGGAAGCCGGATAGGTGGCTTGAGATTGGGATGAGAAGAAAGAGAAGGTGAAGAAGATTCATTAGGTTGAGCAGAAGAAGCCCGAATTTGAGGTTTGGCAATGGAGTGGCAGTTGAGGATAGCCATTATACTACTGATACGTACAACTGAAAATACAAACAAAGCTTCCTTTTTTATTAATTTTTTAAAAAAGTATTTAGAATTCTGATAGAAGATAACAAGAGGGCCACACCCACACCACAGCCATGAGTAAATAATATCTACCCCCTGGCTACAAATCCAGTGATGGTGTTGTTCCTGCTCAACTCTAGATATATGGTCCCAGTCCAGACCAAGTCAACTACTATATAGTAAAGCAAGAGATGAAAGACTCAATTTTGCAATTCTACTTCATAGCTTAAATTTTTTTATACAAGTTTCCACTTGCTACAATGTAACCTCTATCCCAACTACAGTGTAAATATTTTCTATATCTGAAATATATCAAACTAAAGTAGAAAGATACAGTCCACCTCCAATGACAAAATTTCACATTGAATTCGTACATCATGTAGACCAAAAATGGCCAAAAAAATTCACAGCCAACTTCTATGAAGTATGATCTTCTATTCCATCAAGTAGGCAAGGTTCTAAGCAAGCGAAGAGCACGCATCCATTGCGATCTTTGTGAAAGCACAAGTTTCCTCAACACTGGAATGGCTCCAGCCGCTATAATTGCTGCATGGTTTTCGCTGTCCATGCTTAGATTATAGAGTATTGCTAAGCTGGCTTCCACAGCTCGGTCGCTGCCATTTTCCATCATCTTCACCAGTGGAAAAATTCCTCCCTCGGAGGCGACAGCTCTGGTTGAATCTATCATCCCTTCAGATACTATTCTGTTCAGCTCTAAATAGCAGCTTCCTGGACTTCAGGGGAAAATGAACTTTTGATCTGTTCTATCAACCTTGGAATCGTTTCATAGAGAGTCACTTCCATATTAATTGGATTCTCAAAGTCTGAATTTTGACCAGATAGAGTGCTGAGTTTAACTAGGCAAGCAGCAACCCACTCTTTGTTCTGAAGAGGAATGCTAGATACGAGGATTGCACGAAGCAACCGTGTAAACTGATGCCAATTCACAGTTAGGCGAAACTGTTCATAATCGAGCAATTTTGTAAGTAACCGTGATGCTGCAGATACTGCTAGACCGGCTTCTTCCAATTCCAAAATTTGCAAGTCTGGCTTGTCACCCTCAGTCCTGTACTCCACCTCTGCTACTCAGTTCAATAAAATTAGTAATTAAAGACATGAGAACTCAGAAGCAATGGATGGAAATGCATAAATCAAGGTTGGTAAGTATTTAAAAAGCAGAGAATTTAGACATTATTCACCCATTTAAGTGATGATAACAACTTAAACTGAATCTGGTTTAGGTATGTTATTTGAGCTGTTTGTAATAGTCAACAAGTATTAGTTCTAAAAGTCACAAACAAATTGTGGAAATTATCCTCGCATCATATTTCTGCTCCCAACACATGGTCATTCCATCAGTAATCCCCTCTCTAAACACGAGCTCCGTGGTCATGGACCAAAAATTGAGAGAACTTTAACTTCTTAGCTGATGAGTAGAGATCTTGAATTGTTAAAATGTTGCAAGGCGCCTTACTTAAAGCTTGTTTCTAAATCAAGGGACTAATAAAGCAATTAAACAGGCTGAAATAGTGCATGTTAATCTTCTCCATATTTTCTCACATGTATACCCATGGACAATGAAACAAAAGAAAAGAGAAATGGTAAAATGTTAAACTTCGTCATATTTTCTCACATGTACTACTAGACAACGAAATAAAAGAAAAGATCAGTTAAATCTCAAGGTAGTTCCTGCACTTTGTTACCTCTCTCAAAATGATACATAACAGTTAAGGCAGAGACAAGTTATTCAGTTCAAGTTCCTACTACCATACATGTTCTAGCACATCTTGCCTTTGTAGTAGTAAGTTATTTCTCATACCTATTAAAGATTTCTGTCGGAAAACTGCTACTAAGCCTGATTCAATATCAGCTGAGATAAGCTGTTCCACACAAGCCTCAATCGCCACAATGGACTCTAGGATCGAAGCAGCTTTTCTCTGCAAATCGGGATTGATGTCTTCAAGATATCCACAAGGCAAGAGAGGAAAGTCGAATCAACAAGGTCTCCTCCAGCAATGTTTTGTCTTCTGTCTAAGTAGTTATTTCTGTATGACTCCCAATCAATTCCATTGAAAGAGGAGTTCTAAATAGATTATGCAAAAGGAAAAACAGAATTGCTCAAAGACTTCTACAAGAACCTGATGTTGCTAGCACGTTGAATTACAATCATTCATAAGCATATTAATAATTTGTGATGACCAGAACCAGAAAAAATGGTACTTTACTTTCTCATTAACAATCTTAAGCCATATGCACCGGCAAGAATGCCAGAAACCAGCTCAAATAAGTGCACAAGACAGAAAAAAGACATTTTCTGGCAGTAAGTTTAACAGGCTGCTTACACAATGCCAAACAAACATCCCATATTTGCAACAGTAAACCCAGACAATGAAGACAAAGTACACTATTTCTTTCTTTTTGGAAAAAACGTGGGGTGGAGGGGCCAAAAAACAGAACATACACTCAGGCCACATTTACTTGGAGTGATGTGATTAAAATGTGATATATTAAATTGTGATTACTATCATGAAAAAATCACATCATCTATCAAGCTTGAAGCACTAATCACAAGCTAATAAAAAAATAAAGTAAACAAAAAATAAAGGGTGACTAGCCATGATATCATGGCTAATCACCCAAAGTAAAGGTGCCCTCAGTGTTTGAGTTGTCCATACAGAAAACAAATGGCATGTGAATTAATCGTCAGTCTAAAGATAATACAGATAAATCTCTTGCTAAACCTTCAAATGTGGTGAAATTGGATAAAATATCATTTGGAGGGCTTCTTTCAAACTGGTGAATAATATCAATATAGAAGGGAGTTATCATTATCAATATGTTTCTAGTTTTCAAAATCAGTTTCAACAAAACCTAACACAATAAAACAAACAAGTGGAATATGGACAATAGTTTAGTGATTTCTGGAGCTACATATTAACTTTGCTCGGCCAAAGAACAGAAAGACCAGTTGCAGAAGGCTCATATTTTGACGGGCCAACTATCCAATACAACCAGTGAACATCAACTGTGGAAATCAAGGCATTCTGCCACTCTTCTACATGGTAAGAAATACATGACACATTGATAGACAAAAGAATTCCATTTAAGAGATCCTTCACCGCCGAATCATATCCTAATGTCATCTACAGGAAATTATGATACGAAATTTTTCATATTTATAACAGATGCATTACTTATTTAAAACATACAGAATGGCATGAAAATCTTACTGAAGTGCCTATTGCATTCTAATATGAGCTCAAACAAGAAAGAACCTGGAGGCTAGTTCTGAAGCGATCATGTCATTCCCATTAGCTGATGCTGGATGCCTCACCACATCCCATCCTTTATTTGACCCATTTACCGTTCCATCATAAAACTGAAACACAGAAATATCAGACAAACTGTTGCATACAAGACGAAACAGCTGAAAGCTCTTAATATTGGTGATAAAACCCATGTACCTTTGATTTCATTTCTTGTTAGGGTCTAAAATCCGAATAAGAATGTTTAGCATCTGCAGATTAACATAATTTTTTTTCCAACTTCAGCGTACAAATTGGAAACTTTTAAATAATGGAACTTGAGGAATATATATTTAAGTAGTACCATTGCTGTCAAGCTATGAGAGATCTCTGACTTTGACTGCTTCAGCAAATTTGTGAGAGGGTGCAAAATATTTTCTGCTTCAATTGTCCGACAGACATTATTGCTGGATCGCAACAACTCCAGAGATTTAATATAATCAATTCATATTGGATAAAGTCCAACAACAGTACTAAAAATCATCCAAGAAGTTGATTTCTGATAACCCTTCATTAAAACATGGACAGATAACAAATGGTACCCTGATGAATGGGCCAGAAATGAAAGGATAGCAGATTATATGAAGATACTAAGGCTATAAACAAAAGAAAAAATAGTTACATGTACTTTGATGCATGAAAAGATAAAATGTTTAAGCAAATTAGTAATGTGAAGAAACAGAAACATACTCAAACGTGCTCAGCCAAATCAGCACATGGAGGCGTAACACAATTTCAACAATCATGCACAAATCTACACTGATTTTCAGGGATGCATACCAGAGAACTCATATAGACTACTTCACTGATATACAAATGTTTTATGGGTATGCCTGCATAGGTATGTATGTATGTGGCTGTGTATCATTCTAGATGGGTATATGTGCAATTGAAAACTAAGAAAAGGTCAGCACGACCAAAACCCCAATCCCTCCCATTGTGTTTGGTCTACTTTCTCACGCCACTTTATTCACTGTAAGAGATCTATCAGAAGTGAACAGCTAGACACTGAAAGAAATGGCATGAGAACACCAAGAACAATGGAAGGTCATTGTCTATCCACCAAGACAAGAGACACCCTACTGACCAGACAATAAGTTCCACAAAATCTTATAAGTTCTCTAAGATTCTTCATTTCCCATTTCCATACAAAATTTCCTTAGATTACTGCTTTATCTCACATATTAATCTGTAAATATTACCTGATGGACAGCCTGTCCAAAGCTCGGATTACGCCCAATCTAACAGCGTCACTAGGATGATTAATTAACTGAACAAGATGCCTGATGGCACCAGCCTCCTTAAATGAGGTACGCATATGTTCGTTGATGGATGCATCAGCAATCGATCCTGCAGCTCTGGCAATAGCTGACTCATCTTCAAGTCCGAGAATTAAAACCAAACGTGCAACAGCATCCATCCATGGCAAAAGCGTCATCCTCTGATAGGAAGACCATTCAACATTAGATTTAGTATCATCTTCAATTTCAATTGCCCCCATACGAGCAAGAACTGTTGCTGCGTTCGTCCAACCACTGCATTCATCTTTGCCTCCTCTAATTCCGCCTTCTTCTCATCAACATTCAATCCAAGTAGCAGTTCAGATGCACCATATCTGGAAGGCCCTTTTGAGCTCTGTTCAATCTTTGTACCATCAGGCAAAGAAGGCCATGAGTACAAAGCTGGTGTAAAAGACTTATAGGCTGCTGCACCGACCAAGGGCACCAGAACCAGACCTTCCTCCATGACAAGTATTCTATTATACTCATCTTTAGCAAGTTCCAATAACGCATTTCTTGCTACCTTCCTGATGATTTTAGAGTCCTCCTCATTAGCCTTCAAGAGATTTGCCTGCATTGTGTATGTAGTGATTAAATTCTCATTGGTTCAGGAACATGATTAAGCATGACCATCATTTTGCTATAATATAATCCTCGAGGAAAAAGGATATGCTTAAAACAGCTGCCTGGCCACTTATACACCTCAATCTGTTATGGCAGTACAATCATGCATTAACTGAAAGATACATTAATCATGGTGATTCAAGAGAAGCAAAGTGAGCTCACCAATTTCGGAATAACTCCAGCTTCAACCATTAGTTTATGATTTGACTGGCTCAATGTTAAATTAGACAAAACTCCTCCAGCAGCTTCCTTAACTTTGATATCTTCATCCTCCAAGAACTTGACAAGTAGAGGAAGGATATCAGAGCTAGTGATTCTCACACAGAGCTTCTCATCTACAGACAAGTTCCACAGAGTACATATGCTCTGCTCCTTCACCTGCAGAAATTCATTCAAGCTTTCCCTAAATCATGAACCCAAGAAACAAAACAGCTAAGCACCGAAACATGGTGGTATGTAAAGTTTTTCTTTACATCAGAAGACAAGGAAGAACGTGTCAACAGGCTGGTGATCTCTTCTATTGCACCACTTTCAGCTACTGAGTTTCTGTACAGATTAATTGATGATATCACCCTAAGAAGACCAGCAGCTGCTTCACATGCAGAATCCGATTCTGATTTTAGAAGGTTCACAATGAGATTGACAGTTCCACGATACTTCATGATGTTATCAATGCAGTGCTTTCCACCAAGTGCGTACTTCCAGAGAGCAACAACAGCCTGCTCTCTGTCCTGAGGATCATTGTCTACCCCAAGCATGCGAATAAACAATGCGACGTAACCATCATTTGAACTAGATGATTCGTCCCTCAATGTCTCAACATCCTGAAATTGATTGGAGAATTAGTCTATCATTTAAGGTAGTCAAAACAATATCACACTTCTTTTGTCAGACATTGCAAAAACTCAACTCTTAACAGCGAGAAACTCAGCTGAGCCAACTAAGAAACAGTTTTGGGTAAATACAAGGGGTTAGCTGCACCAGTTTCAATTTTCTAAAGAAAGTGCTATAGCTGTTCAACAATCAACTCAGTTTATTAGAAAAGAAATACTGAGGACAGTTAGCAGAGTCTAACCTCACTGAAAAATGTCATACCCCGCTAAATGATCATAGGGACACAGTGGCATCCGGACTTTGGAAGAACTAAATGGAAGTACAATAAGATCATTATCTCCCCAATAAATGTCATAGGCATGCTTGATGTTACTTGTGTATAAGGTTTGGACAAAAGTCATAACAGAATTATGGTAATAAATTGTTTTAAAAAATGTCAGGATTGATACTTATCAATGACTTAAATACACACATAATAGCTAGAATCCTAAAAATCCAATGTAGTGAAGAAAGGGATAAATGTATATAGTCAAAGATAAATGCACAGAGTGCACAAGGACAACTTTCCAGCAGATTGAAATGTTTTGTTCTCACAGCAAATACACCAGATATGGAAACTGACAATGTTCAGGAGTTTATAATCCCTATTACGCAACAAATTAGTAGTAATCTCTTAGTAAGGTTCTGATATGGCATTAGAATGGTCATAAACTATAACGAGAACCACACACTAAATAATATTGGATGCATCTGCTAAATTTGATTGCTTCTAACAAGCTTAACCATGGGAGAGAGATCGACACAGATCATTACCCATACACAAACATACATTATTAAGCACTTCAAGTGTGCTACATTATATACTGTTGACCGTAGTTCAAGTATTATTGAGCAATCTCACAGACAACCCAAATTCCATAAGGCTTAAAGCTGGAACCCTTAAGACAAAGATAAAATAAGCTTAAGTAACTTAAAATTTAAGGAGAAAAGAAAAAAGAACAACCCAAAGTAGCAACAAGCCATATTATTTGACCTGCAAAGAAATTCATCACTGAACAAATTTGAAGTTTTATAGTCCCCGATAAATTTGGTAAGAAGATATATCATGCATTCCTCATGGCAACATGACTTGAAAAATTATATACTTCCCCACAACATTTTAATGCTCAGAATTCCAAACATGAAATTTGCCAATATAATAAAAGTGGCCTAAGCGACATGCATATACGGAACAATAAAAAACATATGTGCAAGTAAAAACCACAATGAGAAAAACCCAAACGGGATTATAAACTAGTAGAGTGCTTACGCAAGCTGAAGATTGTTCTTTGGCAGCAAAAATTTCACCTTGACCACCATTACTGCAAGCCCTTGTGAGCACAGGGAACTTAGAGCAGAATGGTATGGCATTCCCAACTCCAAGGGAAAGAAAAAATTGCTGGGCACTTGGTATTTTCCTTAAATTTTTAACTGAAAAAATATCGGCAGATGTATGATTATATAAAGAGGGTTTCATAAAATTTGGGGGTTTGAATTTGAAATGGTTTGGGATGGCCACGGACATGTTGTTAATCTTATCAAAAGCTGATTGAAGAGTAACAGGAACGAGGGTTTAAGCAGGAGGGTGAGTCATGAAATGGGTTTTTCCCGAAGAGAAGATATGTTTGTTTTTCATTTTCCTTTCCCTTTCCCTTTTTTTTTTTCTTTTTTGGGAATAAAATAAAGGTTAGTTTCTAGAGTTATGCCTGTTGCCTTGTTCTTGTGGCATTAGAATATTAGGGTGGGGAGAATTTACTAAAAAAGATATATGAATGAATAATAACTATGCCCAAAAAAAAAAAAAAAAAAAAAAAAAAGAAAAAAAATGAGAGAGAGCTCTCGTTCATAGTACATAAAATAATTATTAATAATTATGAAAGAAATTGTTGACACGTGTATTATTTATTATTATCCAATATAAAACTTGATCTTTCGAAATTTCCGGAACCATAGGATAATTCGCTTATGATTTAACTTAACTAAAAAAGAATTTCTTATTTATCACATTTAAATTATCTTTTTCAAGACCATATTTACATTATTTGCCACTTTAATAATTAATTTATTTCTTCGAAATTATTTTTAAAAAAATAATAATAATGCAGCAATCAACCATTAATTACATCCAGAAATTAGGAGATGAATAGTAGAAAATGTTATTTTCGAAATTATGAAAAGATAAGAAAAAAGGAAAATAAGAGGTGGGATGGAGAAATCTTATCCAGGTTTCTGGTCCGTATCTTTATTTTCTTTTTGCAACAATTTGTTTTGTTTTCTGCCTGTGCTGCAATGGAATGAAACAGTTGCAAAACCAGTGTTTGTGGTAGGACTAGGAATTACATCAACTCTGTCTATCATGCCTTCTTGTCCTGTGTACCATCTGTGACCGAAAAGATAAAGGAAATGAGCAGCTTCCACATCCTCAAGGCTTTGCCTTCTCTCTCCCTCCCTTCCATTGCAAATCCAAATGCAAGATTCGTCTTCTCTCCATTTCTTGTGAACAGAATCGGAATCAGAATGTCTCCTCCTCCAGAAAACAGGTCTCAACTTCACACGCATCCATTACAAACAAAATCCAAGACTCCAGAGCTAAAATTGTTAGTTTGGCAGTTCAAGTTGGAGGGATTTTGGCTACTGTACGTAGAATCATCCTATCCAGCTGCACCGTTAATTCTTTGCGTTTCCATGTTTTGCAGCTTTAACCTCTTGAAAATTAACGATACATGTGACGTGAACAGGTTGCACAGCCTGCTTTTGCCGTGACAGGTGTAAATGAAGAAGAAGATTTGATATGGATTTTGATTCAATCCGGAATTTCAGCTTTCTTTTACTTCATTGTGGTTCCAGTGAGTGAAAACTGTGTCGTAATTAACTTGTATGTATTAATGTTGGGTGGGTTTGAGTGAATGATAATCTTCAACTCTGTTTTGCTGCAGCCCATCATCATGAATTGGCTTAGGACCAGATGGTACAAAAGGAACCTATTGGAAATGTATGTGCAGTTCATGTTTGTTTTCATCTTCTATCCAGGGTAAGTGCCACTTTACAGCTTCTCAACGACTTATTTGTTGCTCAATCTGTTTGCAGCATATACTACAAGTAGCAACTAATAACGGCAACGTATGATTCATCCGAAACTCAAAATGCTATCTATATATGTACGGAGTGTTTGAATGAGGTTGGATTAGGTTTCCATTTCTTTAAGGTTGTTGGCTAACAAGTAGTATCTGTGGGCAGGGTGTTGCTTTGGGCACCATTTCTCAACTTCAGGAAGTTCCCCCGAGATCCCACCATGAAGTATCCTTGGTCCACGCCACAAGATCCTTCTCAGATTAAAGGTGGATTCTTGAAGTACCCCTGGGCTCAACCTGAAGACTATGAATAGGAATATATAGGCCGTTTTGCAAGTGTAATAAAGTGTAAGCAATTCAAAACAATTGCCCACGATTCCGTCTAAAAACGATTTCTACTTCAGCTCCTTTCCAGTGTGAGTTATTTTGGTTAAAAGATGATATTAGGACTGACGATTATTTAACACTGGAAAGTGGAAACACACTTTTCTCCAAGATTCATTTTCCTATCTTTCTTTCTAGCTCCTTGCTAGAGTTGGCAATTTGACTAGTTTTCTCTCAGTATTGTTTATTAAATGAAGCCATTTCACCAAGGAATACAACTTCATGAGTTCCTCTTCAATAGAGGTCATCAGATCCACTCAGCAACGCCAAGAAAACATACTACGCAGATCAGCTTGGAAGTTGGGACCTTACCAACCAAGTCTCCAATACCAAAGGCCAAAACCCAACTCCTCATATATATGAACATAAAAATAGTTTTTAAATTACCTGCAGGTATTAATAAAACATGGACATTGGTTATAAACTCATTAATTTCACTTATGAAAATATCATTTATTTTAAAAGTTTATTAATCACCAGACCCAACAATAGATTTAATTTTTTTCTTCAAAATATTATTAATGCAAATTGAGATAATATTTGTCATCCTTGTAAAATATACGTGGTTCAGATTGCTCTCTAGATCCACAACAATGTGTATACAGTATATATATAATATATGGGGTGAAGATGATCAGTACTACTCTTGAATAAATTATATATAATTAAGAAAATTGAAAATAATAATTAATATGAAGAAAACAAACTCATGCACGTACTTATGTAAAAGATTACAAGGAATGGACAATAAATATTTGAAGGGTTGGGCCGCAATTTAAGGAAATGCAGTCATTTATGTATAATTAATTTTGTCAGACGTAACGTGGGATATGATAGTATCAATGGGGTAGAAACATATATATGTAGGGTGTGGGGGCTTACGGGCGTATAGGTATAATATATGGGTGGTGGGCGTTGGGAGGTAATTGTGGGATGTCCAATGTTGCCCTACGTATATATATAGCTCTCCTTAAATATCTGTTGTCCTGAGGTTGAGGAGGCCATTTGTCTACATTTACGTACGTACGTATACCTATTATTCTCCATTAATAATCATAATATTCAAATCAACATCAATTAATTGCTAGCTCGAGGAAGAAGAAGAAGGAAAATGGATGTTTTGGGCCTTGTGAAGATTCGAATTCGTAGAGGCATCGGTCTTGCTGTGCGCGACACCGTTAGCAGTGATCCTTATTGTGTTGTCTCCTGCGGTACTCAGGTAATTAATTTATTCATTCATTCTTTTGTACATACATATACACATCCTTAACAATATTAATTGTTTGTGTTAATTTTTGGTGGGGGCAGAAAGTGAAAACTAAAGTGGTGAAGGGAAACTGCAATCCTATTTGGAATGAAGAGCTCACCATTTATATTAAGGATCTAAATGTTCCCATCATTCTGGTACGTACCTAATTAATGTAAATATATATATAATATATATATATATAATACACTTTTGGTAAATTAATTTCATGGTTTTGATTAATTAATTTGATGATGATGGGTGGATGGATGGATGCAGCAAGTGTTTGACAAAGACACATTCACGGATGATGACAACATGGGAACTGCTGTAATAGACATAAAACCTTTAATAGAATGTGTGAGAATGGAATTGGAAAGTCTGCCAGAAGGGACTCGAGTTGATAGGATAGCGCCGGACAGGCACAACTGCCTTGCTGATGAGAGCTGTGTTATATGGAACCAAGGCAAAATGACACAAGACATGATTCTCAGACTCAACAATGTTGAATGTGGCCAAGTTGAGGTTCAAGTTGAATGGATGGAAGGTCTCCTCATATAATTTTTATTATTTTTATTCTTCGATCTTCTTAATTATTATATATATATATATATAACATTATTACCTATATATACCACCTACCAATATTAATTTATATATATATATTCCTTAATTATGATTCTCTCTATGATGATCTGATCTAATTGTAATTGTATCATATCAAGTATACATATACATATAGAGTCCAGGTGCAAGCTCCAGTACCCAGATCTACATTCTACGTACCTAGTTATTGTTGACATATATATAGGCTATTCTGTAAACAGTACCCATTTCTTGTTATTCTTTGTTATATAATACCTAGTATATATAGCTTGTGCGGCGATTAGTCAGGAGAGAGGCTGTTATTTCAATTGCATCAAATGGCCACCTGGCCCAGGCATTAATTTACTACATGTGAGAGACTGATCGATAATCTGTTGTTTTATATTTTGAACATATGTTAATTATAAATTAATTCAACCCCTTTCTATATATGCATCCTATATAAATGCTCATAATTTATGTGATAATTATGATTTCAGACTTGGAAGATTATGAGGAAGCAATGGATATGAAAATAGAGCCAAAAGACGCAAAATGGAAGGCAGTTTTTAAGAAGAAAACATGGCATGACAGATTTGTCAACAGAATTAGACGCGGGCACGGGCACGGGCACGAGCACGAGCACGTCTAGTGCAGCATACACATTCCTGATCAATGCCGATGAGTTGGATCAATTTTCTGGACGTCTTGCTTCCTTTTTACTTATGTTTTTTTATCTGAATTATGATGTTTAATTTCGTCTTTTATGTATTAAGTAGTAGTAGTATTAGTAAGTAGTAGATTTTGATCAGAAACTTTTCCTTCTTCCAAAAATCAAAAGACAGCTAGCTTTATTAGGCAACTTATATGGTATAAATAGAAGACATATTTTCCGCTCTAAGACATCAAATTCCATGTGTTTCACTTCAGCAATAATATTTTTACTTTTCTGATGTGTTCTTTCGTTAATATGTTTAGCTAATACTTCTATTTTATGTTAAAGATCATACACTGAATTCTTGATTCCTTCTCTTGTGAGATATTCTAAATTGTAATTTCTACTTTTATTCATTTAGTTATTTGTATTATTCTCTAATATATAAGTTTTTATTACAAAGAATCTCATTTTTGAATGATTCATTTTTTTTGTAAATAATATTTATCTAATCAATCGGGCTATCAAATCCGTAATTATTTTTTTGATTAGTTCAATGATTAGTGGTAACACAACATAGTTTATTATGTCATAGTAGTCGATATACGTTGTGAGTAATGCACAATCTTGATGATGTATGTGTTCCCAACGAATCCTTGTACGAATTCATTGATTAGAAATTAATTGTTTTTTTTTTATATATTTTTTAATACTGTTGAAAAATTAAAAACCGAGGATGTGTTCCCAATATTGTTTATTTCGGAAGGTAATAGTTAGCCAACAAACATTTTTTTGTATAACGCAGAGGTATAAATGGTAGGTTTTTAGGTCGGATTATTGTTCATATTGTATTATTAAATCACGTCTCAAGTAGACTTCTGGATTCATCCAATTTAGGTTTGTTAATTAAGGAGCAGGTATTATTTTGTTCGAACTGGTCAAACCAATACCCGTAATTATTACATATATACCCTATATCAATCCCCCTTACAATAATGGTTGGGTATATTATTATCAACTTGCAATCAATAAAATAAATTAAAAGTTATTTGATTTTTTAACATGTGCAAGTTGAACATCGTTGAAATATAAATAATCATCTTGATTTTGTTTAAAAATAATAGACTCATTAGAAGAATACAATATTTATTCATGGTTAATTAATATTGTTAAAATAAATAGCCATATATAGTAAAGATTAATTTACCACGGCCACACAACAGTTTTTTGTCGTGGTTTTTACGAGTATGGCTAAAATCTTTATCATGGCTAAGAGTCACGGCAGAAATAATATCATTGGTCAATAAATGGAGTTTCTACATTAATTTTAATTTATTTAACTATAGTTAATAATAGTTATTCACCACAGCTTTCGTCATAGCCAATAAATTGTAGATTGTAAATTTTCTTCTACGGATTGTTATTAATCAATTACAACATAGATTTGAGATATGAACAAAAGTTGAAGTCCCCATAGGGGAAAAAAAGTATAAAACCATATTTTAACTTGTATCCATTTTAATTACGTTAAACTTTAATTTAATAATGAGCTTAATTTCACAATTCAAATTCCAAAAAAAAAAAATATTAGTTCTATATATAAGTCAAACTTAACTAATTAATTTCTTTTATGTATTTTTTTTCATTTTTTTTATTACGCTACATTCAATTAAATTTTATATAAATTTAAGTTGGAGTTGGCATTATGAAAATAAAGATAAAAAAGTATGGAACTTTTTTTCGAATATCATTGTATAAATAAATAAAAATAAAACTATGTACAAATTTAAGAATTTTAAATGACAAATACATCGAATTGATTGATATATAAAAAATTTACAAATTTAATGAATTTTTAAATTATTAAATTTTATCTGTTCAATACTCATACCCACATGTACTTTAGGTTTTTGACCTTATCCATATCCAAAATACTTATTTCAATGGGTATAAATTCTAATCTAACTCTAGGTCAGGTCCAAATGTAGTGGATCTGACTCTAGATATTACCGCCCATTGATAGGTCTACAAGAGCTAGGCTTCACATTAATTCTACTACGTCCAAATATTAATTACACAAGCAAGTAGAAACTCGATTGGTATGAATTTAATGCCCAGAAACAAGAATCCCAGATCATATGGATTCCTCTAATTAAAAATATATAGAAAGCAGCAGTCATCCTCAGCTACTCACTCACTTACATTAATTAGGGTGATTAGTGATCTGTACTTAACTCGCTACTGCAAAGAAAAATAAATTAAGAGTTAGTTCTAATTAATCATCACTTCAATCCATATATATAAAAGTCATAATTATACAAAACACTTTATATCGAAGCAAGAAAGAAATTGTCAACAGTACAGGATACACAAGCACTCTGGTTTATTCACATACCATCACCCAGTTGACCACACAACAACAAACATACAGCAATGCATAATTATTTCTTAAAGAGCTGCCGAGATCTGCATGTGTGTGGATGACCACTTGTACTAATAACAAGAAGGAAATACTTGCAGTCGGGCAGCTCCCGGACGTGGATGAAAATATTTATAACTGTAATTGCTGATCATGAGGAGTGTGGGACGTGGTGTTTCTCAATGTCTTTGGTAACATGGAGGCAGAATTCCATGAGTGTGTTCGGGTCAGGAACATCCTCGTTCAGTTTCTCGTACTCTATGGTCCAAGTGACGAGGTTGTCGTCGCCAGTCGTGTCCACATGAACGGTTAATTTGATAGTCTTGTACAGCTCCATAAGATCTCCTTCTATCACTTTGAATGTCACCGACTTCTTCTCCTCATCTATAGCTTCAATGATCTCTTTCGCCACCCTCTCCTTACCATCTGTACGTATTTATGTACGTATTCGTTCATCATGTGTATTAATTAATGTATATGAATCAAATACAAGTACACAAGTACGTAGTTACCATGAGTGTAGTTCCAATAGATGACAGAGCCGACAGTTCCCCATTGGCCGTCATGCAAATCGCAGTTTTGAATCTTATCAGGGCTCATGCCAGAGATGTGGTGTGGTCTCTCTCTGAAGATCTCATGGAAAACGTCTCCATCGCATTTGATATCAATTTGAGACACCAGCTTCCCACTTAGCGCCATGGATGGATATTGTGAATTAATGAGATGGATCTCTGAGGCTACAGCAGCGGAGAAATATTATTGGTTTGGTCTGAGGCAAGAAAAACGCTTCACACTTCACCACTTTATATAGTAGAAGATGCATGATTATTTGTTACAATTTCGATCACTCTCCTCTGTTCAAGCCTAGCTGTAGCACCAATATTTTATGAAAATAATGCAATGAAATTATTTTGGATTATATAAATGTTTCATGTCCATAATACTACACCTATCATAAAAGAAGTGGGCCGACTAATATGATTTTTAAATAATAATTTTTATTAGTCATTGTAAGTATAATTTCATTATTTATTTGGTGAGAAATCGGAACCGTATCTTCAAAATGATATTCTTCATATTATATATATACATATATATTTTTCCATGTCTAAAGTGTTCTTCTTTCCCGAAAAAGATAGATCTAAATTCAAATGTATAAATTTCAACCACAACTTTCAAAAAGTTTATTCTAAAATTGTACAATTTTTTTTTTTTCCAGATATTTTGGCATCAACGATATCTCAGTGCCCATAAAAAAATGAGATATAGGAAAGTCGATACTCCTGACTAATGGATCAATTTTGTTGCTGCCCACAATGGTAGAGATATCTGACAAGAGTGAGTAGACATAGAGTCGGTGAGATATCTATTTCATTGACGTTTATCATCTCTTTCTTCAAATGATCAAAACATACAATAATATAGATATCAAAATTAGATGAGCCGACATATCACATTGATGATGATGGTGCACGTCAATTTATATAAATTTATTTAGAATCTCGTGGAAGATAAATTATTGCAATCAACGTTCAAATCATTAAACCTCCTCTGTAGATTCAACAGAATAATAATAAGATCCTACCCATTAACAGTGATAGTTTGGGCCATTTTAATATCAAACTTTGATGAATAGAGAATTTACACTTGTGTATGTTGGCCTAGAACCAATTGAAAGGAGCCAGAGGCCCAAAGCAAAACAGTTGAGTGAAAGATGAAGTTACTTAAGAATAAATTGTTCACATGTGATTATAGGAGGAATGCTATTCCTTTCCTGCACACAAGACACTCCAACATTTCTTCAAAGTATTGGTTTGTACATTAGCTGATGTTGTGAAAGAAAGGTCAGAGGATTTTTATGACTCTATATATGGTTAGACTCGGACCAATAACATTCACTTCTTTATCAAGTCAGATGAATCTTTTCCATTGTTGACAACAACTGGAGACGTGGAGAAACCATTTCTGTTATCTGTAATAACAAGCTTGTTGCTTTCAGGATTGCATTCTCTTGATGAAGACTCTGACCTTGCTCCCATTATCTGCACTGTTAAACTTCCACCTGCACGAGAGAGTGACGACACAAACTAATTATTATTTTCTGGAAGAGAATTATCAACAAGTTAAATAACAAATACAAAAGGCTCAGTCCCCAGTACAACTTCTTCATTCCACTTCACTAGACAACTTATTAATAGGATAGGTTTGTGTGCTTAAATCAATTTACAGAAGCAGAGCCTTTTCGCGAATCTCGAATCCATAAGGATTTGAAATTGTCTTTCGCGAATCTCGAATCCATAAGGATTTGAAATTGTCAAACAAGATGTAGTTCTGAAAGCAAGACTCCTTAAGTTCCGAATTAACCTCCACAAGAATTGCACATTTTCAGATTCAATAATTAGTACTTAATAGTATATCTGATTAAACTCATTAAAGAAGAGTAAGGTTTTCTACCAAGCACAAGAGCAGCTCCAATCCATCCTCTGATACCCCATCTCTCACCAAGTAAAAACCAAGCGAATCCAGCACCCCATAATGGTTCCAACCCGTAGATTATTGCAGTTTCTGTGGCCGAAACATCACGCATTGCAGCCATCTGCGTAGTAATTCTAGATCAAACTTAGATAACAGAGACTTCAATCTCTAATTATTGAATCGGCAACTGGGTTGCAAAATTAAGCCTATCTATGCCGTGTATATTATTTGACAAAATGAAACCGGTGACAATTGAAGGTGTTTAATAAGCCTTTCCATTTCTAATAGAAATTTTAAATTAAGAAAACTTCATGTACATTGAATGAGACCCCTTGGCAAGAGCAGAACTTCATACCTCTACGGATAAGCAAAGGCCAGTTGAGAAAATCCCAGTATAAAGTGTTGGTATCCAAGGAAATGTTGAAATGCAATCGGAAACTGTTGACCATGTCCAGGAAAATGGGTTTGATACTTGGATACCACCACTGAACAAGCCTTCAACAGAGTACCAAACAGATGATAGAACGGCAACAACGCATACCTACTAAATTCAATAACTGAACTTGCATTACAACTATAAACAGTAATAGGTGGGCAAAAATCACCGAGTTATGAATTTACCTCATAT
The DNA here is from genome assembly GCA_034509725.1 of Sesamum angolense. Classification (NCBI taxonomy): domain Eukaryota; kingdom Viridiplantae; phylum Streptophyta; class Magnoliopsida; order Lamiales; family Pedaliaceae; genus Sesamum; species Sesamum angolense. The sequence goes on along the minus strand of JACGWL010000001.1, from coordinate 5,094,946 downwards.
CCAAGGAGTGCTAAGAAATTTTCTCTGTTTGTACTTCTTGAAATATGTTCAGTTCTAAGCATATGGATCCCAAAAGATACTGCACTTAAAAAGTTTAGCAAGTCTCCAATCTGTAAACATCCAGACTAAAATAGGTGAAACCTTTTGGTAAACGCATTTGGATTGCAGATACCAGAGTAGTTACAGATAAGTTAAAGGAAATAATAGATTCAGATCATTTTAAATCGAAGCCATGTGATCAACAACCTATTCTAGAATTCTATAGAATAACAACAAGACACTAACGCATGGAGGCGATCCGCTGGACTCCAGCATTGCAACTCCTACTATAGACATGAGAGCGCCAAACCAGGTACGAGCAGGTATAGCAGATCCTAGCATGCCATCAATCAAGGGCACAACAATTACCTGAACACTATCTTAAGTTAGCAGAATTAAATCATTGAGCAAACCAGAACAAAAATGTCTTATCAGCAACAGTGACAGTTCAAAGATCCACACAAAATTTAGGAGTTGTTCTTACAGTAAACATGGTAATAAAGGATGCCCGTCCAGCATCAGATGTGAGAAGTCCAAGGGCTTGCAGGATGTATCCTAAGCTGACCCAAACTCCCAACTCTATCCCTGCATTACGAGTATGAACATCATCTCTAGCCTGGATTATGAAGGGGATAAATGGAATGGCAGCCACAGCAAATCGCACAACGGTGAACGCCTCAGGATCAATGATAGCTTCCACTTCCTTGACAACTGGAATGTTACTGGCTGCAACAAAATGGGCACATATATCGTAAGTAAATTAAACTTTTAATACCATTGCCAGAAGTTTCAACTGAGACATTGTGTTACTTGATACCATTAACAGATCGTGGTCTTGAGCTAATTGCATCCTTTTATAATTAACACACCATTGATGTTTAGATTCTGCCATATCCTTTTTGGATGTCAATAAACAGTTTTTCTACTTCTCAGATTGCAAATCTTTCCTTTCCACAAGTTTTAGGTAATCTAATGAATTTGTAGAAAACATTTGACTTTTTTAGCTCTCAACAATGTGCATAAGCATTCCCTAGCGCATATAAAGAATAACACTCGTCTCTTTGAGTTGAACTTCCATCTTCTTCTTAGCTGCGGGGTCAATGTTCTATCTGTTCAACGACGAGAATGATCTCCATCAAAAAGAAGATATCTTTCTTTCATCTTTAACTTACACTATTTACTGAACACCAATTCCACAGCTAAAATAAAATGTCTACTGAAAAAAAAAAAAAAAAAAAAGACCTCTAATTTAGAAATTAATAGGAAAATTACAGAACGAAGATTAGTGCTGAAAGAGCAAGAAAAATAGAATGAGTAAAAGCAATAGAATTCAAAACCAACAATAAAATCACAAACTTCAAAATCCTACCATAAATAATCGTGATGACATTTAGCAAAAGGAGGCTCCTTACTTTCCGCGATGCAAATAGTATTCTTCGCCAAGATGCCCGCTTTCCAAACAACGACTTGAAACTCAATTGTTTACCATTTAATGCACCGCCGACTGTTGAAGAATTAGTGGTTTCATTATGATCAGAATCAGTGTCGACCGTAATTATCTGGAGTGATTCTTTTCCCAATCTGTTTCTGGCATTATGAGCAGCACAACCACACAAAAAAGAAGAAGAAGAAGGAGAATGGAAATTGAAAGAGGGGATAACAGGAGGGATTTTCCGGTAAGAGAGTGATGGAAAAATGGTGGAGGAGCGGAGAGAAGTAGTAGTGGTGGTGGCGTGGTTGAAGTGCCATCGCCATGGGAATGGTGCAGCCATTCCATTGGTTTTGGTTGGTGGAGGTGAGCTCAGCCTGAGCCTGAGTAGCTCTCTGTAACTGCAAGATCCCTCTTCCCATATGAGTTGTGAGGTAAAATTGCAAAGTTAGTCCCACATTTTAGTATTATTAAAAATTTGACCTTATATCTTTTAAAATTTTAAAATTAGCCTCATATTTTATTAAAAATTACAAAATTAATTTCAAAACATAGCAAAAGGACCCTACCACTAACAAACATTAAATACTTAATGGCTGCTATGAATCTGTCATTGACCATTTTTTTACTTATATTGCATTTTTTGCTCTTGATCATATAACCATTAGAGAAAGATAAAGAAAATAAGATAGTTCACAAACAACATTGGCACATCGTAGGGAACAACTTATCAAGCAACTATGCACTTTTTCTCCTCAGGCAAGATATTCCCAGCTATTAACCACATCTACATCACCCTCATCCCAGAAATCCATTGTGGACCAATTTTGCCCTATCAATCTCTGTATACTACTTATAAGGTCATTTTCAAAATACTTGCTGAAAAGATCAAGTCGCTATTGCACAAAATCATTTCTCCTCTCCAGATGGCTTTTGTCCCAAGACATACCATTAATGAAAACTCCATCATGTCCACAAAATCATGCATTACATACATTGGAAACAAGATAGAAAAGGAGTTATGGCTATCAAAAATTGATCTTACCAAAGCATATGACCTGGTGGAATGACAGCCACTCATACAACTTTTGAAAAAAATTGGGAATGTGTGAGGTTATGATGGTATGGATCAATCAGTGCATCTCCTCTCCAAGTTTCTTAATCCTGATCAATGAGCACCTTTTGACTACTTCCAACCAACAAGAGGGATTCAACAGGGAGATCCCCTATCTCTTTATTATTTATGCAGAAATTCTTTCAAGATTGATTTTCTTTGAAGAAGAGAAAGGAAACCTCAAGGGAATCAAAATATGTCGTAATGCCCCCCAATTTCACACCTGTTTTATGCTGATGACATTACTATCTTGTGCAGGGTGGATGAAAGAAATGCTCAAGCAGTTTGAAGATATCTTTCCAAATGTGAGAACTGGTCTAGCCAAAAAGTTAATGAATGGAAATCTTTTGTGAACTTCAGCAATAACATCCCAAATCGCAACAAAAGAATCATCTTGGAAACTCTCCAAATGACCGAATGTAACCACAATGCTAAACATCTTGGGCTCCCCTTTTGCAAACAAAACTCCAGAAATATGGCTTTCAATGAAATCATTGGAAAAATGTCAAGCAAACTTGCATCATGGAAAGCAAAGAACCTATCACAAGCTGGGAAAATGGTTCTCATAAAATCAGTTGCTTAGTCAATCCCAGTGTACCAAATGTCCAACTTTCTCCTGCCAAAAAGAATCTATCTCAAATTGGATGCCATTGTTCGCCGTTTCTGGTGGAAAACGGATCCCAATGAGGAAAAAAAAAAAGCATTTCTTGGCACTCAGATCATGGCAAGCAATTTGCCAACCAAAGAATAAGAGAGACCTTGATTTTAGAAAATTTGCTGATTTTAACAAAGCACTTGTATCCAAAATTTGTTGGAACATTTCACAAAAATCTGACAAGTTATGGTGTCAAGTCATTTGTGCTAAATATCTGAAGAATAACATTGTCTTTGAACCCTCTTTGCAGGTTGCTGGCGCATCATGGATTTGGCAAGATGTGATAAAGTGTGCAAAAATCATCAAGGCGGGGATTTGTTTAATATCTCAACTCATACAACTATCAATATTTAGGAAGATCCTTGGATACCCTCAATTCAAGGATTCACCCCGAAACTGCTGAACAACCTAAATCCTTAATGGTCTATTCTCGTTCGTGATCTGATTGATCAAAGTGCAAACCAGTGGAATCTTGAGCTCCTCAACCAAATGTTCTCCAATGAAGTTGTACATGAGATAAGGAAAACTTGCTCTTTTGTTCCAAATTCAGGAATCAAATTGTTCCTTTTGTAATTTTCAATTTGAAGATGCGCATCATTTGTTCCTCGGATGCCCGTTCATCGAAAGAGTTTGACTTCTCTCTAAATGGCAAGTTAGACTTCACCCATTATCTCACTTTTCACTTAGAGCGTGGTTTTTGCAGATCACTGCACCAGATTCTAATTTTTTCCCCGACAGAAGCATCAAACAGGAATTTATTACAACCTGGGCAATTACACTTGAACTCATCTAGAGAGAACAAAACAGTCGTGTTCACTGCAATGAAACCCATGCACCGGGAGAAATCGCTCGAACAACACTGAACAAACCAATCGATCACTGCATAGCACGAATAGCAAAAAAATCATATGAACAGACCAATTGTGCTTGGAGTCCACCACCACCAAGATGGATTTAAAATCTGATGTATCCTTAAAAGATGACAAGTGCGTGGCTGCTTTCACTATCCGGGATCACCATTTCACCCTCATCAACGCAGAGGCAAGGGAGATTTTTGCTTCAGATCCATTTGTGGCAGAACTCAAAGCAATTCGAATGGCAGTCTCCAAAATCCATACAGATGCCATCTTAGAATCAGATTCTGCCATTGCTGTCAAATGGATTAAGAACAAAGCCGATGAAATTGACCAAGCTACTCTCATTGATGTCCAAGAAATTCGAAAAATTTGGAAAAGAAGGCCCAAGTGGGATTTTCGCAAAATTCCCCATCTTTGTAATGGACTTGCACATGGAGTGTCCAAATGGGCTCATGGAACTAATTGGGATGGAACCATTCCCCCCCCCCCCCCCCCCCCCCCTTGAAACCCCGAATTGCGCTTAATGAATGAATTATCAAATAAAAAGAAACAAAATATTTCATATGTTTACTAATAACAACATATTATTACTATTTAAGCATGAATTTCTTCGCTTTACCCAAAAATAAAAAAGAAAAAAAAAAATACATATTATAGTTGGTTGGTATCTGTTGACATGTGATCATTTCATTAATCATAGGGATTCATCTCATTAATTGTCGGGATTAATTTCTTAATTATAGAGATTGATTTCTTGATTATAGGGATGTTGTACTGTTAATTATAGAAGTTTCATATAACATTTTTTTTTGGATAAATTACGACATGTCCTGATACTTGACATAATTATGAATACTCACTCATTGTTTGAAAAATTATAAATACCCTCATAATGTTTGATAAAATTATGTAATCCTTGAATGGATGTATGAAATTATCAACTTTGCCCTTATTATATATTTTTAAGAATAATAACTTATCAAAAAACCGAATTGAATGGATGGAAAAAAATTTAAAATTATAAAATAATTATTCATTTAGTCCATAGAAAAAAAAAAAAAAAAAAACTAAGTGTTCATCATAAAAGATGGATGAAACCTAACGAATTGGGCTAATTGTTATACGGCCGTTAAGATCAGGTATAATTTTTCAAACAACGAGGGAGTATTCGTAATTATGTCAAAACGCATGGGTCATTGTAATTTACCCCCTTTTTTTTTTGTTAGAATTCTTTTGTAAATATAGTTGTATCTATATATTTACTCCTAAATGAAAAAGAATAAATACACACAACATTATTTTACAGTATTGTTGATACAACTCTCAAGCTGCAGACACACACGTCGAACAACCTTCATTTCTAGTCTTCTTGCGTCAATCTTCATAATAGCGTACTATTAACAGCAAATTAGGGAAGAATTTGAAGAGTTTGGAAAAAAATTAAGAAAGAAGACTTTGGGGCATGAGAATAGGGTTTTACTGCTGTAATTTTGGAGAAGAAAAATAAATGGCAACATTTTCTTTTTTTATTTCTTTTACAGATTTCTTAGCGCATCCGACTCTTACGTGCAGTCTCTACTATAAATATTTAACGTATGTTAGTGGATGGATATTAATATTTTACAATAAGTAATTTTGAAATTTAAAAAACGTGGAGTTGAGTTTGAAATAATGATATACTATGGGACTAATTTTTTAATTTTATGGGACTGCGCGCAGTGGGAAGAGAGAACCAGTGATGAGAAGCCACGTCTGCTTGGCACACGTGTCAAACTCTTGGGAATAGGGAAGCGATTGGTTCATGAGCTGAAGTTGGAGTAGGAAGGAGGACGGAGCTTCGTATATGGCGTTTGGGTAGTTGAGTTTGTGATTAATTTATGATTTTGATGGGTGTACATGTGAATCACGACAGAATGCATGGGACCTTCTCCATCTCATCTTCTCAATTAATTGATTTATTTTATTCATCCTCATTATTGATATGTATATATAAGGCATGCTTAACATTTGATGTACACCCATTCTTCTATGGACCTCTTCATCACCTGCTTCAATCTTGATCCTTCATATTATTATTTGACTTCAACGTCTACCAAAAATATGAAAGGGTTAGTCACAATTAAACCCCTTTTAAAAATATAAAATTATATATTTAAAAAAAACTTTTAAAATACTTCTTTCAAAAATTTTCTGTTTAGAACCGACCCCTTTCTATTATAATTTGAAAGCAAACTGTTGATGCCATAGTAAATAATACATAAATTTTCAATTTTACTCTTAATTCAACATTCTTCTAATCCTTTTGTACTTTTTTTTTTTTTAAATATGGGGAATTATCGGGATCCCCATCCCTTCTAGATAAAATCCAGCAACCATGTACCTAATGTTTTGTACAAGAATGACAAAGGCCTATACAAAATGAAAGACCTCAAGAAATGGGGCAATGCAATATTACAACCCACAAAAACTTAGCAGGCCAAAGGAAATTATTGCAGCTTGCAAAGTCGGGCCAATTTTTATACTTGTAAGAGGACAACTGCAATATATATAAAGCTATTAAAATGGTGTAATTGTAATAAGATATTATTTGGATTACAATCATTGGATAAAAAATAGCTGTTGATCAATGAAGAAATTAGACATTTTTTTTTTACAGCTTCATGTATATGGGGTGAGGTTTACTTCATTTTTACATCTCTTTTCTGAAAATATCTTATTCAACTATTTCACAAGATGTTGTATGATTTAAATATAAAAGGAATATAGAAAATTTATACACTTTGTCACTGGTGTATTTCATATAAAATACCATATATTGTTTTGTCAATATTTTAACAATTAGACGTAATTGATGAATGATATTAATTATATTTTTTTAACTTTGTATATATTATATTTACCGCCTAATAAGTATAAAAAATACAGTTAGAAGAATTTTGAAGGAGGGATAAAATTAAAAGTTTATGTAACCTTTTTTTTATCAATATGTTTTGTTCAAATTCAAACTGAAGGGGCTAGTTGATGAAAAAATCTCATAGGGCATGTAAGTGTAATTTTATATTTTAAAGGAGAGTTTAATTAGGTCTAAATAATTAACCCTATTTTAAAAAATCATCCGAAACACAATTAATTAATAATGATTGAAAATACACAGCGAGGGATGTTTATATATGTTTGTATTTCATCAAAATGATCCATAAAGGGATATTTACCTGGTCACACTATATTAATTTATATATGAGACATGCATGCACGGACAATTAATTTAGTTTAACTCTCAAGGTCACCTTTAGTGCTAATCTCTTGATAACTTTACCCTCAGTCCCTTGTGAGGTTTGGTGTAATTATATGTAAATTCTTTATGGTTGAAAAATATATTTAGTATCCATAAAGTTGCTTTTGTCTATAAATAAGTCACTCTAGCTATTAATCAATGTTTATCGAATTTTAATGAGATTATAAAAATCGGATAAAAATTCATACTTACTCTTGATATTTGACTTATTATTGATTCGTTGCAAATTAAAATAAATCTTTTTATGACCAAATTTCTTTTATACATCTTAATTTACACGTTAATGTATGTGATTAAGGGTGGCAAATGGACGGGTTGGGTCGGGTTAAAATAGATCGGGTCCAAAATTGGTTGGGTTGTAAATTGATTGAGTCGGATTAGTATAAACCATTTTATTAATTTGAATATAAAGGTTTCAAAATTTTACACAATGAAAAAAAGGGGACAATGTTTGAATTATTGAAAAGATAACTACTACTTACATCACACGATATTTCTAACTGATTGCCATGCATATTAAGAGTTTCATTTGCTAAATTATAAAATGAAAAATTATACGAAGTATCTACAAAATACTATATTTTATCAAAATAATTTATAAAATTTTGAATGATCATCTTAAATGAACACCAAGCTGTACAATCAAATTCTCTACATTTGTTGAGAGACAATTTTCATTTTCATCATCTTCACAATTATAAGTGGTACTATGAAAATAAAAAAAAATACATAAAAATATAATATAAATTACTAAATAATTTAAAATAACAAGAATAACATTATGAGCGTTTAACTAAAACTTGAGAGTTTTGTGTGTGTGTGTGTGTGTATGTGGAGAAAGAGAGGAGTGAACGAGTCTGATTTTGTATGTGTCTGTTGTACATGTGTATATTTGGTGAAAGAGGAGTGGATGAGAATAGTGTGCGTGTCGTGAAAGAGAAGAGTATATGATAATAGTAGAGTGGGTTGTGCATTCTTTGAACCCATTAAAAACCTATATAAAACTCATTGACAACCCATATTAACTCATTTCCAATCCATATAAAATATAGGGTAAATACTATATTTGGTCCTTTAAATTTTTATTTAAACTCACTTTAATCCCTTAAGTTTATTTCTAAAGTAGGGACTTTAGCATACATAAATTTTAATTTTATCTCAATTTGGTCCCTTTGACCATTTTTCAACGAACATATAGCCAAAGTTTGACTTTTTTTAGGTAAAATGATCAATTTAAAATTTTATTTTATTACTTTAGTCACTTAAGTATGTAAATTTATCAAATTAGTCTCTCTCTTTTTTTTTAGAGTTTTTATATTTTTATATGGTATGATGTAATTATCTTGTATGAAAAATGAAAACTTTGAAGTCTTGTGAACATAATAATATTAACATATTGCTTAATTTAAAATAAATGGTCTCTTTTTTTCCATTTTGAAAAGTGACAAAAAAATCAAAATTATAAATAAATTTATAAAACTTATCTAATCTAACAATATAATAAAAAAATTTAAGTTGGTTCTTTAATCTTAGGACTTAGGAGTTAAAGATATGCTAATAAAATTAAATCTTAACAATATTATTAAATACTAACAACTACAATTTTGAAGAAAAAACTGGTTGAATGTACTTTTAATTAGATTATTTAGTGGATTTTGCAAATATATATAAAATTTATTTATATATTTTTTTTATAAAATGAGACTATATATTTTAACAGATCTTTTTTTAATGGGACTATATATTTAAAAAACCTCTTAAAATGAATTTTATATATATGAAATCCACAATAAATCTTGTTAAACAGCATAATTTATCAAGTTTTTGTTCGAAAATCCAAACAATATTTAATAAACATTATAAAGTTTAACTTTTTTAGATTTACTTTAACTTTTGGAATAAAAAATTATTAACTTAGTTTTTTTTAATTACATTTTCGTATTAGATAAGTTTTATAAATTTTATTCATAATTTTGTTTCTTTAACTACTAAAAAAAAAGTTTGTTTATTTTGAGTTAAACAATATATTATTATGTTCGTAAGAGTTCAAAGTTTTCACATAAGATAATTACAACTTATTAGCATAAAAAATATATATTTTTGTATAAAAAAAAGAATTAATTTGATAATTTTACAAACTTAAGGGACTAAAGTGATAAAATCCAACTTATATTTTACCCTCCAAAGAGTCAAAATCCGACCATATTTTTGCTGAAAAATAGTCAGAGAGACCAAATTGAGACAAAAACTAAAGTTTAAGGATCCTAAAATCAAGAAATGAACTTGAGAGACTAAAGTGATTCTAAATGAAAACTTAAGGGGCCAAATATATAATATTTATCCGAAAACATAATTATTGTGCTTAAACCCATATCAATCCAATTACTAACCCAACTCAACCCAAAATCAGTCAGGTTGGGTTAAACCAATGGGTCTATACCCATCTTGACACCCCAACATGTAATGAAGTATATTTACCACTATAAGGGTGATTTAGTCACAAAATATTTGTCTCACCTGTAATAAGACATAATCTAGGGTAAGAATTTCATTCGATTCTTTATTAGTATCAATAAATTCAGTTAATTAGTAATCTATTTGTTAAATAGAAACAAACCTCAGATATACTAGATGTAATTTTTTAAATTATAAATTATTTACGTGTAATTACATCAAATTAATTAAGAGAATGAAATGTAATTATCCCTATTTATTATCATGACATTTATGGCCCTTTTATGTATATATATATATATATATATATATCAAATTAATTTGATAATGAACAATGACTTTTGTCTCCCAAAATACAACATCAAACATACAACACTTATTTAAAATTATCTTAAAAAATAAATCCAAAAATACACACTGATTTTAGGTTCGGTTGGGTTGGGTTGGGTTGGTTATATTTTAAAATGAGTTGATATGGATTGAAGTTAAATCAAATTATATTTTGTATGAATAATGGGTTGAATATGAGTTGATAATGAGCTTAATATGGGTCTTAAATGTGTTCAACCTATAAATTAAAATAAAAAACTAAAAAAGTTCATCATTTTCTCTTTCCTCATGCACACACACACTCACTCTCACATCTCTCTTTCTGACATACAACCCTCTTTCTCCGCACATTACACACACACACACACACACACACACACACACACACAACCACTGTCACAACTCTTCTTTCTTCATATACACACGTTCTCTCATATATCTCTCTCTCTCACACACTACTATCTTTCTCACACTCACACATATGGAAATTGTCTCTCAACAAATATAAAAAACTTAGTTGCACGGCTTGGTGTTCATTCAAAATATTATGAATTAATTTGATAAAATATAGTATTTTGTTAGATATTTAGTATTCTTTTATTTTATAATTTAGCAAATGAATCTTAATGTATACGGTCACAAAAAGAAAATGTGATACAAGTTTAGTCGTATTACATTACAAGTAGTAATTACCTTTTTAAATAATTCAAATATTATCATTTTCTTTTTCCATTATCTGAAATTTTAAAACCTTTAGATTCAAATGAATAAAATGATTTATACTAATCCAACTCAACTCATTTGCCACCTGACCATTTTGAACTTGTTCATTTAGACTCATTGTGAACGCAACCCATTTTGAATCCTACCCATTTGGATCCAACCCAATTCCGACCCAACCCGACCATTTTATCACCTCTAGTTTAAGGTTATATAGAAAATTTATTGCTTAAATTCTTTTTTTCTTTGATTTTTATCTCTCTTGAAAATGGAAGGAAAATGGAAAACATTGACGCATTGGACCAAAATTTTAAAAGTATCACAAAATGGAAGGCAAATGACTATTTTTGCTCTTCAAATGAAATTTTCGATAATTTTAATAATTTATTAGTTGGAAGGCTGCAAATGCTTAAATAATAGCAATTTAAGGATCAAAACTATAATTTCAAATTATTCAAGGATCTAAACTACATGTTTGAAAACAAAAATAATATTTATTCCACGTAAACACTACATAAAATCTGATTGTTAGCAAACATTCATTAATTTATAGATGGGGAAAACCGAAAACTAGATATGAAGATTTTTTCTTGCACGAAATAAGAGATGGCCGAGTCGACTTGCGCATCTAATTTCTCACTTTGAAGAATCTTTTGGACAACGTTGCAAACTTTAGTTTCGAGAGAGAGAGATTGCTCCCTATTCTCAAACCAATGTCGTCGATGGGTTTGGTTGGAAATTGGAATTCCAAGGAAGTTTCGAAAGCTACTTTTTAGATCCCGCCTTGAGAACATGAATATTATTTAACAAAACGGTGGTATCGAAACAACACAACAACTATACTATACCATACCATATTGATGTTTGTTATGCTTTTTCTGGGACAACCTCAACATTAATTAATGTCCATGCATTTTAATTAAATAGGTGATACGTCTTTTTGCCGAGACAAAATTACTACCAACGTAGCGTAAATCTTGAACAACCATACACACACAGTTTTAATTTCCTTAAAAATGAGTAATTTAGTCATTATTTTCTTCAAAAGACTAGCTAGCTAGTACATGAGATATATCAATAACAATGTTTCAAATAGAACTTGAGAATTTATAAAGAAGAAAATCAAAAATTAATAGGTAGCTAGTTAAAAGAGAATTTATGTGGAGTTGATGAATGGTTGTAAGTAATAGTGGGGTGGGTAGCTAATCGATTTGAAAATAAAGTAATGAATGTGTAATTAATAGATATGTGTGGATATGTGCCTTAGAGGTAATTAATAATTAGGCTTGAGAATGCGTGCTTGTTGAGACAGCCATCCCATTCCCATTCCCATCCTCCTTTTGAGAGAAAAACAGGAGCATTTAATTCAATAGAAACAGATGAGATGAGATGAGAGTTTCCCACCCCCCTAGGATAATCAACAATTCAACCCTACCCTCCTCTCCACCCCATGTGCCATCTACACCTTAATTTCCATTTTTTTTATATTAAATATTATTTATGATATCGATATATATTGTTTTCCCCAATAAACTCCGTCCAATTATCAATATTCATGATGAGTTGAATAATTAATTTTGCTTGCTAATTAAGAATTAATGAAAATGAGTATCATAATCAAATTAAGTTGCAGCATATATATATATATATATATATATATATATATATTGGGTGAGTGAATTTTTATGTTTGGCTTTTTCAGTAATGGTGAGCCCGTGAAAAAGATTGGCAGTGTAGAGTTTACATACAATAGGCATGCATGCCCATGCCCATGCCCATGCCCGCTTAATCCTTGCCTCACTATGTCGATGCATGCTCGTCATCCAACAATTCGTGACTTATGTTTAAGCAGCATCAACTCATCATCATGATATTTAAACTGCATCGATCTGTTATATATATACAAGTAGTAGTAGTCGTGTACGAGTAGAGGGGCGTTGGGATGATGCGGTGGCGGTGTCTTCATCAATTAATTTAAGAACGGGAACTATAAGTGATTCATGAAGAAGAAAGAATTGTATTTGTGGCTGCAAAAGGAAAAGAATGAAATACTAAAAAGAGGTGCAGGTGCAGGTGATGAGTAGATGAAGATGAGTAACTGCAGCAATTAATACAACAACAGTAGTACTTGTAATAATTAATGTTTAATTCAACACCAGCAAGGTACAGGCCCAGGAGAAAAAGAAGCAACAGCATTTATAGTATAGTTTACTACTGCCTGCTCTTCTACGTACGTGCCCCCGCCCTGCCCTGCCCCTGCCCTTAATTATATATTTCTTTCTTCCTTTTTCTGCAGTACCCGCCCTCACCCATAACTGCACACTACACCATCTAATTAAAGCAATGATCCATCACTCGAAAAAAGCTTAACTGCTAATAATTAATAAGCCTTGCTACAATTAATTCTAATTCGCAATTGAAGGAAAAAGAAAAATGGATGGATGAATTAAGGGACATACACAGTAGACGATGACGGTCTTTTTTCCTGTAGCTATAGTGGAATTGATGAATTCCATTATTAGAATCCATGGTAGCAAAGCTTCATCTTCACCTTCACGTTATAATAAGTAAGTAGTCTTAGTTGTGAAGAGGATTGGGGCCTGTGTGTACTAATCTCTTCTCTTCTTCATACAACTTGTCGTCTGACTTCTCATTCTGATCCCTTCTCACCTCTACCACTTCTGATGAACCTCTAATTGCATGCTGAGGCGCCCACCCCCGCCCATTATGGTAAAACCGCGCTTTTCTTGCAGCTGACCACCGTCTGTCGGAGCTAATCTTCTCGGCGCGCGCGGATGGTAATAAACAAAGTTGAGAAAAAATCAAGAGGAAGCCAAGAGAAAAAACTGCCCAGAAATCCCATCTTTTTCTCCTCCTCGTCTTTCTTTCACTTTCAGTAGAAAATGACATTTGCTCCACCAGAGAATAACGCAGCTAGGTAGGTGTAGAGGTAGCTAATAATATGGGTTTACACACTAAAATAAAGGCAAGGGAGAACAGAACACCTTATGTAAAAAGCTAAGACAGAGAATGATATGTTGGAGCTACAAGCAGTAGAAGAAAAATGGATGGTGAAATATGAGGTGGTAACACAAACACATCATGCCAAATTCTCTGATAAACCCTAGCTAGTAGAGAGAGAGATGCGGTAGTAGTACTAATTATACCGCTTTCTCCTTATCTTATGGGTCTAGTCACATGATCTTGACCCTTGATTCCTGGAACCTTCTTATACATATCTAATTTTCTTCTTGGCTGAATCTTGGAAGTTGGAATTCTCTGTACCTTTTTCCTAATTTTTTGTGTTAATTGTAATGTAAACAAAGAATGCAGGTTGGGATATGCATGTTAGTTTTGGGCTCTGTTTATATTGTATATATACAAATGAGGTTTAGTGGTTGGAGAAAGGAAGATGGGAGAGTGGGACTGTCCAGTATTAATAGCCGTTGTCTGCGGACTACATATATATATATATATATATATATATATATATATATATATTGCATGTGTATGTATATTTCATCAACTTGTGTTCTTAGAATTTATGATATATATTAATGTGTTTTAGTATTATACATGGGGTATCTGTTTGGGGGTTGGCTGTGTTTATGTTGACTATTTATTTATTAAGAAAATTTTAATACAAATCGAGTTTGACTAGCTATTTAAATTAATTATACAACAATTATAATATATTTATTATGTAACTAATACACAATTTAAAAAAAATAATTAATACATATCGGTAATTTAAATGGTACTATATTATTAATTAACTGGTGAATCAATTTTGGCTTGATTTCGGAATTGTGGGGGGGGCAGCATGGTAGCTAGGCTTTGACCTTGGGTTTCCACCCATCTCAACTATGTTTGTATTTTGTACCTTCTCTTTTCTCACTCTTTTTGGTATGTTAATAATGATGCTAACATCTCATTACCAAACCTTCACAATAAGACACTCTACATATCTCAGTTTCAGTCTCTATATATCCCCTATACATGCTCTATATATATGCAGTCTCGTGTACAACAAAAACTAATGATGAGGGTTTATTTAAGCAAATAATTAGAATCATGACAAGTAATTATAATAGAGATATACGAACAAGAGAAGTAGTGGAGGGCATGACCACAAAATAATAGAGTAACTTATATAAGTAATATTGCTAGTCAAAGATATACTGCATATGTATTACCATGAGGAAGTAGAGCTAATACTAGATTAGGTTACAAACATTATATATAAATGTTTAAACTAGTCCAAGAATTTCTTCTTTTCCATGCAACACAATTAATTATCTACTAATCTGGGCTTGACCAATCATAATATATTTTGACTTTTCATGTTTGACCATTTAAATGAAACGTAGTGGAGCATTTGAATTAAATGAAGCGTAATTGGGGCGTCACAGTCACAAGTTAATTATGTCAAAAATCAAATGACAAATAAAATGTAGGGTATCTGAATCAAAAGAAAAGAAGAGATTGAGGAGTACTTAAATGATGTTGAGTTGATGAACTGAAAGCAAAGAGGAGAAAAAAAAACAAAATTTGAGAGGCGGTGCTTTGCTGGCTTATTTATTTTTTTATTATCAAAAAAAAGAAAATTTACGGAAAATTTTTTTTTTTAATATATTAACGTTTTTATTACGAGTCGCGGTTTCAAACCGCGACTCGAATTTTTTTTTTTTTAATCGAGTCGCGGTTTCGAACCGCGACTCGAAGTTTTTTTAATTTTTTTTTCGAGTCGCGGATCGGAACCGCGACTCGGTGTCGCTGTTCCGATCCGCGACACCGAGTCGCGGTTTCAGTCCGCGACTCGGTTTTTTTTTAAAATTTATATATATTAATATATATTTATAGATTATATCTATTTAATTTAATAATTTAACGTATTTAATTATATAAATTTATGTTATAATTTATATTTTACGTATAAATTATATTTATATAAATTGCAATATTACAAATTTAAATAATCACAAAAAATATAATGTTAAAAATTGTATTATATAAAAAATACAAGTATCATCAACAATCCTCCTATGGCACATTTTCTTGTATTGAAGAATCTCCTTGTTGTTGTTGGGCTTCTTGCCTTGCTCGCGTTTGCCGCCAATCCATCTCATTTATGAATGCGTGTTGTTGATTTTCGACCAGGACGTGTGACCGTACGGATAGTAGGGTCGTGGACCAACTGGAAATTTGGATCATCCCAATAATCTTCCGACTGCACTGGTTCAAAATGCTTAGAATATGTGTTGTTGTAAGCCATCACATCATAATAATCCTTAACCATTGATGCAGCACTAATATTGTATGCACCGCATACTTTTTGGGCGTATATAAATTCGTGCCGACGGTATATAAATTCACCCTTCACCCTGCATCATTCAGCATTCACCATTCATCAGCCAAAACCAACTTTGAAGTAAATTGCATCTTTCCGTTGTTGTAGACTTTTTTTTCCAATTGTATATTTGTCACCCATTTTTATATTTTTAAAAAATGGATAGAAGAGCAGTGTATGGTCCACGAGATGGAACTGTATTATCACAACAATCACAACACAGGTCCGATGAGATCCTTGATGGTGACATTGATGAGGTCCTGCAGGCAAAACGTGCCGACGGTAAATTTTGGAGAAATTTACGTGAACAAGACCTCCCCATTCGTGTGCAACAAATACTACACCAAATAGGTTTTTATGGAGTCTATATGTGCGGACGAATTCATATGATTGCCATTTAATCACTGCATTGGTGGGTGGCGATGGCGGAGACACACTCTTTTCATTTTCGTGTCGGAGAAGCCACAATTACCTTACAAGAATGTCCTTGGGGGCTCCAATAGATAGCGAGCCAGTCTCAGGACTGACCTCGAAAGAACAGTGTTCAGTGGCAAGAATACTGTATGCAGTATATAGGTTTCGCACCTGAAGATGGAGCGTTGAAGGGTTCACGGTTGCAGGTTAAGGCCATAATAGAACATATATCACATGTCCACATCACTCCCGACACTCCACACCTTACTGTTGTACAGTATGCGCGTGCTGTTGCATTGCTCCTGCTGGGTGGAACGATGTGTCCTGATTCATCAGGAAACTTGGTATCGCTACTATATCTTGCAAAATTAGAGGATATAGTAGCAGCCCGGAACTACAGTTGGGGCAGTGCTGTCCTGGCATTTTTATACCGTGAATTATGTAATGCCAGCGAAAAAGGCAAAGCTGTAATAGGTGGCGCGTTGCAGTTGGTACAGGTAAGTTGAATTATTGAATTTATAGAGAAATATTTTTTTTTCCAGGTAATAACTAGAGTTTATGTTATCTCTGCAGATTTGGGCCTGGTCACGCATCATTCCACTTTGTCCCGGACTTGGTGCTCCACGTGTACATATGGGCCCACACCAAATAGATAATAACCGTGTGCTCCCAGGAGCACCATATGGTGTGCAATGGAACTGTGAGCATACTTTCACCCGGACAGTGCGAACAACTGTCCGGGTCATTAGAGATATGTTAGATGAGATGCAATATGATCAGGTATTTTATATTCATAACTTTAATTACATATATTCGATCATATAAAATGACATTAACTTGCATTATTTTATTTATTACAGTTTATCTGGCAGCCGTATGAAATTCAAATGTCATTATGGCTTACGCAGGGGATTTTAACCCCCAGCTGTGGAGATCAATATGTCCCTTGATCTTTTATGCAATACTGGATGCATCATCCGAACGGGTCCTTCGCCAGTTTGGGATGATGCAAAATATTCCAGATCAGCCAGATACTCGGGACATGAGCCTGCATAAGATCACCCGTTCCAATCGTACGGGCACAGATTGGGTTTTGCCAGCACATACTCTACATCACTAGATGGCAAAGACGATATGACACGGTCATACAAAGACAACCCATTTCCAACAGAAGAGATACAGATCGAGGATATTGGGAATGGTACAACAACATAACACGTCATTTCGTTTCGTCGTCTACTGATAGACGTGTGGAAAGCGGATACCAACCTGGAGATGCACCAATGTTGCAGATTGTGGTATGCTACATAATATCACATGTTTATTTTATATACTTCATTTTTAACAATAATTTTTATTAAATTCATTATTTTTACATTTTTTCAGACTCAACAGGTAAATACTCTTCAAACTTTTTCAATCTCTAAACCAGTAGACGTTGAAGGGTATCGCCAATTAGTGGCCCACTTGAACACGAAGTACAAATTATCGCTGAAGCCAAAAACATCAGCCAAACAAACTGCAACACCATCCGATAGTCCACCACATCCCACACAAATGAGAAGTTCTAGCCAAATGTCTATTGGTTCAGTTGAACGTGGTGATATTGGGGTGGATATAGCTGGTCCTTCAACAGCATATACGCCTCAAGATTACTACGTGCCTCAACCGCCTCAAGATTACTATGTACCTCAACCGTCACAAGATGATTGTTTCAATCCACTTCATACATGCCAAGCCATGCAGAAGCTTATTCTTCACATGTAGATCTTGACCTTGGCCTTGGTTTTAACCAACCATATGCACCAGAATATAACATTTCACCAGTTCCATTTCCATCATTTAGTGCATATCGTGATAATGTGGAGTCCAGTTCTGCAGCATCATCAAGTGGTTGCATATTAATTCCGGTGTGATGATAATGATAGACAAAATGAGCCAATACAAAATATGGGCGAAGAAATAAGAAGACCTCGACGTCAACGATACAGACGTAATTGTGGGACAGGGGGTATTTTTAATATTTACTTTTTTATTGTAATATTTGTAATAATATATATAATATTTCATTTATTTATTATTAATTATTATTTGTGTTATTTTAAATTGATTTGCGGATAAATTAGATAAAAAAATTTTTTTTTTTTAAAAAGACCGAGTCGCGGTCTCAAACCGCGACTCCGAGTCGCGGTCTGTAACCACGACACGGAGTCGCGGACTGAGGTCGCGACCCGGAGTCGCGGTTCCAAACCACGACACGAAATCGCGGTTTGAAACCGCGACTCCAATAAAAGATTATTTTTTTAGCTTAAAAATTAAAAAAAAAAAAAAAAAAATGTCGAGTCGCGGTTTGAGACCGCGACTCGTCATAAAAACGTTAATATGTTTAAAAAAAATATTTTTTGCGTATTTTTTTTTTTTTTTATAATAAAAAAATAATTGGCCCGTGCTTTGCTTGGATTCAGAGTTGGAATTGGAATTGTTGGAAGGAACATGGAGGAATATGCCGAACATTCAACAATTCCTAAGGAAGATTCTCTCTTTCACATTCGCATCTTTTTCCCTTTTTTAATTTTGCCCTAATTTTCACTTTCTCACTACCATGCATATTGATCATTCCCATTCCATTCCATTCCCATTCCCTCCTCCAACTTCGCATTGCCACACTATTACTGGTCCCATTTCTCAGGTAATATCCTCTCTCTCTCTCTCTCTCTTTCTCACAGATGACATAAACTAAACACTCATCCTTTTTATATTTTCTTCTTCTTCTTCTTCTTATTATTATATTCTATGTCCTCACTAGATCTCTTTCTTATTTTTGATTTATTATTATTAAATTCTGCAAGTTTTTTAAAAACCATTATGAGTTTGCTCCGCTGTTGCATTTTGGGGGGAAAATGCTCTGATTTTTTATGCATTATTGCAGTTATTTAAGACCAATGCGTCTCGTCTTGTATGAACTCTCTAGCTACGCATGGCAATTGCCATTTGGTTTTTAAGTCCTTTGAATTGGCATGATCACTCACAGTGGCCCTCCAACTTCTATTATATAAATTGCCACTGTGCTTGTCTTGTTCCTCATACTTAATGGTGTTCGTTATCTGCTGCTGCGTTTGGTTGTTAAACTTGTTCCACTACTTCAGCTGCAGAATCCAACTCCAGAAATGAAAAAGGATTCCATTTGGATTTTTTGATTGACTGTTCATGAATCCAGGCTGGAAACTATAACTGCCGGTCCAAGAAATTTGATTTAACCCAATCTAAATACAATTCTTCACGATTTAACCCAATCTGGAAATTTTTTGGAAAGATAATTTTTAAAGACAATCCTATTCTCTGCAACTGTACGAGCAAAAAAGTGGGACTACTGTAGAAAAATTCGGAATTTGATTAGGCAGCATCTTAATTAATGTGCTTTTATTGTGTAGTCGTGACTATCCTAGTCTGGAAATGGCTGTCTATGTATCTCTATCACTGGTGTCAAATGTTGTATCAAGACTTGGTTGATGACTCTGATTACTAGTGTTTTTCACTTGTTTGCAAGTCCAAATTTGGTAGAAACTTCGTTTTATGTTTTAATGAACTTCGGATTGCAATTAATCAGTGACTCTACAACTGCGCAGCCATTCTTCCCATCCCGTGTCCTGTATATATGTTATTTCTGCAGTCAGTCCAATTCAATTGACTGTTTGACAAATAACATATGACTCCCGAGAGTGCATTGAAGCCTAGTAAAGCCTTAAATGGAGTCATGGCATGCATGTGGTTTCTCACTCGCCATTTTCATTCCAAGAGATAAAACAACATGTGGACTTTAACGAGTCGGCCAATGGAACCTCCAATACAGGGAGCAATCAAAGGCTAATAGTGCAGTGAGTGTGTTGCCTAGCATTTGATTTTAAAGTTCTCTTCACCATATAATGCAGAAACTTTTCAAGGGTGGGTAACTGTTAGTTTTATCATGGAGCACGTCACTAATTGTAATATATATCTTGCTGATCAGGAAAGTTTGGCATCAAAGACCTGCTTGTTTGAGGCCCATCCGTTGCTGTCGTACTGGTACTGCAGACATTATGTTATCCTTGGTCTTAATAAGTATCTGTCTTGTCTTTTGTTTATTGTTTTCTTGATTCTGCCATAATAAACAAGTTGCTCCTCTCAGGTGATAAAAACATTGCTGAAACAGTTGCTAATGTGCTTACTTCACTCCCTTTTATTGCCCTTGGCCTCCAGGCCCCAAGGTGATATACCTCTCCTCTAAGCTGCCCACAAGTGAAAAGCTGTGTTTTCTTACTTTTTTTATATCTTATACTTTTTCTGATGCAGGAAAAATCTTAATTGTAAAATCTATGCAAATTCGTTAATTGGAGTAGGACTTGCATCAAGCTTTTACCATGCTTCAAGGGGGAAATTGAGGAAGTACCTTAGATGGGCTGACTACACTATGATAGCCACAGCTACGGTGGTGAGTCAAATAATTTAGGCATTCTATGTATTATGGGCTTCCCTATTAATGGTATTGTAGAATGGACTTCCAGAAAATCAGTTTTGAAACATCACTCTTGTACTATATCTCAATTGCTTGACATGGCAAATTTCAAGGATGGAATACTCAGAAAGTTGAATTTATTTTATGGTTGTTATCTAGATTGTAGCTTTAATTTTAGTATGATTGAGCAAGATTGCACTAAATAAAAAGTTTTTTGGATTTGTATCTCCACCAAAGGGTGAGTTTGAGTCGTGTCAATTCAAATGTGAAGCATGAATTCCTTTTGGCCTTGACTTGTAATATAAATAACCGTTCAGTTGTATCTTATTCACTTGTAAGATGAATAAGCTGCTTATATTATCTGCTTGAAAATGGGTCATGTCATGTGCAAAGGGCTCACTGATTATTTCTTTTTATCTCTATCATATCAGGAGAGATCAAGAAGTATGTATTTATGTGTTAGTGTGTCTTTGTAAAATTCATCTTCTTCACATTTGATATTTTCCAGAGTATGCAACTTTTTGCTTCTGTTGGCAGACTTTTGACAACTTAATTCCTTTTCAGTGCCTCTCAAGAGCACTTAGGAATGAGAACCCAAAATTGCTGATGGCAGCATCTGCTTTCTTTCTACCAATACAGCCAGTGATGGTTTCAGCAGTTCATACCGGAATGATGGAGGTAGCATTGGCATTTCAAATCATTTAGGCCCCAAAACTTACCTAGTGAATTTAGAAGAAAATAAAAAATTCTTTATAAAAAGTTGGGAAGTTTTTAAATCATGCTGGTCTCTCTCAAGCTTTATTTCTACCTTTTCGGGTCCAGAGCAAACAAGCTCTTTTAACTTGAATTTTTCTCTTTACGCAATCAGGTTGCATTTGCAAAGAGAGCATTTCAAGATCCAGAGCTGAGGATGGCCCATAATGTGCATAAAATGTCATCATTGTTAGGTGGAGCACTTTTCGTTGCTGATGACCTGCTCCCTCAAACTCCATTTCTACATGCTGGTTGGCACCTTGCTGCTGCTGTAGGAGTAAGCACTCTCAACAAGCTCTTGGAGTAGTTACACACTCCAAATCATCCTCACCAATTTGCCTAAAACACCTACATTTCCCATATGCATGTTCCAAGTTTGCAATTTATAGGTATGACAATCAGAGGATACGCCGCATCAAAACAGCATCTGGCATTCCAGCTGGTTCTACAGCTAGCTAGAAAGGGATTTGCAATGTGTAATGCTGTATTAGCATATAGATCAGGTGGCTAGTACATTTCTCTTTTTCTAAACTTGCAAAAATGGCAATCTGGCGTTGCCTTTAATTGCAAATACTTGATTTTTTAGAGGGGTATGAGTCAAGAGTGTCAGCTAAGCAGCTGGCGCTAGCTGCCATTCATGAATGATACTAATTCCTATCTTCTAAGTAATTAATGGTTCAGATTGTAACTCTTTCTCTGAGTCGTTAATATGGTCTTATAAACTGTGTCAATTGATAAGAGCAGTGTATTTATATCATTCCAGTACAGTAACAATCGTTTTGAATTCATCAGTCAAACCATTTCTCTATTATCGAATGCATTATAGAGGGTACTGATGAGATCAGTAATACCAATATATTATATGTGAATTCGGGCAAACAGGCACGGGTGTAATGTAACCTATAGCGTCAGTTTCTGGTTGTACCTGTGGGTGCGAGTATTGATTGAATGCACTGGTAATGAGATGCATATTCATACTTAACAGTTGAAGGACAGCAGGTACGTAGGGGGGAGGTCTAGTTAATTATTATTTCAACCATCCATTATAAATGCAATAGCGACGAAAAGTACTATATACTAATAAGCTGATATGCACGAGTGGATATTATCTGACATTATAATAGCGCCGAAATGATTCTTCAATAATAAAAACTTAAGAGGAAGGGATGGAATTAATGTATATAGTTAGTAGTTGGAGATAAATATAATCAGTAATAAAGGGATGTCATAAAAATGATGTACATGGTCGCAGGCGCGCACGAGTGCTCAATGAAATATAATTTATGTGAGGCACAATAATGCGTCAAATCAAGGTGTACAATATTGATGCAATCTGCAACACAAATTAAACACTTACAGTAGGTAGCTAGTAGACTAATAAGTCAAAGATCAGTAATGAAAACGAAACGCCATAATGAATGAGCTAGGTCTCAATTAAACTAGGTTCTTGAAGAGCCATAGAAGTAAATTATGGCAGCTGGTTGGAGGAATATATGAAGATGATAAGAAATTGAGTGAGAGGTTTAGTTAGTTGTGAGCATGCACTATTAATCAAGAAAAACAAAGCGAGTCTTTTGCCCTCTTGGTTGGGTGGGTGGGTGTCTGTGTGAGAAGGGGCAGTTTGGAATGTGGAGATCTGAAAGGCGGGGGGGGGGGGGGGGGGGGGGGGGGGGTGGTGTATGAAGAATGTGTAGGTGCATGGTACAAAGTCATTAAAAGGATCATAATGACACACTTGTCATAATCTCATCATCATTGTCAAGTCGCTGTAAAGTATCCATCTCTCCCAGAATTTCACGCCTCCCTTCGTTTCATTTCTATTGAATTCTCTTTCTCTGGCCCTTTGTCCCCCTCTCTTCTGTTGTTGTGCGTACTCATGTACTGTAGTGTAGGCGTGTTTATACACACAGCTAAATGGATCATGCAGGGTCAACCTACCTATACCTATATTACATGCTCCTCCTCTTCTTTTAATTTGTTGTAAAACCAAGAAAATCATCCATCCATTCTCCCTCCCTTTGTTTCCTTGTCAAGTCTTTATCTCTGAAACTCAGAAACCGTATTGTCTACGTTCCTTTAATCCTAGAGAATTCTTTTTCACTGATTTCTAAAGCTACTTGACTTGACACCTCCAAAATCTGCACTTTCATGCATCATTCACCAATGCCGGCCATGCATACCCTTCAATGTTAATACCCCTCCCTCCTATACGTACTTCAATAATTCTTTCTTCTCATACTTAGCGCATATCTTTAATTATTAGTGTATCTTACTAGCAGTTAACGATTTTACCACTCAATCGATCTCACACACATACAGAGAGAGGGGATGTGGATGATGGAGGGTAATAATCACGAGCATGGCAAAGAGTTGTCGTCGTCGTCGTCAACGGACGGCCGGAAGCTGCGACCACTGATGCCAAGGCCAATTAGTAGCTTCAACAGTACCAAGAGCAGCAGTAGCACATTTTCTACAATAATATCAACTCCTCCTTGTTGCATTCGAAACCCTAATAATATCCTTACATGGAACTATCCCAGAAGCATGATTAATACCTCAGGTAATTAATTTTCAATACTAATTTTGCAGGTAGTGGTACGTACACACACACACACATATATATATATATATATATACACATACTCCTTGAGTTGATTCTGATACTAGCTAGCTAGTGGTGCTTAATTTGTAGGTGGTGTGATTATTGATTATGGCGTCAAAAGGGACGATGAGACAATTAAGACGGCGCCTTTGGTGAGTGGGAGATGGAACCCTACCAGAGAGCAAGTGCAGGCTCTTGAAGAAATGTATATGCGTGGAATCAGAACTCCATCTGCCGATCAAATCCAGCAGATCGCCGCAAAACTGAGGAGGTTTGGTAAAATTGAAGGCAAGAATGTGTTTTACTGGTTTCAGAACCATAAAGCTAGGGAGAGGCAGAAAAAACGTCGTCAGCTTCAGCTCATACCTGTACCTGCAAATAACAAGATCCAACATCAAACACCTCCACCTCCACGTAATTAATTATATATAATTTCAATCACCACTCACATTTTTTATTTATAATTATGCAAACTAAAACGTTTATGTTTTGCAGAATTGGGGCGCAGATATTTCGATATTGAACATCATATGAAGTTGCCTAACCCTTCAAACTGCACCTCACATTCCGAGGTACATATACATATATATAAATATATGTCTTTCCCTTACTTAATTAGTACTTAGTGTACGTATCTGATAGCTAGCTAGATCTCTTGCATGCCTAATTTCACTCATTAATATAAAAAAAATTCATCATTTCTAGATGTATATATATCTACAAAGTTGAATATACTTCCAGAAGATTTTCCTATCGGAATGAAAATGTATTAATTAGACTAATGTGTTAAAAAAATTATTCATTTATATATTTTCCGGTTATAAATTGAATTAGAAGTTATAGTATGTTTAGAACATTAATTAGGGCCGTCCGTATATTTATTGAATTGTGGATGTAATAAAAGTAAGTGCGCTATCTTTGTCGACGAAACAGTAATTAAGGAGATAAAATATATATATTCAAATTAATGATAGAAAATAAGAATTGAGTTTGAGAATGAAAGCATGCATGTACTAATTGATCAGTAGTGTCTTTGCACAAAACTCAACATCCGACTTAAGTGATACTTACAAGACAAAAGCAGAGGCAAAAATTATGGGGCAATAATATGGTATGAAGGTCAAAAAGTTGGACGGCAAAGAGAAAAAGTAAAGGAAAAGGTTTGTATGATGGAAAAAGAATGAGGCCAGAAAGCTGCATTCTATACTTTCTGTTGGGAGTGTTGCTATGATAAGTTAATTTCGAATGTGTTGGGAGAAGTGCGAAATTCACTCAGCTTTTTTATTAATTGTTGAATGCTCAGGATTCTGCAGTATCAATGCACGGATCAGTGATAGCAGAAAATTGTAATAAAGATGGGTGGACAAACAAGGAATTGCAGCAGAAGACCGTAACACCACTCAAAATTCAAACCTCCTGCCAATTCGACATATCTTCTTGCTTCTCTGCCCAACCAATTACTACTGCAGATCAAGAAAATACAAAGCCCTTGATTACTGCACTTAACCTCAGCTTATTACTGCCCCCCAAGAATCTTGATGATCACAATTATATTGTTGGGAGTGAGGTAAAAGAAAATGATCAAACTCTTGAGCTGTTTCCCATTGGGGCTGGGAGGAGCAGTGATCTTCGTGAGCCAGAGATTCATGATGTTTCAACCACGGAAACCAAATTAAGACCTAATGAGTTTATTGAGTTTCTTCCAACCAAAAATTGAAGCCCTTTTTTTGTTTTCCTCTCTTCATCCAAGAAATACTGCTAGTTGAAGATGTACTGTACTGTGCGACTTTCTTTAGTTCAGTTACATTCGTGTTTGTATCTATCTGCATCATGTATTGCTTAATTAATATCTTCAATATATATTTCATCAATCTCAAAAATATATGAAAATCCATGTGAAGTAAATTATGGTTAGTAATTATGATCAATTGAACTGCTAATATTCCTCCTGGAATAATTATTAAAAGGAAAAACAAAAAAACTCAGGATGCGTGATCTTATATATGTGTACAAGCATACAATAAAACAAGATTGATAGGTTGGTGCTGAGGGACCAACCACGAAATCTAGACAGAATCTAAAGAAGAAGAGCAATAGCTACTAAGCAGAAGCAGTAGCCTCAGGACATAAGAGGGTGGCAGCTGTGCAGTCTGTCGTCTGTCTGTGTCTGTCGCTCTGGGTTGCCTTGTCCCCAGCTAGACAAAACGAACCACAGCACATAGTCAGTGAACAAGTCAACAGATTAGTCCATTTCTCGCACAGCTGCTGCTTTGGGTTTTCCGCAACAAATTAAATCCCATTACCTCTTTTTGCAAGAGACCATTTGATATTCAAGACTGCTCTCACGCATTTCAAATAATCCAGCTACTTCCAAAACATTAAATTCGGGCTAGCATGTATCTTAATCAATCCACACTTCCTCAACATTAAATTCGAGCAAGCATCTATCTTAATCAATGTACTTCCTTACCATTTCTCGGAACTCCTGCTGGTTCTGGTTTTCCATTTTCTTGAGATAGATTTTGCATTGTAGCTAAATCTTTAGACGGTAACAACATTATTGAGGTTATTGTTAAATAAGTGCGTAGAACTTGAAACGTTTTAACCCTTTTATATCATTTGTCAGAGGTTTGAAAATTTCTTAACCCTTTTCCCATAATTTGTCGAAATTTCTGCAACTCTTTATAATTTAAAGTAAAGAAAAGATTACATTGACAATATGGAAACAGAGCATGTCACATAAACAACAACAAAGGGATGTCATCAGAATAGTTGGAATTGAGAGTGGAATAAAAACCACAAATGCAGAAAATAAATAAATAAAGGCGAGATAAGGAACCCAAATATAGAATTTTCGTTTGATATATAACATCCATCCTGTTTTCTACGATATTGTACAGCTGAAACAACTATTGTACAGTACAAACATGGACACATCACGTCCAAATCCCTCTTCATTAGTCTATCCACAACTTAGATACAGTAGCTCACACAAAGAATTCATGTATAATTAACGCCTCTCCAGTAAACATTGAGTCCTCTTCCGGCATTGTGGTTAATCGACAACTACCCCTTGTACCAGGCAAAGAATCATTCTTCCAACAAATCAACATTGCCACTCCAAAAATGCCTTCTCTCCAGAGGAAAGGAAAAAAATGAAAGAATCACAATCAAGATTTGGGGTTAGATGCCATGAGCAGACAAATAATAGAAACAAAACCAACTCTCTGGTTGTCACTTGAACAATCACGTCACAGATGATGATCTTGAATCCTCGGTTTTATTTGCTTTGCACATGCAATCTGGACAAGGAAATGAATATATCGAGTCATTAGGTCTCTTCAGTTGAAGACCTTTTGAAGCGCTATGTGCTCGCATACTTAGCATCTGCTTCTTGAAGCCTTTCCACCTGAGAGAAAGAACCAACCAAATGGATATACTTAATGTTCTTGTAAAATCACTTCCCCAGTACAGAAAATTTGGGAACTAGATTTCCCAATAAAATTCATTACCCAATACTTGGATTGTCAAATATTAAAGCCAATTTCCGCTTGTCAGGCTTAATTGTCCTGGAGTGTCCACCATACAAATATCTTCTGTGCCCCAAAAGAAAATGTGGAAAGTTTCCACCTTGAGTTGTTACAAACACCTCACTGTGAAGACAAACAGTGTAGTCTATAGCAGCCATTCTGGATGAGTAATTCTGAAATTAAATGACTCAAGTCAAAACATATTATAGGTTGAGACCATGAAAGCTATTGCATAGATAAAAGATAGCTCTTGATTTAAGACCTGAAATGGAGCTAGTTCATCAGCAGATGCCAGCGTCTCTTTTGTTTGCAATAATGGAAACATTTCCAGAAGAGGAGCCATATGCCTCTCAGAATCGTATATCTTTCCAGATGCCAAATAGATAGAAGTACTTTTGCTAAAGCCCATCCCCCTCAGCATCAGACCTACCTGATCCACATAACATAAGGGTTATGAGTTATTCAAAATTATGCAGAGAAAGCCCATGTTATTCAGAGATGTACCATAATTTCAAGAAGATCAATGTGAACCAAATATAGAGATAAAACATGGATATCAGGTTTCAACAAAAGGATGTAGATCAATCATGGGATGATCAATATTGTGAATTAACATTCTCGTAAATCACAAACCAGACATCAAAATAGTTGTACTATTTAAAGAAAGCGACAAAGAAAACCAGAATGGCATGGATAATCATATATACACAAAATTCACTTCCTGAAAGAACAGTTATATATCTGTGGAATAGTTATACGTTGGAATCATGCAATTTTCACACACAACCATGGCTCGCAAATGCACCCATGTCCACCACCTCTATACGTCCTCACTCGACATAAGATACTTTGATTAACCTAACACCAAAGGAAACTGATTTCAGCAACATCATGTGGACAGATTTTTGTAGGTCATCAACCTGCTTAACTATTCTTACTAATGCGAATCTAGTGCAATTTGTATTTCAGTCGCAATGGTTAAACTCAAACTTCTGGTTTTGTGCAACAAAACACCTGCTTATTCTCCGTTCAAAGTACCTCAGCACACTAGCTTGTATTGAGAAAACAAGCTAAAGTAACCAAACCAAACAAATAACTAAAAAAATATAAGCAAAAGAACCACATTATATTTTGAAACCTATCTTCAAAAAGGTCAATAAAGTTACATTTTAAACTTGATAAAAGTATGAAATAGCATGCCACTAAGAAAAGGACATCCAGAAGTCAACCAAAAAGACCCTTGCGCATTTATTCACCAAAAAGGAACAAAGAAGACCCTTGCCCATTCATTCCTCCCATATTTCAAAATGATTTCGGGCACTTTTACCTAATACATGAATTCTACATCATCTTTGAAAGAGGCAACCAACAAAACATAAAAAACATAGGCTAATCAAAGAGAAGAGAAAGTCAGAATTATACTTAATGCATATGCCTCATTGGAATAAGCTTACTCCTATAATATCTTCCTCATGTTGATGATATATGCCAGTCCACACCCAACATCATATTGACAGTCAATATGCACACTTCTCATTTCAGTCAAAACTGGTACGTACAATTCTGCATTTCTAAACAACAAACTCGCAGGGGTGGGGGTGGAGTGGGAAGCCAACTGAAGGCAATGAAAATTAAAAATACCTCTAAAGGTGTTAAGGGACAACTTCCATTTAATCTGATTTCTCCCGGAAGTATGACACGACCTGGTTTAGTAAATTTTCCTCTCCAACCTCTTTCTCTCGCAGCATCCATGTCTGTCTTTTCTTGCTCGCCACCATCATATACACAACAAGAGAAGGCCACCATATCCTATAGAAGAACATAGTGAGTTCTTGAATTTTTTTGAAAGAGTTCAGATACAATGAAATTCATATTGGTCCAGATTAACCTCCTCAAAGCGAAGATGCACAGATATATATTTGCCACTATTGTTTGCACTGCGTTCTTTCATTCTTGCCACCAAAGTTTCACCCAAAGTTAATATGGGATTCGAGAACCTTAGAGCTTGATAATTTGCCAAGCATCTAAGCCGTTGTACAGCTGGAGGAGCATCAAATGACAGTCGATTTGCAAATGGTGCAATCCTTATAATCCTGAGTTAGCAAATTACATAATGGTAAAAACTTAAAAGTGAAGAAACAAGTAAAAGAAATTCTCAGGTATCAATAATGAAAAGAACTGTAGCAACAGAAAAAATATTGTACAGAACAGATGTATCTGGTCTATAAGCAATAAAAGGCGAAGAAATTCAAAACAAAATGCAAAATTAGGTTGGTATTAATGAAATTGAAGGCAATAACCTAAACAGACACAGGCACTCAAGTATCAGTCCACCACCATGGTTAAATTCCTTTATAACCGTGATTTGCAAAGGGTGCAATAATTATCACCCCAAGTTAGCAAATTACGAAAAGGTGAAAACTTGAAAGTGAAGAAATAAGTAAAAAAGATGCTCAGGGATCAATAGTGGGAAGAATAGTAACAACAGAAAAAATATCATGCAGAATGGTGATATCTGGTCTATAAGCAATAAAGGGTAACAAATTCAAAACAAAATGCAATATTAGATTGGTTTTGTAATTCAAGGCAATTACAAAGTAAACACAGGCACTCCAGTATAAACATCAATCCATCACTATGGTTAAATTCTTTTATACAATAGTCATATTGTGAACATCGCCATTGGAACATCACGAGTAGCACAGAACTAGAAGGATCTAAAATATAAATTATGCACCATGTTAGTCAAAAAGAAGAAAAACTCAAATGGACGAGCAGAAAGATCCAACAATAGAACAAAGGAGGAAGGAAAAAGAACGAGTTATTTTGACGTAGTTTTTGCTACAAGATATCAATTAAAACTTATATTGTATAACTTGCAACTATGAAAAGTGGGTATACAGGTCAAATGTTTTCCCAGAGCAACCAAACAATCATCTAGGTGACTTGCAGGGTAAGTCCAATGAATTGTGTTATCAGAAATCTCAAATCCATTGCACAGGCTCATTAACTATTGCGGTGATAAAAAAGGTTAGAGAAATGTAAACCAGAAAACCTTTCAAACTTACTTTTCCTCAAGCAGTTTTGGAAGAACTGTATCCCTATAGAATTGGATTGATGACCATGCCTTTATCCTGAAGTTGTAGACGTTGCTCAAGTTATAGTCAAATCGCTCCATTATGTACCCTGGAACGGTTTTAACTATCCGAACATCATTTACCAGGGATTTGATGAAAAATCCTTCATCATATATGTCACCAAACTTGCTGCATGTCAAAAACCAGTATCAGTTATTTCCACCCTATATGAAAGGATGTCAATTCACAAGTTAAATGTTGCGATGAGTATTTATTCAATTAAATGGGAGAAATCCAAACTGATTCATTGCCATGATAACAAACGAGGAATGAAGATTGAAGACACCTCAAAGGTGAATACCAAATGCATTTTTTGTTAATATTGACTAAAGAAGTTAATTAACCAAATCATAACCTGACCAATAGACAGACTGTGGAGCAGGCACCTAATAATGCCCTAGTTTGGCGGCTTTCACCTCAAAATAATGCATATGTTTCCCTTGCCATCAATCATTTACAATCAGAACATTTCTCACAGCTGTACACATAATATTTCATATTTGTTCCAGTAAGCATGATCATTGCTATATATGTTCGGTCAATTAATGCACCACTTGGCAGCAACAATCATGTGACCCACCTTCTATCTCTCCAGATGCTGTGGAAATGGAAGTTCGGAATTACAAGAGTTGCATTAAGGTAGCCTGCCACAGCCACAGCATTGCATATCTAGAAACACCAAAACCAGTGAGAGAGCAAATGTTGCCAGTCACACAAATTAATAAGAAGTTATTAAATCATAAAATAGACAATGGTTACAAATAATATGTACCGATGTTCTCTGCTGATTCAGACCACCATTGGCCTCAATAAATATATATCCATTTGACTCAGGTAGGCCTACAATGATAAAGTATGTTCCATAATTTTTGAAGCTTGTTTGAAGTAATAGCAAAATGAAGAATACAATGACAGACAAGAGCATGATATCTGGAATATATCCACTTGACTCACGTACATCTAGAACAATATATTTCGGGCAAATAGCCTACAATTGTCTTACTATATTTGCTAGCCCCTCTTCCAACGAAAATATATTACTAAGCTATGTGGTTTGAATTGTCAAGCCTAAGAAGATGAATGATGCATTGAAGACACAATCCAGAAGAAAACAAAGAAACTCTAAGAAAATTCTATACCTTGCAAGGACTTGTTGATGCATGGTCTCCATTCTCGGCCTTTATAAGAGTGTTTCCATATAGTTGATATCTATAAAGAAGTTCAAAATAACATATGTTAATAGCAGCACATAAGATGATAAACAGAAACAGATACATATTGATATGAAAGGTTAAGTCGTTATTTTGAAAAGAATTATGCTTGTTGTTGATAATGCTATGCTATATTTTGACATACGAATTATGCAATAGCCACGCCCACATCAAACTCCATCTGGCAACTTATAAACAGAAAAAAGACTCTGGAATGATTTGGCCTAACAATGATCAGCATATCTTGATGATACTTTATACGGTGTCATGGATGAATAGTATATTACGTAATCTATTCAAGCCACAATAAATTGTTTTTATTAGACTGGATTAGGGCCAGAAAGATAAAAAAAAAAATGTTACTATTGGTCAAGTGTCCAGTTGCATTTCGGATAATCATATCCCGCAGGCTCACCATTCGTCCTCAAAATTTTATGCAAACTAAGTACTTTCTCTTCATTCTTTGCATATTCAACATATCCATTCCTTTCGATTTATGAATCCTTAATTCTCAAGGCCCTTGAAATTGACCCAAATTCAATTGCAGACGTTTACCATGTCAGATGAGAAAGCAAGCATTCTATTTGGGAATCTTGAGCACAGATATCAATGCATAAACATATATTTCAACAGAGATAAGTAGGACTCCCAGAAAATGGGACAAAGTATAAATAGTGAATGAAATCCAGCAATATATTACTACCAGAGAGCTGACCAAACCAGAGATCCTAACAACGCCTAGCTAAAGCTATAATGCATTCGGTCAGATTCCCAGGATAGTGATGCCCTTAATTTATCAGAATTTCTTTGGAGACACAACAAAACGAGATCCACAGTGTTCCAAGATTTCATTTTTACACATAATTGAAAATTGGGAGAGAATCAGTCCAATACCAGGAAAGAGAGCGAATACAAATGAATAAAAAATCAAAGTCAGTTACAGCTTAAAATCACCTTGAGTAAGCAGGAGAGGATGGTAAGTTGCGGGAAAAAAACTAAAAAAGAGTGGAAAGAGAAATATAGTAGTTGGGAGTACTAACCGTATCACCGTAGGAATTATCAGATTCCATTTCGCGACGGACCTTGGCGTAGAGCTGAGGGCTGCGGTAAACGGAACCGGGGGTAGGCCTATGCTTAATAACGGGAACAACATCAAACGACACCGTTCCCATGTAAAACAACATGACGGAAATGTAGAGTAGGGGAGCGAAGAGGAAAAGGCCCTGGCGCTTAAGGAGTAGGGAGAGTAGGGTCCAAGCGAGGCGCTGGGCGAGGGTATTGGGTGGGGGGCGAGCGAAGGGTTTTGGGGCGGGGGGAGCGGCTGAGGGGAGGCGGGGGGGGATCTTGGACTGTTACTTCCGCTGCTTGGGAGCCTATTGTACGCTTGCATCGCTGTGTTTCTTCACATGATAGTAACAATAGGGAGGACGAATTTCACGCGAAAAGATACAAATCGTGATGAATAGATAAAAAGGGGGGAGAGGGGAGAGGGGAGAGGGGTGGGACACGTGACGTGAGGGAGGAGCGCACGTGCAAAAGGGAAGAGTGAGAGACGAGGAGCGAGGGAAGATGAATTGGAATGGAAGTGGGGGATTAGGGCGCGTTTGGCAGTACAGTCTACAGTACTAGAACTAGTGCTGGGGGGAATTGATATTGACAGTTTTGAAGAGGATTCGTTTTCAGTTTCACTGCATGATAATCAAATCAAATCAAATCAAATCAAATCAAATTAATCCTCCTCGTCCTCTTCCTATATATGGGAAGAACAAATTGTTGCCAAAAAAAATAAAATAGAAAATGAAGAGGAAAATCTAAAAACATTAATATTGAGCATGTTTAGATTAGAAAGATTAAAACAATAACAATAACATAAAAATAATAATAAAAAAAATTATTGTGGAAGGGGTGGGCGACAATACAGCTTATTGACAGCTTAAAGAAAAGGATAGAAGAAATCCCAACACTGCAGCACTTTCCCCTTACACTTCACCCTTACCAAGTTGGAGAGCACGTGGTGAAGGCACATATGTCACGCCTCGTGTTGCGCCATTTTACCCAACACCATTACCAGAACCCAACAGCCTGTACTACTGCTACTCCTATTATTATTATTATATCTTTACTAATCCATTATTATCTTTTCTATCTTGCTTCTTCACTTGTAATTCGAATCTACTTTCCTTCCAACTCCCACTTCCACTTCCATCCAATTTTCCTTCTGTTGCTTCTTTTTTCAATTGGAAAAAGTAAAAATGAATAAGACTCTCACTGGTTGATTTACAAACACAACACACACACACACACACACACAGAATAAGGATCTGGTAGTTGTTGAATTTGTGTGAATCACAATTCTCTGTACATAATTAGGGCTTTAAGGTGAAACTAGTTTAGTGTATCAATGTTTTCAACCTCAAAATCCAATCCCAAACAGCAACACATCTCAGTTTCTTGCATTCGTCTTCCAATTATTTGCTTGACAACCACTCAACTCAAGAAAACATGGGTACGCAGGCACTTGCGTAGGTAAAAATACACATCTCCATCCATTATCTTACGAATATGTAGATCAATAAAAGTGGCACAGCTATCTCCTCAGTGGAACTCCAAATCTGGACTTATTGTTCCCACCACAATTCAACTTCAGCTACAATACGAAAACAATGTCTGCCACGTTTTGCATATTAATCCCTATAATCAAACACAATTTAAATCCCACTTGAAGAACACAGAAAAAGGAGGATGTCCATACACTGCCATCCTCATCAATATGTGAAACTGTCGGGTACCATACGTTGAATCCATTAAAGAGTATTTCGTATGGAAGTAAAAAGAATCTGATAAGTTATCTAAATGCATACACTTAATCAGCTGTTCCCAAAGAATCAAATTCACCACAAAATCCATCAGACACGATCAAACGGAAAACTCGACACTTCAAAGTTGAAACATAAACAGTTGAATAAGCATTGGGAGGAGCACAATCACAATCAATTATGTCAAAAGAGCAGATTTTCCTTTTAGGTAATTGTAACAAACTGCCACATCAATTTGAACCAAAGATAACCACCTCAAAAACACAATTCCCCATTGATCATCGGATTGCAAAATAACTTCAATAATCAGTTACACTGAAACACCAACACCTACAACTAATCTTTGAAAACAAACATAAAGCCGAAACCCAATCCAATCCATGCGACATTGACAGACATTCCAAACGTCACTTTATTGATTAATCGTGCAGAGTCCCCAAGATATCCTCATCCCTGTACAAATGGTACCTGCATATGCATTCCATCCCCCAACACAGAGAGTTAAGTTAGTCGTCAGTTCACTACCAAGAAAGCAAAACACAATGAATGACAAAGCAATCTTGCAAGATCATGAGAAAGCTCACACACTCTTTTTCCCCTAATTTGACTTGTGTTCCCCCATATTCCGGCAAAAGAACCGTGTCGCCTTCCTTCACAGCAACCGGGATATGGTTCCCCCCTGCTGCTTCCCCACGCAGCCCGGGTCCAACCGCAACCACTTTACCAGAGTTCAACTTGGATGATTTTTCTGGGAGGAGAATACCAGCTGTGGTTTTGGATGGGGGCACAATTTTCTCCACAAGTACTCTGTTCAGAGTTGGGATCAACCGTTTAGCCATTGCCCAACGGGATTCAACTCGCAGACGCACAAGATGTTCACTACTTACAAGTGGTAACAATTTGAAAGAGGGAGTTTTAAGTGGAAGGTTCTAGGCTTTATTGCAGAGGGGGTTTAGGGTTCTATAGCTGTAATGAAAAAAACTTGATTTGGGCCAAGAACCATGATAAGAAAAGGGCTTCTGGGCTGTTTCTCTTACTTGTTTTGGGTCTTCACTATTTAACATTGCAAGTTGGACATTTCTGAAAGGATCCAAGAATATTATAGTGTTTGTTTCAAAACAGTTGGGCATCATCAACTTTTTCATCATGTTCATAGAGCTGCTTCATCATCATTTAGAGCCCACTACCCTACTTAACACCATATCTTCTATCCATACATCAAATATTTCGGCCCTCGCATGCTGTCTACTTCTTTATGGAATATGATGTATAATTGTTTAAGTAATTCTAAACCTGTGGTCAGGAAATAAACATGTACACCATAGTTGACAACGATGTGATTAAATTTAATCTCTGTACTCCATAATCTCTTCAATGTTCATAAGACATGCAAAATCTTAGATTGTCTCCAAAATTTGGGATAAACGTATAAGAGATTATTGCATTTTCCAAAGTTAGAATTCATGATTTGACGAAATCAAAATTTCAACAAGAGCATCATGTTATCGATCTTTATATCGCAAACTAAATCAAAATCTTCAAAAACAATGATTACTTACAAGTAAATTCATAAATTGACATCCACTTGCAACAAAATTATTGAGAGGCAGAGGCGTGGGAATTTCAACAGCAGTTACCATATTCACCACCCTCTTCATGAGTTGTTTAGGGTCACACGATGACAAAGGGGGTTGGACCGAGAGTTCCCCATCATCTGTGGACGACATTCTTGGACCACTTGTTTTTCTTTTCTTTTAGCTCAATCATAAGTTGTTGCTGCACTACTGCATCCATACCATAATCAGATTCATATTGACTTGTTGTCCGTTGTCGTCCCTCATAACCAAAGTAAAATGCAAATAGAAGAGGTTTACGCTTTTGCTTTTGGACCATCAAAGAATATGCAATAAGAGTGGTGCACAATCAAATGAATAACTAATGGTATCTTCTACTAGAGCCCATAGCAACGGCATACACTCACTTATCCCTCCCCCAACTCCCCCTGACAATGACCGCCACAACATCCATCATTTTTCTTCCCAAATTCAATGTTCCTATCATTTCCTAGACCCTGAGAAAGTTCTAGTATTCTATTTATCCAACTGATGATTGCATATTTTCTTAAGAAAAAAACACTTGATTATTTTGAGGAAAAATTTGATTGAACCCTAATGTGTCTTGAAACATTCGGCATATGATTCAAGAAAAAACGAAAAAGAGACGAACAAGATTGATCAGCCATGCACGAGTATAGTATAATTGCGGTTTAGATCTGCATTATTGTCTTTAAAAAACAAGGAAAAATAAGGACATTAGTACTTAATTTATGGAGTACTCTCGTTTACATGTTTTGTTTTGACTCAAATCAAGTAGAGCAAAATTACATTCACAAATAAAATTATGATTATAGAAGAATATTAACAACTATGTGTTGTCCAGAATAATAAAGCATGTATGAGTTGGGACATTCTGTAACAGATGTGAAATCATTAGCTTCCAATAAATGTGGTTCTAAACAACATTTTCTCGGAAGGCCACACCACACCATTCACATTTCACTTTTCTAATTATAATTTAGAGCCATTAAAGTATTTAAGTAAAAAAGTTGGAAGTCCGGTCGAGTCAGAATTATTGACTACTTTTGTAATATTGATTGTTCCAAATTAAATGAGATAATTAATTTGATTGCTTCACTTAAAAAAAGAGGTTGCCAATATATAGAATGGGTAATTGGTTCAACCGGTCGTGTCATCGACATGTACAAAGATTGGTCCAAGATTCTGAAATATTTTACCCGTTCATAGATAATAAATCAAATAGGGATGGAGCAAAAAGAAGTAATTAAAATTGAAAGAGAGCAGATATTGTTGAATATGATGAGGGCTGAGGCCTCCCTCCTGTCTCCTGCCTCCACTCAATTAGGCAAAAAGTTAAACATAAAAGCAGGAGGAAGGCATGCACACTGCAGTTTGCACACTCCACTGCACTCACTCGTATATTTAAGTCCTTTTTTTCCTACTAAGACTTGAAATCGATATCGTTTTGCTATATATATATAGATATAGATGTAGTAGTGCCTAACTTGGAGTAAAAAAGTCCCTACTTAGTACTAATTGACAACAGCTTTCAGTAATGTTTGGTAATTAAGGTCCCGGATATTTTTAATTGACCACTTAACTCCAGAAATCTCTACTTTTTGATTCTCTCTTGCCCAATTCACATCTTTGTGACCCTAGAAAGTAGATAATATGAGTCTAAATTAGTCCAAGCGATTTCAGATTTGATTCGATTTTCTCGGTGGTTAAAGAAACACAACACCTAACAAACTTATGGGAAGAAGGAAAAAAGAGCATATGAAAATGGGAGCTCTGAAACAGTTTGGTGGAATTGAATCTTGGTTAAAGATACGTGAGATCTTGAAACAGAATGGGGAGATATGAAAATGGGAGAAGAAACAAGTCAACAAAGTCAGTGCTGTTTGACGTCAACTCGTCAAGTTTCTTTCAACAAAAACAATTCATTTAGAACAACTTGTTGGTTTCCTTAGACACACACACACACATATACACGCACTCTTTTTTCTTTTATTTAAATATGTATGTGTGTGTGTGTGTGTGTGTATTAATGTGATGGAGATGTCATTTTAGTGCGCCTGCATTGCATGGTCCTTTTGGACTTTAGAATATGCAATTTATTCCGTAGCCTTCCACTCTGAGTTGAGATATATGCTTTTAGGTTTCTTATGGGATTGGGGCCTAATCTTGATTGAGGGTGGCATTGGCATAGCAGTGCAGAATCTTCTCCGTGTGGACCCTTCATTTGCTGCATCGAATCTTTACGTGACCCACATTTCTTTTTTCCATTTTTTCCCAAACCTTTCAGCATTTTAAACGTATAACCATTAACACCGTGTGCTTTTTATATTATACTGAAAAGTCATTCTTCTTACCAAAAACGTGGTCGTGCCGGAGTGGTTATCGGGCATGACTAGAAATCATGTGGGCTCTGCCCGCGCAGGTTCGAATCCTGCCGACCACGATCTAAATGTATCTCCTTTTTAGCTATTTTCTTATTTTTATGCTTGGCTGTCAGCACCACAAAATTCCGGTTCTCCAACCGGACCTAAATCTCTGACGACAGGCGGTGGTACTGGTGGTAGGCATGCTTCAATTATTGTTGAAACCGTCCATGCACGATCACGCTCATACAGGTACAGCAAGCACAAGAGAGAGGAGGAGGTACATATCCGTCCATGGCTAGTGCTGTGGGCCAAACAAAAGAAGGTATCATCCATATGAGTGGCTCCAATTCCTCAACTCAAAAAGGGAACTTTGGTGATGATGATGATAAATAAGCTCCGTAGCTATATATGTTTATCCTCACCCACTCTCCATCATATTCTGCTCATTTTAATTTATTGTGATCAGAATCATCCATCTGCAGCTTCACTTTTCCATCCCTTAATTTGTCTCTTACATCGGATCCCCTTCCCTTTAATGAAACTCAGCCGATCTACCCCCAAATGAAACCTGGAAACCATCTCTAACATCCTACTTTGGTTTCCATCCCTTCCAAAAAACCAAAACGTTCCCCAGTCCGTCATCAGATTATAATTCCAGAATTAACCACGGCCCACACATTACGAACATCAAACGAAAACTCTTTCTAGAAAAGTAAAATCAACTAGAAAAGACGGCTCGAAATTGAAACGATACACCCACGGCGACACTCCATGAACAACAATAAAGCCGTTAGTCAGGCTACGCAGCAAAGTTCGTACACCTTCAAGCTCAGTATGCAGACCCCTTAGTGGCAGAATGGCGCATGCAAGTAGTCAATCAGGGCTATTCTGACTTTCTTCAATTCGTTTGGTAAATAATAGACAGTTCAAGCGATCTAATGCAACAAAAAGCGTCAAGCATACAATGTTTTGCAGCATCACATTGCGCACCCTTACGACAGCTGACGCGGGTTGTCACAGGGCTGGCGGCGAGCTAATGCTTAGAACATGGTGATGCGGCGAGGCTGGCCCAGACAACTTCAATCAACAGATAGCAGCAAAAAAAACCTTGCCAAGACGAGAAAACACGCACGAGATTGGTTCACGAAGCCGATGTTCTGTGAGCGGCTTCACAGAAAATAAGCAATTAAAGTCACTTATGCCTTGCACAAGAGAGGCAAGGACGGGCTGGTCACAATTTTTGTCGGAACTGAGCAGAATCCTGTTGGGACTTATTGGTTGGGGGGAAAGGGGGCCCCAACAGGGGGAATTTTTTGGGGGCTGCTAAGGTCCTCAAGTCCATGGAATAAATTTGAAAGGATGCCCGTGTAGAGGTGCGAGAAAAATTAATTGGGCGTCTGGGGATGGGATTTTGTTCTGTGAGATACCTTTTACTCCACGTGCCCAAAAAAAAGCGCGTTTTAGAACTGTCTCCTTTGAGTGAAGCCCGTGCCAGCTTGTAAATTAGTTTTTGGCAGTTTTTTTTTTTTTCAGGTGTGCTTTTTTTCTCGATTTAAGTGTTAGGGAAAATGCCCTCATTGCGCTTATTGTCACAAAAAATGTTTGCTTGTTTGTTCATAATGTCAATGAGATATTTGCATTAGTGAGCATATTTTGTAGTTTACCCCCATCTACCTGTCTCCCTTCTCTTCATGTCTGGACCCATAAAGCGACAACCTTCTAAGCTTTTAATCTCTGGGTATATTTCACGGCGAGATTTACTTATTCTGTATGACGGGGATTTTGAATTCAGAGATTGACATTTGACTTTTAATCAGGTTCACAATTACATTGGATCAGTAAGCACTTACTGCTGGATTGCTCCGGCGAGGTGAAGGAGTGGCTGCTCGTTGCTCCTTGATGAATTTAGGTGCTGACCCAAGCAATATTTCGAACTCAGGCAAGGGTGGCCACTTTTCCTTTTCTAATGTAATATCCGATTACATTGATTGATTATTCTGAAACTGGAGGGCAAAAGATGATATTTTGGAAAAGTAGGTTAGTAGAATGATTGAGTGAGAGTGCTAGCGCGGTTTGGTGCTTTTGTGTTGGTAGTGTGTGGAAACCTCAGGCATACAAACAGCCGACACTGTGAGGTGTAGTATGGGTACCTAACCTGACCAAGCTAGCGTGGAGGAGGTAATTTTCGTTACTTTTCTCTTTATTTTTGGTGTCGAATTTCTATAGAGGCATAAAGCAGAGCGGATGGTGTCTTTCATTCTATTAAAAATAGGGTAAGCTAGACCCTGTTTGTTGAAGGCAAGAGCAAATCTTGAATCCAGGTCAACTGTTTCACTCAAATGTTTGGGACGGCGCACAAAAACAATCCTTGCCTGGATTGGAGAACCTGGGGTTGGGAAAACAGCTACTATGCGGAGGGCCTCGCTCAAGAGAAATAGCCAAATGGGGATGTGTCCGGTGGAGACTATTGCAGGGAAAAAGCTGGATACGATAGTAGTAAGCCATGTTATCATGACTTGACTAGTTCACAGTTGGCCTACCCTATTTCACTCCTGTCAATAAGTCACGGATTGCTGAATGATTGAAACTGGAAGGTGAACAGAACATGGCTATGTTAATCATAATTAAAAGTTTTAGATTTTCTTATGTTTGGTTTGTATTCGGGGGACTAATTTATTGATTTAGTGCGGCCTACTTTTCTTATATACTGCATTCGGTGACAATATTTATCTAATCCTTGCATTATATGATTTAGTTGGCCTACTGTTTAATTATGCATTTAATTGATTATTCATTCGTATCTTGTATTTCAGAATAAAGTAATTTGGACATTCTGCTTCAATCTTTTGTAATGGTTAAGTTTTGAAGTTCCCATATTGATCTTTTCACACCGGGTTACTATCCCCCGCGATCCTTTTTCTTGACGTAATAGTTGTTTGTATGGCGATCATTTTTAGGGTAATAACCCTGGGACATGGGTCTTCTTGTTGCCCGGGGACAAAAGTTATCGTGCAGTGGAATTTGACGATAAAGATGACAAGAGCTGATGGAGGAGATAAGCAATAGTGATGAGATTATACACGTTATTGATTGATGGCTACACACGATTAATTGGAGTCTGGAGCCGCTGACAGACGGCGCAATTGGATGCTGCAAACTATTTTGAAGCCTGCATTAGCTCAGGGTGAGCTACAGGGTTTAGCTAATGTCGAATTACACTCTCAAGATTAATAAGTATGCATAAAGATGACATCATACAAAATAGTGGATTACTTATTATATTTATGTGGAGCTTTTATAGATATTGTCCTCAGGAATGCGTGCCTCTGACAAGATTTCAGGAAACTTCAGTTTTTATTCCTTTTTTCCTTCATTGATTTTGCATCAATTTTTTTACTTCTGATTAGAAATAGGGGAGATTCTCTAATTGATTAAGTTCTTTAAAACATTCTTCCAATCTTTTCGGTTTTGTAATTGTATTGCTGTAATGGTGATACTG
The DNA here is from genome assembly GCA_034509725.1 of Sesamum angolense. NCBI lineage: Eukaryota > Viridiplantae > Streptophyta > Magnoliopsida > Lamiales > Pedaliaceae > Sesamum > Sesamum angolense. Next base: position 5,052,288 of record JACGWL010000001.1, on the reverse strand, counting down.
GTCTTGAGGTCATAGGTTTCATGTTATTGAAAATAGCCTCTCTACATTACCAGGTAAGGTGTGGCTCTCCCAATCTAGTAGATACGGAGATTCATGTACCAATGCACATGCTTTCCCTTTTTTTCAGTTTGGGTATTAAATGGTCTAAGTTATAGTTGCAATCAGGTTAGTACTCAACTAATATTTTTCTGGTCTATTTTTCCTGTATGTTTAGATTCTTCATCTTTAATGGCTAGATGAGGTTGTCGTGGGTGTTGCCTTAATGGATACGATTACTTACGAAGGCCACGCTTAACAAATTTAGTCGAGAAAAATGACACTAGAATGAAAGTTCTATACCCGAGTAAAAGTGTTACTAATCTATTGCTTCTGACCTTAACGTGAAGGTTCCTGCTTGAAAAATAATCTAGCAATTTTAGTGAGTTTGTCTCCATTCTTCTGTTACTATTCTGTCTTTATTGTTCTCTTAGATGCAGCCATATTCCCTTGCACTTAATGTATCTGTAGAATAGTAGAGCTTATCTTATAATTAAGTAATAATACGATTTGTGTTACAGACTCTCGCAAGTGGTGTGGGAAATTTAATGGATATATAAATCTAACTATAGCCAAAAAAGAATTCCCTTAAAGCGGGCGCACTATCACTAGATTTCGTGATAGATAACCGATTAGTACCCAAGTCATATTTTGTAGATAGGTTCTCCTGCACGTAGAAAGAAGGTTTCATGATCCTATACTAAGGTCACGACCTGACCAAAAGCTCCGAACATGCTCATGAGTAGAAACTATAAAGTAGCAATTATCAGTTGTGAGTAGTGAGGCTTCTCTTTACATTGCCAGGCGGGAGAAACAGCAATACATAGAGATACTACCAAACTTGAAACTTCTTTACACTAGTATGAAGCTTTATTTACAACCCTGTCCTCTTGTCAGCTCAATTTTGTACCCATTACCCTCGAATATAATCAGATCTATGGTTCGTTATCTCAAACCTAAAAATACATAAATTCATTCTCCTCTCGTCTATGTAAAAAAAATATTATTCTGTAATGATATTTATTTCCCGTTGTATCTTTGTGTAATACGCCATGGTCATAATTAAGAAACTATTGACGATATATCCAAAAATAGCACATTGATTTAATCTAGGAATACTAATTCGCAATGATGGTGTTTTAGATTTTGCCCTCCCTATATCAGGCTAACATTCACCACTACATACTCTGTGAAAAGCCATATTGGCTGTATGGTGGTCCTCGTACAAGAAACCTCAACATATGCATGCCTTGAATGTATGTCTCCAATGACAAGAGAGGAATGATTACATGAACCACTGATGAATTTTGACAAGCAAATCCACTTACTGAGCTTGCGTGTTATTTTAATGCATGAAGCTTTTGTTATTCTGAATAGGTTTAGTTCCCAATATGTGTTCTGAATCCTATTAAGGGACTTTCTATGGGAGCACCTCTAGACTCACTAGGTGCTGAACACGTATCCTATGCATGTATTCAGTGTACCGCTTTTTGCGCATTACCGTTGAGTTGATAAGGTATATGATTTTTTAAAAGATGCAGGCACATCCATATACACATATATTCTCTTTCATTTGTTCAAAATGGTCTGGGTTTGTAGAATATTCGAATGGCTTTACAATTACCCTAAACAAAACAGAATTACTGACAAAACATTTTTCCACTTTGTCTTAATGATCATGATTCAGGAATATCAATGTTTGTGATTAAGAGGCCAGTGAGCTAGTAGACGTATTAATGTGCCAAAAACAATATTATGTAATCAGCAGGGAATATTAATTGGTTAGACATGTGAACTAATTTATTTAGTATTTTTATAGGAACTTGATGATCCATGATTCCATTCAATGAATTTGCACACAGTTAAATATATATAGGGAAAATGCAATTTACCCCCCTGTGTTATGAGAAAAGGAGCAATTTACCCCCCTGTGAAAAAAAAAAGAGCAATTTTACCCCCCTGTGTCTTAAAATAGAGCAAATTAACCTCCTCGGTCCAGCGGTGCATCGCACGCGCCCGAATGCATTTGGGTATATTTTTTAACTATTAAAATATTATTTTATTTATATATATTAATACATATATATTATATATATTTATATATTAATATATATTTAATATTAAAATTATATATATATATATATATATATATATGAATATTCCATCTTCTTCCTCACCTCACCGGACGACCGCCGCCCTGCCCCACCGCCATCACGCGGCCCCCAAGCCACCATCTTCCTCCCCTCGCTCCGCCACCGACCCCAACCACCTCACCTAGCGCTGCCGCCTCCCCTTTCCTCCTCCCCGTCGCGACCCCTTTCCTCTTCTCACACTTCGACCGCCGCCACAACTCTTCCCTCCATGGCCGCACCTCTTCCCCCTCGCGCGCCGAGATCCGTCCCCCCCCCCTCCTCCCCCCGGAGCCCAGATCTGCCATCCCCTCCGCCTCATCATCTTCCTCCTCTCTCCCCTCCGCCTCCGCCTCCTCCTCCTCCCTCCCCTCCACCTCCGCCGCCTCCTCTTTCCTCTCCTCCCCTCCCTCTTCGCCTCCTTTCTCCTCCGCCTAGATCCGCCCTCCCCTTGGTCCCGCCGTCTCCTCCTCCGTCCCCCTCCCCCGGCGCCTCCTCCTCCTCCTCCCCCCTCCCGCCGGTAATCTCTCTCTCTACACAATATATATATATATATATATATATAAATAGGTTTATTATAAAAATACAAATTTATATTCAAATTAATTATAATAATATATTATTTTTTTATTATTTTTTTATTTATTTAATTTAAACCATTGATTTAAAATAGATAGAATCTACACCGTTGATTTGTTAGTTAATTTTGAACCATAGATTGATCAGATCCAACGGTTATCAAATAAGAATATAATATTATTTTAAATTTTAAATTAAAAAAATAAAAAAGGCGCGTGTAATACACGAAACGCGTCGGGGGGTAATTTGCTTTGTTTTTAAATACACAGGGGGTAAATTGCTGATTTTTTTTCACAGGGGGGTAAATTGCTCTTTTCCCATAACACAAGGGGTAAATTGCATTTAACCCTATTTATATATATACATATAGCTTGTAGTGCCCAAATTCGGACACATTAATTGTTCGATTGCACAGCACATTTAAGATGGATGGATCATCACTGCCATGATCATGTGGTTAAGCTCATCATCATCATCATCAACTATTACTGCTTGCTTGTCACCTCATCGTGCGTGTGTGGTTGATAGGCAGATGATGATGCAAATGATTAGATGAAAGGGAACCAACACTTGTTCTTTTCTACTCAACTAAGTACTCTTAAATAATTGTATCTATGAGCTAACCACAAATGATGTTGCTGCTCTCTGCGTATAATCTAGTAGAGGATCGACACGCTACGTATATACTTTGCTTCCATCACTAGCAGAACGTCAAATAATTCAAGGTTAAAAATTTATACCAGAAAACGCAAGTTTCAATAATATATATTTTAAAAAGAGCATGAATAATGTTTCTTCATAATACAGCAACTGCTGCTTATTGTAATTTATGGGCAATTATATAGTTAGCTTCTATTTGATGAGAATAATTGATGCAATGATATGTTGATGGATAAAGTAGAAAGTGGGAGTGGGAGTCGGATAAACCAGCAGAATAAATTAAGTAAAGGAGATAATTATTTATCAAGTGTGAGTGGTTCCTTCCCGAAAGGCAGGGTGAAGAGTAGTAGTCCCGTCCAGTCCTGCCGCTGCCGGGGTCCCTCTCCAGCTGACCTCACCTCTCCACATAAATGTGTTCATAACCACATTTAATACGTAGCAGACAAGTTTTATGCAAATTCATAACCTACCTTGGAACTTCCCACTCTTCAACAATCTTAATTTTATTATTATTTATTTTATTTCCACGGACTACTTAATTAATGTTACCGCTTTCTCTCTCTCGGGCCCATGGAAAGATTCTCATATTAAATCATTGATTTATTATATATGCATGCTTTATAGTTTTTCATACACGCTACATATACAATTTTTTATTGTATTAGAGTTTATCATGTTTAAATATGATTAAACTACAAAATTTCTATATAACATCAATACTACTTACTATACAATTAGAAGTTGAGAATTATTCCGAGGCTATTTTATAATTAATATGCTTTTCAGAATGAATAAATTATTAAAAAGAAACTAAATAAAGTTTGCCACCTGTTATTCTACTTTTACCAAATACACAAACACACTTATTGGCCTATCATTGCAATGTTGGTGTGTGTATATAATATATATTATATATATATATATATATATATGTTAGGAAAATTTTAACTTGAACCCGATTCGATCAAATCTAAAGCAAATTAAGTACAATATATTTGTTGTGTGATAAGTGTACAGTTCAAAGAAAATAATCGATTACAGAAAATGTGATGTACTTACTTTGTGATTGATTTGAAATGACCTGAAAATTTTCCATATATGTAATGATGCTACTAATTAAGATGATAACAAAGAAAAAGAGGTAATAAAGGCTAGTCAGCAATTTATTAAGAGCAAAATATGAAGCCATTTGAAACAGAAATGACTCTTATCAAACACTTGCATCCCATCATAATTGCTTTTTCTATTTATTTATCCCACATCCTATTTGACTTGTGTTTCTCCTTTTTATTTTTTCTTATACTAAATATTTAATCATATTCCATCATCAATATATATCATTAAATAAATTCATATAATATTTTAAATGAATAAAGATTAACATATATAAATACACACAGACAGACACGAATACACATGTGCTTACCCCGACCTGATATGTTGATGCAAATTGCAAATTGCAAATTGTTTGTATACAAGCAAGCAAGTTGGCAAGTACTAGTTTTGTAGAGTAGCGGTCTTTTTGAATGTTGATGATTGAGGAACCTCAACCTCAACCTCAACCTCGATAAAATAAATAGGACACTAAATTAACCAAAGAACTACTAGTACTCCAGCAGCGCAACTGCAACACCCCCACTCCATCCCCATCCCCATCCCCCAACCAGTCAGTCCATAATGGAACCAAACAGGTCGTCTGATCATCATCATGAGGCGGTGGAAATAGCCATGGAGACGGAGGTGCACCGTGTGGCTCCCCCGCCTCACCGTAGCACCCTTGAGAAACTGAGGACACGCCTCAAAGAAACCTTCTTCCCTGATGATCCTCTGCGCCAGTTCAAGGGCCAGTCATGGAAAGTAAAGTCCATTCTTGGAGCTCAGTACATATTTCCTATACTTGAATGGGGTCCAAAGTACAGTCTCACACTCCTCAAATCTGATATTGTTTCTGGTCTCACCATAGCCAGCCTTGCCATACCTCAGGTTTCTATATATATATATCATATAAATACTATATGTATGCATGGTTAATTACACATAATTATATTCATCAATTTTTGAATTTTCAGGGCATAAGTTACGCAAAGCTGGCTAATTTGCCTCCAATCGTTGGTCTATGTGAGCAACCAACCATTGACCTCTTCTTGAATTTTCGTTAAATCATATGTTTGCAACTAATCATCATGATCTTTAATCAATTGTTTTTTACGTTTGTTTTTTTGATGTTTTGTTTAGATTCAAGTTTTGTGCCTCCCCTAATATACGCTGTTCTTGGGAGCTCAAGAGATCTTGCAGTAGGACCAGTTTCGATTGCTTCTCTGATAATGGGATCAATGCTGAGACAACAGTTTCGCCTGCTAAAGACCCCATTTTGTTTCTTCAACTCGCATTCTCTTCAACTTTTTTTGCCGGACTTTTTCAAGCTTCTCTTGGCTTCTTAAGGTTGATTGATTCCTTCATTAATTCTTAACTATCAATGGCTTTTTTCTTCCCTCTCCTAGGAAACGGACAGGCCTCATAAAGACCACCTGACCTGTCGACAGACACTAATTTGCTTTTCCTTAATGTTTTTGGTCCAGGCTTGGATTTATCATCGACTTTCTTTCAAAAGCAACTCTCATCGGATTCATGGCTGGTGCTGCCATTATTGTCTCTCTTCAGCAACTTAAGAGCCTTCTCGCATCACTCATTTTACTAAGAAAATGGGCATAGTTCCTGTCTTGACTTCTGTTTTCCACAACACACATGAGGTTAATTAATTTCTTTACCTTTAATTCAGATGCAGAAGAAATGGTACCTACCTGCATGCTAATTAACTACTCTTAATTAGTTATCTCATCAACACATTAATTAATTACCAACAGCATTTTATCTAATTTAAATTAGCAGCCCAACTCATCAAATATCTCCTACTCACACACATAATCCTTAACATATATATACATATGTAATCCATCATTAGCTTGTAGATTTTTTTGTTTAAATCTTAACTATGGATAAATTACGGCCACTATTTTTTATTATTTATTAAAAAAAAAAGGTATTTGTTGTATAAGCTAGCATATGACCAAAATGATCCTATTCTCACTTTGTCCTCCTTTGTCTAAAAGTGGATTTTATTGCCTTTTTGCCAAGAAAACAAAAGTATAGAACAAATAATAAAGTATATGAAGACAATTATGCACAATGCTGACACGTTGGTGTTTGTCTGAAATAAATATTTATTACTTTTTAATCTCTGTAATAATTGCTTTTCTTTTCAATGGATAAGGAACACATAATTAAATTCTAACCATTTCAATTATCTCTTGATTTTTGCGCAGTGGTCATGGCAAACTATTCTCATGGGATTTGCTTTCTGGTGTTCCTTCTTTTGACTAGACATATTGTACGTTCTCGGTTTTCTCATGCTGCACTATTTTATTTACCTCTGCTGCTCCGCTGCTTTTACAAATTTTACAATGGTGAAATCCAAAAAGGCCAGTTAATACATGAGATCTGGGTGATCGTTAATTTGTTTTATACTATGTTTTGGCATAATTCAAATCCTAGATACCTTAATTACTTTGCAATAATCAATTTAGATGATTAATTAAGGATTGGACACCTCTAGATTTGCAACTCTTGATCCCGTGAACCAACTGAGACTGACCGGAAGAAGAAATCTGTAGTAATACTGTTTATTTGTAACTGTTTCTTTGTCCTCCATAAAGTGTAATTCTGCCTCTATCATTTTGGATCAAACTTAACCGATAACTTTGCGGTGATTGATTGTCAATTTCTACTAGGTAACTCTGAATCAAGAGACGAAAGTATGTCAAGCACAAAGACCATAATTACTGTAGTTGAAACGGATAACAGATTTGTACTAAAAAAAGATTTGTCCAAGATCAATGAGTTGAACAATATTCATGATATAAACCAGAATTGAAACTCGGTGCCAAGAAAACCAGAAAGCTTATGAACCGATAGAATTATGATGTCTCTGTGTTTTGATGTATAATGCAGAGCATGAAGAAACCTAAGTTATTCTGGGTGTCAGCTGGAGCACCTCTCCTTTCTGTTATCCTCTCAACTCTGCTGGTTTTTGCATTCAAAGCTCAAAATCATGGCATCAGTGTCGTATGTTCCCACACTCCTCCGTTCTCTATATCGTTGTTTACATTCATTCTCTTCCACTCTTTCTAATAATGTGTTTTTCTCAAATCAGATTGGGAAACTACAAGAAGGCTTGAATCCCCCTTCGTGGAACATGCTGCATTTTCATGGTAGCTACTTGGGACTTGTAATGAAAACAGGTCTCGTCACTGGTATCATTTCGCTTACAGTAAGTAACTCTTCCACCTCAACTTCATTTTCCTTCAAGAAACGGATAATATGTTAATAATTATCTTCGGATCATTGAGGATTGTATTAAAACTCTAAAGTTTATGATGTTTGCTTTACATCTTATTTAAATCAAGATTTTGTGAAACAGGAAGGAATCGCAGTTGGAAGGACATTTGCAGCATTGAAGAACTATCAGGTGGATGGAAACAAGGAGATGATTGCTATTGGACTAATGAATATAGTTGGCTCGTCCACTTCTTGTTATGTCACAACAGGTGTGCTTTTACCACAAACCCATACTCTTCTTAATAACGTTTATACCACAGATGGATCGATAGATAAATTGACTTAAATGAGTGGTAAACAGGTGCTTTTTCAAGATCAGCTGTGAATCACAATGCAGGGTGCAAAACTGCAGTTTCTAACATAATAATGGCAGTGACGGTCATGGTAACGCTCCTCTTCCTCATGCCACTCTTTCAGTACACACCAAACGTCGTGTTGGGGGCAATCATCGTCACTGCAGTAGTAGGCCTTGTCGACATTCCTGCTGCCTGTCAAATTTGGAAGATCGACAAATTTGATTTTCTTGTGATGTTATGTGCGTTCTTGGGAGTCCTCTTCATCTCTGTCCAGGAGGGCCTAGCCATTGCAGTAAATTATCTCATTCTTTACTATCACTACAGAAGAATTTTTATATACTCCCTCGAATGGTAATTCAAGCTAAACGTAACGACTATAATGTACAGGTGGGAATATCTGTTTTCAAGGTTCTGCTACAAATCACTAGGCCTAAAACTGTGATATTGGAAACATACCCGGTACAGATATTTATCGCAATCTTCACCACTACAAAGAAGCTGTCAGCGTTCCGGGATTCCTAATTCTGAGTATTGAAGCTCCAATTAACTTTGCTAATACCACTTATCTTAAGGAAAGGTTGGTTGCTCAATCTCCTATTTTTCTATAAATTTTTCCCATCTTTCATCACTTTGACATATATGTTGTTTGTCAGAATTACAAGATGGATAGAAGAATATGAAACAGAGGATGCAAATGCTAAAAAGAAGTCTGGAGTTAAGTTTGTGATTCTTGATTTGTCTGGTGAGTTTACAGAGAAGCAAAAGTGATTTCAATGACCACACGATCTTTTAATTTATTATAGAGCTAATTAATAACCCTTTTCAGCTGTGAGCGCAATTGACACAAATGGAGTCTCCTTCTTCAAAGATTTGAAGATGGCATTGGAAAAGAAGAACTTGGAGGCAAGTCATACAAAAACACTTCACTTCACTTCACTTCACTTAGTAAATTCCCAATGCTTTTGTTAACTCTGATTTTGCTGCAATGTGTCCACAGCTTGTGTTGGTGAATCCAGTTGGTGAGGTGATAGAAAAGTTGCAACGGGCCGACGACGCCAAAGAATTAGCAAGACCTGATTGTTTGTTCTTGACAGTTGGGGAAGCAGTAACTTCACTTGTGTCAACAGTGAAGAGCCATTCATCTAATTATGTATGATGAGATGACAGGCCTAATTAATAATTATACCAATAATTTTCCTTTTCCTTTTTCATTTTGGCAGCTAATTGAAAGCTTTCCATGACAAGGAAACATTTACGTGTGATCTTTTGTGAGTATAGATAGCTATAGAACGTACTGTAGTTTGAGATGTCATGCAAAATGTTTCTAAGTTGTATGTTGTAAGCCAAATCCATGGGCTAAGCCCAAATGTTTTTCACTAAAGTTCATGTTGGGCTGAATATCTCAATGAATGATGGCCCAATTGGGCATGGACTGAGCCCATTGGCTAAATAGTATCTCAATGAATGTTGTATAGCTGATCCGGATTCGGAAACCGGGTCATTAAAGGATCCGCTTCTCTTGGAAGCTGAAAAGTGAAAACTGTAGCACTACTGAATTTCAATTCACAAGTCAAAACACACACTAGTACGAGAGACAATGGGGAGGTGCGCGACGAATCAAACTGCCATAAGTACGGCGGCCCTGCTACTGCTGCCACTATCACCGTAAAGAAGGCTCCTCCTCCGTTAACGTCGGGGTGCTCGCCTGAGGTGTTGGGGAAGGTCGAACCGGCATTCCTAGTGCTCTCTGCCTATCTGCCTTCGTTATGAACCCAATTCCCTTTTACATGAGCCCGTAAGCTTGCCGATCAATATTCCCATGCGCATACAAATAGTTTAACGCCGTATGTATGTATGTATGAATATTTGGTGGTTATGATTCATGTTTCATTTATTGGTATTTGATCTATCTTTGTAAATTTGAAGCTCGGAGATTGGTTTGTAACTTTGGCGGAAATATTGCCATTTTGGCTTCTTTTCTGTCTGTTCAAACAACATGAAGTTTGGAGTTATTACCTTATGAGAAGCTCTTACAATTTTCAATTCATATGGTTTAGTCCGACAGTATTTAAGAGAACCGAGGCAAGATGTTGTTGTTGCTAATAAATAGTTCATGGAAACTAAAGGAAGATTTGTAGCTATTACTGCTGATACCGTCATTTACTTCTTTTGTATTGGGAGGTTAAGTATGAATATGCTTTTTCTGGTATAGAGAATGCTGTACATCTCCTGTCTGGCCATTGCATTGTCTAACGCTGGTGAAAGATTGGAACTGTTACTTTAGTTTTTCGTGTTAACTAATAAAGTTGCAGTTTTTATCTCTATAAGGTGGCAACATAGGAACTGGAAGTGATTTGCCATACAGAATTGCAGTGCTTCCTGAGGAGAAGGTGTTACTCATTGCCCAAAGTTATAGGTATTTTTCCCCTATTATGAGTTGAGGCCTGACATTCATGTCTAATCTGGTGACTCCATTCGGCTTCCACAATGCTCAAACAGTCATATGAAAAGCATATTAATTATATTGGTGTGTTTTCCACTGCACTATTCTGTAGCTACAGGGACATTCAAGGTGAAACAATATCAATATGAGAGAGTATTCATGATAATTTCTTTTCTTTCTTCTTTTGCTGGTCTGGCTAGTTTCTTGTGGGATGGAGCGTATGCTAAGATGCATTCTTCTACCAGAGTTCAAGCTATCTTCTCATTAAATAATCTGAGGCGCCTAATTGTTCGTGCATTATGCTTTCTAAATATTTAATGCTCAAGCAGATAAGTACAGCCAAAATTTTAACTACTGATGTAATGAACCAAAACACACTTCTTGTTAAATACTATTATCTATAAAATATAGCATCCTTATGCCATGCTGTTGGATGATAAACTGCATAATATGCCAATGTAGCTGACTATTTTTAACTCGAGAGAACTATATTACAATTTTAGGTTCAGAACTTACATGATATCTGCAACTACTCTAACGATTCTGCCTTTTCTTTTTGGAAATTTCAGGTGTTGCATCTTTGATTAGATATTTTATTACATTATCAAATGGGGTTTAAAAATTTTGTAGGATTACCCGTTCAAAGAAAACTGGAATGTGAAACTAAACGCATCTTCACCCAAGAAGCGTACTGCATATGTGTATGTTTTCTGATTATATTACATCAATGCAGTACAGGATGGCAAGGTAGAATCTACTCTTGATGGGGCTAAGTTTCATACTTCTGTGAGGGTATAGATTTCAAGTTCCATGTAATTGGTATATAATCTAACTCATACACTTAATGCAGGACTCAATACGTTATCTATAATGACGTTTAAATTTTATTGCCCTTGGTTATCTCATGCAGGCCTGATGGGAAATTTCTGGTCTCCACGGGAAGTCGCCCTGGAAGGATTTGGACTGTAAAAGAATCAACATCTGTAGCTTCACTACCGAAGGAAAATGTAACCTTTCTTTGAAACAGCTCTGGACTGAAAAAAGTTTCTTTGCTACCAATACAATAAAAGAATCTTATCTCGTGGGTTGTGATTATGAACATGCTCTCGCAATATTTGCGTTTTCTTTGTTTCCTATATTTGTACGGAGATTGCAATTGAATATTTCATGACATTATTTGTTGATATCTATTAATTTTCTATCTCATATATCTGTCTGCAATATGTTATAGATATTACGTCAGTGGTTCAGCTGCTCGTTTTAAATAGATGTGTCAAATTTCTACTGAAATTAACCTATTAACTTTCTTCAAAAGATCACCATCCTTACTAATTTATTTGACCTACTCCAGGATGAGGTTTTTGGCTTTTGTAGATTCTCCCGAACTACCGAAACAGATCTGGTTCTTTTGTCACAGCAATGCGATGTTAGTCTTCTGAGTTATATATCTGTACAAGGAAATGTTTCTGGCAATAGAAGTTTTGAGTTCTTTTCTACATACACAGAAAAAAGGTGGAAAGTGGAATACTTCTCCATGGAAAAGGATAAGCTCAACACACATTGTCCTGGATCCAGTTTCTGCTTCAAATGTATCACCTTAGGGGAGCTACTAGCAATGTAAGAACATGTTCTCTCCTTTTCAAGGGTTTACTTTTTTTCCTTTGAAAGTAAACTATAAAGTAATGCAACATTGTTGAGCTATTTGCCTCCAAGAGCAAGCTACACCACCAAATGCGGCAATATTCTCCTAGGAGAAAACTAAGCCGCTTTTGTGAGCTAGAATACCTAGTACAACTGAGCCACTCTTATGATTAAACAATACCTATTATAATTATAGGAAGTTATGTTGTTGAAGTTATCTTCAACATATTCTTGGCTCCTTTCTATGACTTCATCCCAACTAATAATCATGCAGAGGAACAATTCAAGGGACATTTTGATTATTAGTCCTGCCAGTATGTGGGTGCAGACTTTTGTGAGGAAGCACATATGGGCCTTGTGACAGCATTAGCGTTTCCACAAGATTCAAGGTTTTGAGTTCTTGTGCATATCTCTGTACCATTCAAGTCACTTGAGCACTCCAAATTATAACTGATTTCTCAAGTTGTGTGGTTTGAGCAGGAATTTGTCCTCCGCATCCCCGGATTCAAGTGCAAGGGTGACATGTATCAAGGATAAGAAGAGAGATGGTATCAATTGTTCTTATCTTTCATATTAGAAAGTAATATTAGCAATTGACTGGCTTAGGTTCGTCACATGTTTGCTAGCAAACACACCTCGGACAGCCAGCATGGGTATTTTAGTGTAATTAGAATGACATATTTTTCATCGCTGAAAGCCTTCTACTGCCATTAGAGATACTTATATTCGAACTTCTACATTTTCTCAGCTCCAACCCCATGAACCCCAGTATAAGAATCCAAAACATTCAAAGTTCTTTCCCCTTGTTTCGTACTTCATATAACATTGCAGGGACAGGCATGTGGATCATCCTGTTCATTATTTTACCTGCCGTTACTGTGTAGTTTGCTAAAGAAATGATCACCTGAGCCCACAACTTTGCGATCAAGTTCCCTGGACAACTTTGCAACAAGTTGGTCTCTTGTAGCTCATATATCTGGTTCTATGATTTGGTGGTTGTGATACTCTTGTGTCCAGTGAAATGATTGACAAGCTGTGGACACTGTTCATCCAGTTTACTTGGTGAACTATGAAATTCATCTTGAATTTCATTGTCATTCTTGTACCTGGCATAATAACTTCATGTAGAGTAGTGCCTTGGTTATCCACAATCATATTTATTGTGATGTGAATTGATATAAAAATATTAATAGCAAACGATTTCTCAATTGGCATGAAGGGTAGTCTTCATATTTCCTTGACAGCTGCCAGAGGGCGAGTGTTCTTTTTTTTTTTTGGTCTCCTTTTCACTCTTTTGAATATGGCATGTTCTAAAATATTAAACTTTAACCCCCAATTCAAACTTTAGAGACAGTTTTGTCCGCGTATAAAAGAAAATAGCAGGGATATAACCTTTAATATATGTATCGAAGTTCTGTATTTTGGGAGGATCAACAGTAGAAACTTGTTTGATGAAACTGTGGAAATTGCCATTGTAATTCAAGTTGGCGTAAGAATTAAGGTATAACATTTACATCAAAGTTGAATTAATCTATGTAAACGAAATTAATAATATTCAACTATTTAAAATTCTATAATATGATAATGAATTAAATAGAAAAGTAGAGAGAGAAGAGTTTTTGGACTAGCAATAGTGTAGTACAGTATAGGAAGAAGACAAAACAATGACAGGAAAGCAAAGGCAGAGTTTTCAGAATCTAAGGTTGGCACCTGAAGGAAGGAGGCCATCATCCATCATATGCTTCCTATCTCCCCCTCTTTGTTTTTTTCAACTTTAATAAATTAAAAACACAGTACTGCTACAATCATCTATTAATATATAATGAAAGTGAAGAGAGGAAAAGGGCAATGAGTGAGTAAGATTCTTCTTTCCATTAACTCCTCATAATGTCAACGCCCTCCTTTCTGCCCACTTTTTCCCCTTTTCTCCTCTTCTTCTCCTTCTTATTCACTCACTCTCTCTCTCAGTTCCGTTGTGATTGGATGCCGCGCGTGCATATCCACACTACTTCATACTTCATTACACGTATGAAAAAGTTGTGCCTTTGAAACTAGCAAACTTGGTTGTGCTATACAAATCATGGCAAAAATCATAAGTGTGATTTAATATGTATCACTAATTATTGTGGATTATTAACAAATCAGATCAAAATTATTATCGATAATTATAATTAAATTAAACCTGTGTATATATATAGCAAGACTAGTTCTGTAATATTGATATATGACTCAATTTTTCTTCCTTTCAGGAAAAAGAAAAGGATTCTATATTATCGAAAACAAAAATTAAAAAATCTATTATAACTAAATAGATGAGTGGGATATGAATATTATCATCATAATAATAAGATAATAGATGTTAATAATATTAAATATTACATTTATTTGATGTTTATCTTATAAATGAGTTTTGATTTTCAATTTAAAAAAAGGAGAATTATCTTCTCTACTTCCTGCACTCATATTAACTTTGAATGTGAATTAGAAAATCTTGATCCATCATTAGAATTTAGGACAATTGAATGACATCTCAGGATAACATTATCTGACTTCCTCAACACCAAATCTTTCCTCCACTATATATATATATATGTAGTAATGTAAATATATATTATTCATTTTATAAAAACCAAAAAAAAAAAAAAAAAAAAAGGAAAAAGCAGAATTGAATTGAATGCGCACGATAAGCACAGAGGAGGAAAAGCAGAAAAAGTCGTATAAGTCTCAACGCACTCCACGTCATCATCACCTCATTCTTACACACAGCACACACACTAACACAGTGCATATGAATGTGTTTGACTTTGAGCTAAAGTGATATTCTGATAGTGATTTGCATTCTCTCTCAGAAAATTCTTTCACTTCTCTCTCACCTCTTCTTTCAGTTTGAGTTTCAGTTCCCATTCCCAACTGAATTTCTTGAGAGCTAAGAATTCAATGGAGGGTCTGCCCTCTGGTTATCGCCCCAACGTCGGCGTCTGTCTCATCAATGATGATAACATGGTACCAAAATAATACATATGCCTTCTTGATTTGTTTTCCATGCGCTTATCAATTCTTTCATTCTCACCACTGCATATTTCTTTTCGAATCTAAATGCTGTCTTTCTTTCCGGGTTCAGTGAGATTAAGAAGAACAATGAGGGCATCGCTAGATTTCTTTTTTATTTTTCTGTTGTAGTTTTTAAGCTAAAATAAACATACTCTTGCATATATTATGCTTTTCATCTAATTGGCACCTCAATCTTTTTTACTTCTTCTAATACTAATATGATTAGTATGTTTCTTGTTTGTTAATCTCATAATTTCTTAACTTATTTATTCGAATCATGCTTCAGGTTTTACAGACTCTTTGGTGATATAATAATTGAGCATGTCTCTCTTTTTGGTATTTTTTTTTCCTGCTATTTATCTTCCTTATTTAATCTACGATACTGGTTGAATTGTTTTTTTTTTCTCTTTGCCCTTGGAGATCTATGCTACCAGGTATTTAATAGGAATTTTTTAGATTTATTTAAGCATAAATTTGGGTAGGAGTGACAACCCAAATAAATGAGGTTTGAAAATGAAAAATTGCTGTGGAGTATTTTTTTTGTTGATAAAAACTGCATTTGGATCTGCAAGCAAATTCAACAACTTTTTGCAATTTTGCTTCCAGGTGTTTGTGGCTTCTAAACTGAATGTTCCTGGAGCATGGCAGATGCCTCAGGTAATGTCACTTGTGGTCCGAGAGAGGGTTAATCTGTGACCGTCTTTATTTGTTTGTTTAGTGATTCTTAACAAGCATTTTGTATGCCAAACTACCATAAGAATCCCTTATTTGAATTTTCTTTCGTTTTTAAATGCTGGATTTGTCTTGGTATTTTATGCTTTTTTGCATGAAGTGGCAATGGCTAGTAAAATGGACATTATAGTAGTTAAGTCTTATATAAATTCAATTTCAAATTCCAAATGCTTCATCGTGATGAAAGCATGGCACTTGGTACACGACCATTCACATTGTTATTTTCAGCATTATGCCCGTGTTTATATAGATTTGACTTGTACTAGTTTACTATGTTATCATATTTACTTGCAAAATGAACTTTCAAATACATACTTGTCAGGGAGGTATTGAAGAAGGTGAGGACCCAAGGTCTGCAGCAATCAGAGAATTGAGGGAAGAAACTGGAATATTGTCTGCTGAAATAATAGAGGTCTGTCTCGTATGATGTTTGCTGCCCTCGTCTTTCTTCGATGTTTGCTTTGCTTGAAACATGTCTGTATTCTCTTTCTATGTGCTCTTGTACCAACAGCTATAAAAATTGGTCTTTTTTCCACTTATGTTTCTATTCATGTTCATTTTTCACTTTAGAATATTCGGAGCATAGCCTTCAAATGAGCTTTTACACTGTTGAGATCAATGTTTTTCATATCGAAACTTTCTAGAGTTCTTTCTGATTGTTCTTTGACTAAGAACTAAGCTACCAATGTTAATGATTGGCTTCGCAGACTAAAAAAACCTGTGTATTTATTTATAAGAAATCTTATGAATTATCAGGTTCCTGGATGGTTGACCTATGACTTCCCCCTGCTGTGAAGGCAAAAGTGAATCGTCTTTGGCGGGGAGAATGGCATGGACAGGCACAAAAATGGTTAGTGTATCACTGACTGATGTTTTATGATTCAATACCATGCTATAAAGTATATGCATGCATGCTAACTTGATTGAGATGGAATCCCCAAGAGGACATGATGTCAGGAAATTATTTTATCACGTGATCTTCGCCTGCCAGATTATTAACTGCTTACGATTCTTACAGACTGTGATCTGATAACCATAATTGTAAATTTGTAATTTTGCTAACTTGTATGTTGTCCAAATAAGATGTGTCTGTTTCTTGGCATCCATGCATTTCATTTCCTTCTTTTAAGTTCGGTCCTTTAATGGCATTTCATTTGATGCACTCCCATGTGACCGTGACGTAGTTTGGATTTCAAAAGCTACAAAGATGACCTGTGTGTTTGGATTCTAGTTGATATAAACTGGCCAGTAGAAAAAATATCCAGCCTCATGGTTGCTAAAAGAATGTTTGAGATACAAAGCAGCCAGGTCATACAACGACCAGGACTTAGTTGTTGATTTATTGAGCATCACTTATTCAGAATTCTTCCTCTCTTTTTATGCAACATGACCCAATGTCTGTGACAGCTGACGATAGCAATGATAAAAGAATAGTTCTGATAAGATCAAGAATCAACAACTTCCTTATGTGTTGAAATATAACAATTGGCACAATGGTGCACCTAATATGCCGTTCAATGAATTAGAGTTACCATTCTAGCAAAGAGGAGCCACAACTCATGTATAAGAATAAAATATACTTTTGGTTCCATGAATGCAGCCATCGACGAAAGCATGCGAGTTTTGGTCTAGATGATTAAGTAAATAGGACCAAACAGACAGAATTTGGTTTGCTTCTTTAATAATTTTAAGCATTAAACCAAAAAAAAAAGTTCCTACCCGATCTTACTTATGTGAAAGTTTTTTTAATTCTAGATGTAGATGTAGAACTTTTCTTTTAATGTGTAAATATGTAATGTATCTGATATACTAGTTGAAATGTTCTATCATCAGCTAATGGGTCTTAAAAGCTGTAACCATCTGCAAAAGGCGGTTGAATGGTTCAAATGAGCAGGCAGATTTAAGCCATGGCCTGAAAACTTTAGAATACAAATTATGCATCTTTTGTTGACCATGACAACCAGTAGGAAGCGTCATCTGTTGGCGCTGGTTGATCTCAGTGAGTTGAGGATAAATTAATCTGTTCAGCTTGGCATATAGT
This sequence comes from Sesamum angolense, assembly GCA_034509725.1. Lineage (NCBI taxonomy): Eukaryota > Viridiplantae > Streptophyta > Magnoliopsida > Lamiales > Pedaliaceae > Sesamum > Sesamum angolense. Next base: position 5,034,285 of record JACGWL010000001.1, on the reverse strand, counting down.
AAGCCTTGTTGTGTGAAGTTCTCATTTGCGTTCATTGTCTTAAATCGACCTGTACAAGAAATCGCATATTCAGGATTCATGCCAGAATGCTATTTAGGAAGTGAATAATTAAGAGTAAACGATTATCCACTACTTGACAAACGGAAAAGAACCATTACTTCAAATGGCAAGATAACAGCCTCGGCAGTTTGTACAATATACCATGCTTGCATGCGCATATTCTCCCAATTTAATTAAGTTAACATTGGTGATTAATGATGCCATTTTCAAGTGGTATAGAAAATAGGATGAGGAATAACTCGAATAATTGACAGGTTTCTCATGAGACTAACAGCAGATGAGAGTGAGATCAACTTAGCTAATGGTGAAACAGATAAAGAATTCTCAGAATGGAAATGGGCTACCCCAGAAGAAGTCATCGAGCAGGTATTCTTTCGTTCTTTCTAAATAATCCTGGATTTACCATTATGTTTATCAAGAAGCTTACATTTCCCTTAACTTTGGCCTCCACCAGGCTGTGGACTACAAGAGGCCAACGTATGAGGAAGTTATGAAAACCTTCAGGCCTCACTTCAATTCAGGAAAAGCTACAAAATGCTACTCTACAAAATGGTGAATAATAACAAGGCAGCATGTGCTCGTCTGCAGGTTTTCTTTCTTTTTGTTTCTTGTCGTTGTCATGGACTCAGCTATAGTCGCAGCTCTACTTGAACTCAGTTGTAAATGTATATGGGGATCGAAACTTTCAGATTAGGTGTTTATTTCTAATAAAATGGTTCTTCAAGAATCTAATGCTTTTTCTCCTTATTTCTTGTCCAAATTTTAGTTGATCTCTCCAGTTGGATTTGTCTTGCGGTTAAAACTTGTTTGTGTTGGTCTCAGAAAGGAGAAGAGCTGGTTTACATGTTCATTCTTGAAATTAGGCATGACTATAAACATTTGAAATACAACTCTGCAAGGCTGCTGCAAGGGAATTGACAAACGAGCACGATTATGATCAAACTATGGTAGAATATAAGGTTGATTAATACTTGGAGTCGCCATGATTAAGACAGGGATTTAAAAGGAAATATAAGGTGAGTTTGAGTTCACTAATAACTTATTAGGAAAATTCTTGTTTGGATCTAACTCGGCTAAACCTGAATCAATTAAATAACAAGTGTAATACACTTGTTATGTGATTAATGTATAATTCAGAGAAAGTGACCAATTACATAGTAAGTGTGATACACTTGTTTTGTGATTGATTTGGTTCGGCCACATCTAATCATTTTTTTATGTACAATTAATAAAAAGTAATTAATTATTATATTTCACTTGGTTAGTAATTAATTTGGTTCAATTAAATTTAATTTGGATAAAAAAAAAATTATGAGGAGTTGAGTTTCCTTTCCTACTCAATCAAACACTCATCAACATTTGAGATCCCTTATTCTTTCCATACTCTTTTGGTAATATATTTTCAATTTATTAAAAAAGTTTTGTCCAAAACACAAATTCACAAAATAAAAGAGAAATGCTTTTAAAACGGCGTGTACCCACCCGCCCACTAGAAGAATCACACGATGAAAGAGAAGAGTAGGTCTTGACAACAAAATAATAAAATCTCAAAAATAAAAATATATTTTTATATTTCCATATTATTAATAATTTCAAGTTAAATTACATTTAAAAATAATAAATAAGTGGAGCTCCACAAGAAAGGAAGTAGAAACATCAAACAAGACCAGAATTTGACACACACACACACACAGTCAACTGAAACTCCACTCTGAAATGGACAGCCCCAGACCACCAGCATCACCACCTCCACCTGCAACGACCACCGCCACCGGCAACCACCATGCACTGGATAACCTCAAATCACTGCTAATGAAGTGCGCCATAGCCTCAACCCCTGCTAAATCACTCACACTTCCACAGAAAACCTTCATCGAGAAGCGCATTCAAGATTTCTTTCCCACTATTCACACCCCTGATCACCCACCTTATGCTTGGGTACTTGCTCCTCAAAAATTTTCCCCTTTTTCTTTCTTTATAGCTCATTCTGCTCAAAACTGCGCTCTATGGTCTGAAGCATGCATTTGATGGTATCTTGCTCTGCCTGTGCTGACACTTGGGCTTGATTGTTGATTTAGAAAAGCTTTAGGCTGATGATGGTATTTTGGGTTCTTTTCACTGATTGCATGTCCATATTCTTGCTTGGTTATGGCTGTAGAAAGTCAATTTACTATCACATTTTACCTCATCTTTCAATCTCTCTCCCCCCTCCCCTACCCACAGAAAAAATTAAAAAAAAATCACTTTTCTCTTCTCTTCTATCTTTTATACATTTTCTTGTTCTCTTTCAGCACTGCAAATGGGGGCATCCCAGCCTCAACCCTTATCTGTCTCTTTTGTGTCATGGGCCGATTTCTTGCTTCTCCTCCTAGTTTTTAGTTGGGATGGTTAGTCAACTGCCATTATTTTCAGCAATATGCAACTTGTGTTGGGCTAGTTAGAAATTTGTAATATGCCTATCTGTTACTTCTGTAACTTTACATGATATATAAATGTATATATATTTCTGAACATATTTTGCTGAGATGATTTCCACATATTGATTTGATGAAGAAATTCTTAGACCCATATGTCCGTCAGGGCCACTTATACTGACACAAGTTGGTTTCAGGATGGATGCTAGACCTTTGTTTCTTGAATTCCTTTTCTTGTATGTGCTAATACTGATAGCATGCCCCATAATTTATCTTGTGAGCTGTTGAATAATAACTGAGTTGCTGAGTTCTCTTATCTGTAAGTTATTTTTCCTGCAGATGATTGAGAATGCAATTAAACAGATGAATGAGGAAGGGGGTTCCAATGAGGAGGCAATATCCAAGTTTATTTTAGAAGAATACCATGACTTGCCTTGGTCTCATGCTGCTTTACTTAAGCACCATCTGAAGCAGCTTTCTGAAAGTGGTAATCTTGTTGAGGTTCATGGTGGGTGTTATTTGATTGGTAAAGCAAGCATCACACTGAATCGCACTTCTAAGCGTACTCCGACCCTTATGTATATGAATAGCCCAAGCCCTAGCCTTAGCCTTAGCTACAGCCCCAGCCCCAGCCCCAGCTCCAGCTCCAGCTCGAGTTCCACATATGAATCTAGTTCCTCCTCTAGCTCTAGTCATAGTTTTAGCGTTAAGGGGAAGGGAAGAAAGAGGAACAAAAAGAATCATAAGAGGACATGGAGTCAAAGACGGAAGCAAAGTGCTAGAGGAATAAAGATTCATCATAAGTATAAAGAAGTCCGAAGGCGGGGTCGGGGTAGGGCTAGGTAGAGGTCGTGCTCGAGTTAGCAGTAGGGGTTGCCGTCGTGGTCGTGGTCGTGGTCGGGGTCGAGGTTGGGACTGCAGCTATGATCAGCCTTGCGAGGAGAGCATGATGACAGAAGTGCATGTGAGTCAAGCAGAAGATGAAGTGTGCATGGGTAGTAAGGAAGCAATGAAAATGCAATATATAATTGTCGAAAATGAAGTGACTGACGAAGATATTCTAGGGAATCAAGATTCAATTGATGTTGAGGGTCAAGTAGACCAAAGTGCCACAGTGATTGAGATTGAGCCTGTGGAACAGGAATATATAGTTAATGAAGAAATAATTGAGACCCTGCAACAAGAAAAGGTAGATAGTGGTGATGATATCTTTATACCTAGTACTATTCCTTGGTCATGTGGGGAAAAACTGATTAATGAGCAGGGGAGTGAAAAAGTTGGGATACATGAGAGAAGCATTCACTCAAAGCATACACCTCCGACTGGGAGCCGACAGAGAAGATCTTGTAAGAGAGAGATGCAGATGAGAGAAAATGGAAAGACCATGGAACTGCAGGGGGCAACTGAGAGAGAAGCTGTGATGGGGGAAGAAAAACGAAAGAAAGAGGAACAAAGTCAACTACAAGAAGGCCAGTGTTACCGCCGCAGCACTGAAGTCTGCATCATCAATGATGAAAATATGGTATTGAAAGAAATTATTTATTTAAATGTTTAACTGACAAAGAATGTCTTGTCCTGTTTAAAATTCCAGTAGAATAGCTTTTGAATCAGCACTTAGTCTGCTGAAACTAATAGGGTTGCATGGAACTATATTGGATCTTAATAGTTTATAGCTGTGGTCCCTATTGACTAAGTTGTTGAAATAAACTGCTATATCTATCTGTACATTGAGAACCAAAAGGAATTCCGTAGGTCTATTGAAGTCTTATTAACTGTCAGGTTCCAGAATGGTTGACCTGTGAGTTTCCCCCTGCTGTGAAGGTAAACATGATGGAAGAAGAAATTGGCCATGTCGGTCAAGTGGAACCACATGAGGAAGACACGCTGGACAAGCTCATTGAAGAAGTGTATATGGAACTCATTGAAGCAGCCGAAATACAAGATCTAATGGTAGATGATGAATCTGCTAGGGGGAATATTCAAAGAGTTGAGCATTATCAAGTACAAGTAAACCACGATTCAGTAAGTGTTGAAGGTGAAGCAGAACCAAGCACTATGGTGATTGAGGTTGAGCCTCAGCAACAAGATAACATAGTCAGTCTAGAAAACATTGGAACAGAGCAACAAAATGTTGGTGGAGATACTAGTCCTAGACCTCATGCGACTTCTTGTTGGAAAACACCAATCAGTATGCCGGGGCAGGAGCAGGGGAGCAAAAGAATTGCAGTGCAAAAGAGAAGTATTCAATCAAAGCATACACCTCACACTGGGAGGAGACGGGGTAGACCTCGTAAGAGAGGTCTGCAGATTGAAGAAACTGGGGAGCTCATGGAACTACTAGAGGCAACTGCAACAGGAGCTCTGATGGAGGAAAACAAACTGGACACTGGGGAGCAAAATCAATCCAAAGAAAGTCTAAACAAACAGATCGAAATACAAGATCACGCTGAAGGAATGCAACATCACAAAATCAATCAGCAAATCGCAGCTGATCAAGTGTATGAAATCAATGATGTTGAACCTCAAGAACAAGAATGTAAATTCACTGATGATCTGAACGAACAGCAGATACAAGAGATTTCATTTGGCAGACCTCCTGGAGCTAAGGTGGTTTCAGAACAGAACCTTTTAGAAGGAGACCAAGGTAGTTGCATTGAAGAGCAAAACCATGCACAGATACAGCTGCAAGAGAATGAAGGAGCAACTGCAGGACTAATTCTATTGAAAGAAGACAAAGATGAGAGTGTCAATGGGCTGAATCACAAAACAGGGATACAGGATGTTATCAGTGAGAAGACTTCAAAACATCAAGCTAGCACAAGGTGTAATGTTGACCCGCAAAATGGAGAATACCATGTTGATGACTACCTCAGGGAACAACAGCTTGGAGGGAATGAGCATAGTAGAAACCCCATTCTAAAGGAGGTGATCAGGAAACAAGGTCAGCAGCTGGTAATTGGTGAGCAGCAAAAACAAGAATCTAATGTGATTCAGCAACAAGATCAACTCAAAGAGGGACAAGCAGAAGTAACTGAAGAAGAAAGCATTTCTGAAGGAGACTGTCCCTTGATTGAAGAAGAAACTCATATCAAGAAGTCATTTGAAGTTCTTGAAACACAAAATCTGCAGATTGAACAACCAGAAGCAATCACTGAGCAGAATCAACCTGAAGAACTACATTGCATTTTTGTTTACAGAGGCCAAAAAGAGAATGATGCGTTCAAACATTGTGATCAACTGAGGAAACTTGAGAAAGAGAACAATGAAGAGATCTGTCACTCTGGGAAAACACAAGCTGACGAACATCCACATAAACAGCAGAATGAAGATCAAATTAAGCAAACAGAACACATAACGAGATCCTTTTCAGAACAGCCAGTGGCAATAGCTGAACATGATCGACCAATGGAAGAATCTGAAAGGATGGGGACAGGACATTAAAAGTGGAAGGTAATGCTGAAAATGGCCAAAAGGTGATCCTTTCTCTTGAAGAGACCTCTGGATCAATGATTCAAAACAAACAGAAGAATATCTTGGGAAACATGGAGCAGCAAAATATATGTGGAGATAGAAAATATGTTTCAGAGCATCACTCAGATGCGATAAGTGTAGAGACGTCTACAGAAGAAAAATCAGTTGAAGATTCATCAATAGTAGTGTCCATGCAAAAGCATAAGCAAACAATGGAGAAGCCACATTGTCGACAATTACGGCCCCGCCCCCCCAAATTCCAGCCAGATCAAACAGAAGAGAGATTTGATCTTCCAAGCGAAGAGAGGTCTTCAGAAAATAATCAGCGGCGTAAACTAAGGCCAAGGCCTTCCAAAACTGAGTCCATCGAAATTGCAAATAGAGCTGGACCTGCCAGGCCTGTGCTTCAGAAGCGGCAGGAACTGAGTGCTCGTAGAAGCTTAAAGCCCTGACTGAACTTGAGGAGTGCATAAAAGTTTTGGTGTCCAAGCATGGTATTCATTATAATTAAAAATTCAATGTTGTGGATCCCATAAATTTTCTGGTAACCATAAAATTAGAATATTGAACCAGTTTTCTAGGTGCAAATGGCAACCATTTAAGTTTTCTGGTAAGAGGTATCATGGCTACTTGTGGAGGTCATATGGGTACAGATTTGCTTTTGTTCCAGGCCATCTTGTGGCTGCATCGGCAACTTCATTTCTTATTCACCTGATTCCTATGTTCTTTTTACTTATCACTGCTTGTAGAAAATGAAGCAGATAAAAGAATGTTATGGTGAACCATCATAAGGTCTTCTTTCTGTACATACACAGTTCCCATCTTAATTGTGAATTTAGGTGTGATGTAGATATAATAATTGAATGAAGCATTTCTGCAGTTATTTTCTCTGACTGAAAGGGCAATGAAGAATACTCCATATGTGATGCTTTCTGTGATCAAGATTCTCACTTTTACAGGCAGGAAATACCTCTTGTTGACAGTAGATTATGCTGGTTGCGTCCAGTATACTATCATCTTTTAGTTTATTGCAATTTACTTAGATATTATTTCAGGTTTTTGAAAGAGAAATCTTACATTGTGGATGTGCACGGTTGTCCTTTAATTTCTTGTGGACTACATATCTCATGGCAGTTGGAAATGCTGTCTCTGCAGGCGTCATAGAAGAAAATAAAACAGAACAAAAAATACTTGTTTGTAATGACGTCCATCAGATCAGATTAGAAGGATATGGTATCCAATATGGCAATAACTGGGGGCCATCTCTCAAACTCTATCTCTCTTGACTTTTTCCAGACTGTATCGAGTCTCTTGACTTTGATTATGTGTGACAGGCATTTTACTTTTAGCACTGTGGTTTTAATATCCATAAAAAGGAATAGCCTTGTTCTTTTTACTCAGATGGCTCTGATGCTCTGTCTATGATCATGCAGATGGCCCACTTCTTCGTGAGGCAAATGGAAGCTAGCTTGATCTAAGCATGGTGCATAATTTTAACAGCCAGCAGTAGAGAAAGGTGGAAAGCAGCTTCGCTTCCGAAGACTAACTGGAACGAAGTTGAAGCTACTCGCCTCAGGTTGGCATGTTGGCTGATAGATCAAGTGCTTCTTTGCTTAACTCTGTTATTATCAGTAATTCTGTCATCATGCACATATGTATATCAGACTCTGAGATATGATCTCTGCCTAAGGAGGAGTTTAGGCTGGTAAACAGAACAATATGTTGCACGTGATGGTATAGCAATTTTTTTAATATCATGGAAGAGAGCTCACATTTGGAATCTAAGTAATGCTACTGCACAAAAATGAACCTTTTTCAAGATTCCTAAGTTTGTTATGTGGGATATCCTCAAACTAAGTGTTGAGGTAGGCATCAGGTTGGTTATCCTGCTGGATGCCTTGGAAATTATGTTAAGGCGCTTATATATAGTTGCTGCAATCTTAAGGCGTTGGATAATAGTAAGCGGCGAAGCCAAAAATTTGGCTTAGCTCTATCAAATTTTAATTAATTAGGTGGTAAAAAAAAAATGTTCAATTCACAAAAAAAAATTAAATTATTGCAATGATCATCACAGATTAAATAACTACGATAATATGAGTACAATTGATTCTTATAAATTATTATACCGATAATGAGGACAGGTTGAAATTTACAAGAGGAATTTTGATAAAAATTATAACATATTGTTGAGAAAATCACAAGATAAAATTATTTTTCTTGGCTAAGTGGAAACTGTGTGGTTCTAACGAATAGAAAGAAACTAAAAATTAAATTGTCGAAGAAATTATTTTTTAAATATGCTAATGAAAATTTTAATTATTATTTTTATTAATAAATAATATAAATCTGGATTTAAGGTTTAATAGGCTAATAGATCCAAATCGAAGTCAAGCCTTGTCAGCCTAGGACTTGATGAGGCTTGACTTCGCTTGAGTTAATAGTTAACCTTAAAAATAAGTAGATTATAACAATGCTCGTGTTAATATCCAACACCAATAAAAGACGCTAATACTTTTGTCACACAATTAACAATATATATGTATTCCCTTTTATATATTTCAGAATATTACCTTCAATAAACAGACAGAAAAGAAAACCCTCTCAACTCAATTATACAAGAACATATAATATATATATATTATATATATTATATATATATAAATTTACGGAAGTATTAAAACTTATATATACGTGCGAGTGTGTGCGTATGTGTAGAGGAGATACATATAGAAAGAAACGAAGTGGAAAACGGAAAGTGAATGAAGCCAGTTTGACATTGACTTGTGTTATTTTTTAAGGAATTGACTAATTACTGGAAATATTGTGAAAATATCTAACATCACAAAAAACTTATTGATGGTAGTAGAGACATAAATTAAATTATAATCAACTATATATATAGGGAAATTTTTTTGCTTGGACCTAATTAGACTGAACTTTAGTCAATTATATAACAAATATAATTCAATTGCATTGTGATTGATGTACAATTTTAAAAAAGTGATCAATCACATAACATATATAATACAGTTATCTTATGATTGAAACTTCATTCAAATTAGAATTTTTCATATATATAGTTGGATGATCACCGTTAATAGAAACAGTGCAGCACAAAAATTGGGTAAAGAAATATGTCATCTATGTTCAACCAAAACAGAGCGCTATAGAGAAGTAAAAACACTATTTATTCCAAACAGCTAATTATTCCATGTAGGCGCAAGAGTAGGAGTAGGACTCTAATATATATTTGTACTGCTGGCTGCTCTAAACCCTAAAGACTTCTCCAACATTACTCCAGAAATTAATCATGGACGCTCAAACACCTCAAGCCTTTTCATCAGATCATCTAAACAGCGAATCCCTTTTCCACAATTCCACAAATCATGTCAAGCAAACCACGTCTGGCAAGAACGCCATGGAAAACTTTCGAGCACTTATCTTGAAACTCGCTGAGGAGGCCCAATCAGGCAGCCCCTCAACAGCACCCGCCCAAACTTACGTCCCAATTCTCTTAAACCAGTTCTTTTCTCAATATAAAACCCCTGACCATCCTCCTTATTCTGCGGTAACCGTGCACCATCATTCTTTTCTTCCACCGTATGTGTTGTGTTTCTGTTTCTGTTTGTGGGACTTTGCTCTTAATTTATTGTTTTTCGCATGTCCTTGTTTTCATATGATGCAAGCCATGACATTGATCGTGTTATAAATCTTTTCATCTTCAAGTCTTTGGATTATGTTTTTAAAACCGAGATGCTTTTAACTTGTGAATGTGCATGGATTTTAACGTTTTATGCATGGCCAGTCCATGCATGTACGTATCAGTTCATGGTCGATTTGCAGTTATAGATCTGTGATAAACAGAGAACTTCATCGGAAAAACAGAGAACTTCATGTACTATCTCCTAACCACAGAGTAAATGTCAACCTATATATAATATAGACACAGAGAGCATGCATTTTGTGTTGGAAACTTGGAATCGTTTCTAAGTGCGGTGTACGTTCTTCCTTTTACTACTTTCAGATGATAGAAAGGGCTCTTCGAGAGTTGAATGAGAAAGGAGGTTCCAGAGAAGAATCTATATCCCAGTTTCTGGAAAAAGAATACAATGCTTTGCCATGGGCGCATTCGACCTTGTTAAAAGATCATCTTGGAGAACTCTGTGAATCTGGTGATATAGTTGTGACTCGTGGAAGTCGTGGCAAAAGATATCTGCTCAAGACAAGTACGAGGACGCACCACTGAGGAGAGAATAGACATGCATGGAAATGGAAATGAAAGCATGATTGATAAGAGAAACAGGGATTTATCATCCATACACATACACTGATATACCTCATCTGATTGTCCTTTACACAAGCAAAAAAAGCAAGGATATCTATTGTATTCTTAAGGAGATCAAACCCTAAACGTGCAATCAAGAGAAACGACGAATTTCATTCTTCACAATTTCTTTTGCAATTTCCTTGTTGATTTTTTTACGGACTTGCATTAGAAGATCCACTGTTTAGAATTTATATATTATCCAATATAGCAGATTTAAAGCAATTTTGAGTAGAATACTTGATTATGGAGACTATACGCTAATCCGCCGCCGAGGCTGGGTAAGCTAACTGAAGCTTATCAAGAAGTCTCCACCGACGAAATGGTCAGCGGCCAGCCCACTTGCCCTATTCTCCTCCAAAAGCACACACAGACACAAGGGTGTATGTGTGTGTGTGGGCAATGGCAGCAAAGGCGACCAGATAAGATAAGGCTCACATACCAAAGCACTGATGACTAATTGCATTGAATGCAAATTTTGTTGTCCTTTACTTTAACAGAATCCAAGTGGGGAAGGTGTATATGTATCTATTTTTTCTGGGCCATATTTTATTGACCATTTCCTTTCAACAATCCTCACGCTCCATTGGCTCTTTGTTTATTTTTTACTTTTTCCTCTTTTCGTGGGTTCTTCTCGACTTCACAAATTTAAGTGAATACCAAGGCACCGACAGTCACAAATCACAAGCATTCATATATCTCTTTCGTTCGCATCTTACATATGATCAAAATTGGGGCAGAAAAGAAATCTTGAAATCATTCTTCCTGACTATTATATGGCCATAGAATTTTGGTGTTCAATTTTCTTTCCTAGTAACTTGCTTGTTCGCAGAAAATCAGGGAAAGATCAAATCTTGAAATCGTTTAAGTATGATGTGTGGATAGAGAGTATTGAAGTATTCAATTTTCTTGTATTGTAGATCACCTGTTTCTCTGAAGAGCAGGAGAAGGGGAAAAGAGGGATCTTGGGATATGGTTTATGAGTCGTTTACAGACACAAATTTTTGACAAAATCAACTCTGCCCTTTTATGCATCTAAAAGACTATTTTCTTGATGTCAACTCATTAGTATGTGAAGGGGTTATTTAATACAAGCAATATTTTAGTGGGTTGGGAGAATTGCTTTCGTCCTTGCTTTTAAGCTGCCATTCTCCGGAGGCCTTGGAAAGGACATATATATTCTATTTTCGCTTCTGGAGGAAATTTGCGAATGATTCAGGTGAGCATTTTGATTTCTTTAATTTTTATGAGGTTTAGATCAGTTTTATGAGTTCTGGCTTAAGACTCGTGATTTTTTTCTTTTCCTCTTTCACTGGCCGGTCTCTTTTTTTCACATTTAAGTCTGGTGTTAGTGAGATTTTTGTACATGTCTGGTTTTGATTTCCCTGTTCATTGTTTAGTTGTCTCTTTCCGGTGAAATTTTTCATTGTGTTATTGGTTGGCCTTTATATTCTCATGTTTCAATATTGTAAAATCTGTAGAAAATGGATCCCTGAGATTTTGTTACGATGCAACTTCAACAAAGAAAAAGAAAAGGAATCTGGCTGAGTTTACCTGATATACAAGGATACTTGTTTCCTTGGAAGCTAGCATTTTTTCTGTTCTATTTGAGGGGTGAAGAAGTTGGCTTTCTTTTTGTGTCTGGTTGTCCATATAATATTTCATTTTGGAGTATAACTTAAACTAGCTCAGCAAATGAGGCTAAGAAACCTTGAAATTTTCACATAAAGTGAACCTTAATAAGAACCTTTTTACATGACAAGTAAGCCCATGTCACTATAGATTGAACTCTGATGTTGGGCATTGTCACTGAACTCATTTTTCTCACTGCTTCATGGTATTTTAATAATCATAGTATCAATTTCCTTCCTCTAGTCAGTATGTGAAATTACTTAACTATCTTCCTATCTAAATGCAATGCATTGCTGATATTATTTTTGGCATGTCAGAACATGCCTTTCAAGGACTTCTTCACCGAATATGGTGAAGCAAACTTATATGAGATTCAAGAGGTTGTTGGTAAGGGAAGTTATGGTGTGGTGGCTGCTGCAGTTGATACTCACACAGGAGAAAAGGTAGCAATAAAGAAGATCAGTGGTATTTTTGAACATGTCTCTGAAGCGACTCGCATTCTTAGAGAAATAAAGCTCCTCCGGTTGCTTCGGCACCCAGACATCGTGGAAATAAAGCATATTATGCTGCCCCATAGGAGAGAATTCAAGGATATATATGTTGTGTTCGAGTTGATGGAGACAGATCTTCACCATGTAATCAGGACAAATGATGATCTCACTCCTGGGCATCATCAGTTCTTTTTGTATCAGTTGCTTCGAGCTTTAAAATATATACATTCTGGTAGGCTATTTTTCAACTCATATTCCTTTAGTTTCCTTGTGGTTTTATGCAGTTAATATGACTTACTATTATTCCTTTTTGCAGCAAATGTTTTCCATCGGGATTTGAAACCCAAAAACATCCTTGCTAATGCCGACTGCAAGTTAAAGATTTGTGATTTTGGGCTAGCTCGTGCATCATTTGGTGATGCCCCATCTGCTGTTTTTTGGACTGTATGTGATTTGTGTAGAGATGTGAAGGATTCACATTGAATTCTCTAAATCTTTCCATCTTTTTCTTAGTTTGAGGAGCAGTAATCTCAATGTTGTTGCTTATTACACATATTGCTTACGATATTGTAATCTTTTACTGAAATGCTGATTATCTGTAGGATTACGTGGCTACTCGGTGGTATCGTGCTCCTGAACTTTGTGGCTCCTTTTTCTCCAAAGTAAGTTCCCATGTTTGCAATTTAGAGTTTTCAAATACATGTTCGAGCTTTGTCACTTTTGGTCTCCACTAATTACCACTTTTTTATGTTGCTGTAGATTGAACTAGTTCTCTTTGTTTTAGTTTGAGGCATACATATGGCATGGTGGTTAATCTCCATCATTATCAAAATTTATCAGAAAAAAGTAGGACTTTCTCCACTTATTGGATTGTGTGATGCTTGTTCTATTCTCTCTTCTAAGTAGTTTCTGTTGGGATTATGCTAATGGCACATATGAATTTGTGATTTCACTCTTGCTTTTCAATGATACATTGGTTACCTGGTTTGTTGGAGAATGTAAGGGGATGTATGAGTTCTTTTGTTGGTATCCATTTTCGGTGTACTGAGTAATGTAAGCAACCTTTCTGAAATAGTTGATTGCTAGGTCTATATATTCTGGTGGATACTAATTAGCTGAATAATCCCTGGATTTCCTACAATCTTGAAAAGGTCACTCTAGGGTTGAGTGTTTAGATTAGTTGCAGAAGTAGGAAAGGGGTTCTTAAATCAAATATAGTTTATGAAATACACTGATAGAATTGTTTTTTATGCGCAAGATTTTTCTTCATTTAATTATAGAAAACAATCCATCTACAAGCTATGTTGTAGATTTCCTAAAAACTTGTGCTTTTTGCAGTATACCCTGCTATCGATATCTGGAGCATCGGATGTATATTTGCAGAAATGCTCACTGGTAAACCATTGTTTCCTGGGAAGAATGTTGTCCACCAATTAGATCTTATAACTGATCTTCTTGGTTCAGCTTCTGCTGAAGCCATTTCAAGGGTTTGTTCCTATTGTAGTCATTCAGTTACTCATCTCTTAGAAACTCAACTCCTTGGAGTTTCTAGAGATTGGATTTTCATGCTGCACAAACTATTTAAGTAATTGGGTTTATCTGGTACATGCAGATTCGGAATGAAAAGGCTCGCAGATATTTGAGTAGCATGAAAAAGAAACCACCTGTACCTCTATCCCAAAGGTTCCCGAACATTGACCCCTTGGCTCTTCGTTTACTTGAACGTTTAATTGCATTTGATCCTAAAGATCGTCCATCTGCTGAAGAAGTAAGATTACTGTGACCAAGTATTCATTGTTTTCTCACTCAATTCGTTATCATCTCTTGACATTTGCGGTTATTTGTTACTCCAGGCATTGGCAGATCCATACTTTTATGGACTGGCAAATGTAGAAGATGAGCCGTCAACTCAGCACATTTCAAAGTTCGAGTTTGAGTTTGAAAGGAGAAAGTTAACAAAAGACGATGTGAGGGAGCTGATCTACAGGGAGGTACGAGCATCACTAGTAATGTCTTGATGCTTTTATCCTTGCATTAATTAGTTGTACTTACGTTGTATCTTAATTAAGCAAACAGATCTTGGAGTATCATCCCCAGATGCTCCAGGAGTACCTCCGTGGCGTGGACCAGATTCACTTTATGTATCCAAGGTCGGGCAATTAAAACAATCCTTATTAAGTCGGGTTTGAGATAAAAAATCCACACGCTTTGGTTATCTTTCTTCATCAAATACAATTAAATATATCTCTGTTCACTTTCTTCTGTTTTCCTCCATTCAAGTCTGTCTTTTCTCTTATGATGGTTCCTTGGTACTCTACATTGCATATTGTTACTCTGTTATCTCGTCCTATATGCTTCCATTTGGTTTATGCAAAGAAGAATGTTGGCGATTGCCTACTTGTGCAACATCTATTTTATTTTCATTTGCTTCAACCTTATTAGTTTACCATGTCATAATACAATCTGTTTCACTTAGTGAGTTTATCTGTTGAAAGTGAATCTGTATTCCCTTCCTATCTAGTCAGCCCTCTTAATCAAACCTTATGGTGTTTCAGTGGAGTTGACCAATTTAAGCAACAATTTTCCGTCTGGAGGGACAGCCGGGTAAAGCAGACAAGCCTCCACTGCGAAGGCGCTATGCCTCCTTGCCCAGGTGAGGTGTTTGGATTCGTTTTACAGATTATTTATTTGACTTTCTACGGAGATCAATAGCTTAACAGCCATCATTGTTTGCTTGCAGGGAGCGGGTTTGCGGGCTCATAGATGAGGATCATGACCAAAATAGTGATTCTACAAATCAAACAGTGGCTGTTATTCCACGGCCATGCCTTGTCAGCCCAAAAAAGTCATTGGATGTCAAAGCATCAGAAATTAGTAATACAGGCACAAAGACGAAGAGAAATGATTGCAGGCAATCAAGCTGCAGTGCGCGTTGCTTGTTAAGAAGCGATAGCATTAGTGCTTCGAAATGTATTGGTGTTGAAGGAGCAGAGTACTTGTGAGGTTAGCTGTGCTGTCTACTATATAAGATTAAAATCATAGTGTTATGGTGGATCATCGTCTTTTCCGAGATTTGGATCTTGTTACTGATAATCCCTTCTCTATTCTTGTGTGAGCAGGTGTAGATGCTCTCAACAGTGGAAGAAGTTGCTTCATTCCCTTATCTATATTTTACCAAGGTTCCAGGCAGAAAGATATCTGTGAGACAAACATGCTCGAGATTCAAAGCCATGCCCGGCACAATGTTTCAAGCTTTCTTTTCTTTTCTTCTCTTCATCATCTTCTTCTTCTTGCTGTGAGCTAAACGATGTGTATTTTATGTAATTCTGACAAGTTTTCTGTTGTTATCACCTAACATTTGTTTGAAAACATGTATTCAGATTCTTTGGTAAGTTCTTCAATGCCTCCATCATGTTCACTTTCTTTACACACAGAAAGTCTGCGATTGTGTATATTTATGCAGTTCCTTTGATTTCATCTGATTTTTCCATCATGCTTTAATATCCAGGAGTGGATAGAATCAAAGAATTTGTCATAGTTTACATAGTTTAATCAACTTAATATGATTAAAAAATCAAGATAAGAATTTACAAGTCACATATTAGTATCATTTTAGGGTAAATTACAATGACCTCCTCTGAGGTTTGGTATAGTTACGAATATTTCCTCGTTGTTTGAAAAATTACAAATACTCTCTTTGATTTTAACAGCTACCTAACAATTAGCCCAATTCATTCATTTTTTATGATGAACTGACTAAAATACCCTTGCAAATTAAAAAATAATTTTATTTATTTTTAAAAAAATATTTTTTTATGGACTAAATGGATAATTTTTTTTTATAATTTTTAAATTTTTTTCATTCATTCTGTTTCATATTTATATGAGATTTTAATTTTTAAAAAAATAATAAAAAAATACAATAAGGGCAAAGTTGATATTTTTATATATCCATCCAAGGATTACATAATTTCATCAAACATCATGAGGTATTTGTAATTTTTCAAATAACGAGGGGATATTTGGAATTACGCCAAACCTCAGGGGAGGTAATTGTAATTTACCCATCATTTTAACCATCTTTTATTTCAATAAAAATAACATAGAATCTATATTTTCATACATAATATTATCAATTTTATTGAAATTAATAAATTTTCGATCACAAGAGATATGAAGATAAAAACTAAGAATTATTTGGGTATATTTACTCCCTGGTATGGACTAAAATAGGTGAAGAAAGAAATTCATATTAAATGTATGATAAAATGATTTGGTTAACGAAATTTATTTAGTCTGACTATAAATCTAAATATGATATATTGATTAATAAATTTGATATATGATGAATTTTGAAATAAATAAGTTTAATCGGAGTAAATTTTAAATTATAACGATAAATTTCATATTCATTAAATTACATTAATCCTATAAATGGAACTCACATAATTCATAAATGTTTATTTTGTTTGGCGTTTATAGTATGTAGGAATGGGGAATAGGTGTCGGTTAGATTCGGTCTATGACCTAGATTTGTCTGTTTGAGACGGGTTTTGAAGCCTTAATCGGTTTTAGTGTTTCAGACTTGAACCGTGTTCGGACCTAGTCCTTCTATTTTGTGTGTATATATATATATATATATATATATAATATTTAGCCATATAAAAAAATTGTGTATTTCATGAATGGTTACATATAATACAAATATTAATATTTTTATAAATTAAAATAATGATATAAATAACTTATAGATATTTTAACGTGTATATAACACAGATTTAAACAAAAAAAAAGTATTTTGAAATTCAAGACATGCACATATAAATTTATAAAATAATTAACATTTTAATAATACTATTATCTCATATTCATAAAATTATGATAATATTGTTTTTTTAAAAAATATATCTTAAAATATTGAATTGAGTTGACATGAATTTCAAGTCCTAAAATTTGTGGATAGATCGAATCCAAAATATTGACAAACCCACCCAAAATCCATTGCCATCTCTAATAATAGCGTTGTAGTAAATTAATCTTGTTTCGATTGAGACTTTGACCCACAAAAACGTTTCTTTTACATGGCATTTGTACTCAATCTTATTTCTCATTGAGATATCAAAGTTTAGCTTCACATTATCATGGCAAGTCGAAATTTTGTACCCGTAACAATTCAAGTTACTAAGCAGGATCAATTTTCTACAGTTCATTTGATCCAGGACTCGTACGACCTTTATCTTTGTTAATTGTACTTATTAAACTAAATCGAGTCTTTAATCCAAATAAGATGCTTTATTCGGGTCTAGAGTTCAATTGAAAATCAACATCAAATCAATAAAAATATTGTCCTTTCCGCCAAAATCCAATATCCAGTATTATATGCATTCTCAATTCCAATGAAAAATCGAAAGAAACTCATAAAATTAGTAATGTAATGGCGTTTGGAGGCGGGTTTGTGACGATCAGCCAAATGAGCAGCCTGCAAAAAGCAAAGCTCAGCCCAAAATAGGCCAAGAAAAATCTTTACTTTTCACTGGAAAAAACCCATTTGAAAGCACGAAACCCGTACTATGATGCCATTATTGATGTCAAGGCTGGAAATTTGCAGGGCAGCCGGCAGAAAACCTGCAGGTATTTTCAGAGCCACGAACAAGGAATTTGTTCAAGCTCTCCCCTTTTGCATTTCAGCCCATTTAATAAAGTAATTGCTTGAAATGGAAGAAACCAAGGGAATTCAGGCGACGGACCGGGGGGTGTTTAGAGCGGGATTCTGGTGGTGCTCGAGATACTGTGGCGGTGGCGCAACCTGAAAACCCTAATCACTTGTGGGTGTTAATTGTGCGTTCTTGGCTTATATTTATAGAGAGTGTGATGTGAACGGGATAATTGCTTGAGCCTCCCTATACTCTCTGCTAATTACTTTCCCTATTGCTCCATTTTGGGGCAATCTAATAATTTTGTGAAAAATTGGTTCTTTTTGCTAGTTTCTGAAAGAATAGGGGGTAGTTCACAATTTTCGCAAAGATATATTTGCTCTCAATTTGAACGTATTAAACGACTGCCCCATTTCTGTGCCGATTTGTGTTTCAAGGCGAAGTCCTCTCAACAGTCATTTGAGCTTCCGCAGAAGGAATTTTTTCTGAACACTTGGCTGCCACGACGATTCTGATATTTCTGTGGGTTTTTTTTTTTTGTTTTCTTTGATGTGCCTAGTTGAACTCCATTACTGAGTATATTCATTCTTCGTTTTGCATGACTTGCTTCACCTTTGCTGAATTTATTTACCAGCGGAAAATTGCTACTTTTTGAATTTTTTTGGTGACTTCCATGTGTTATCTCAGCAATTATCATATGAAATGAGCAGCCTTTGCTCTGAGTTTTACTTTTTAGTGATCTTTCCGCAGTACCAAGTTGTTTCAAGAGTGATCAGGGAGGAGCAACTAGGCTGAACATATTTGCAATTTTATGTGTAGTTTCCCTGAGTATGCAAACTGGGACCTCTTACATTTTCTGGTTACACTGTCCATCATTTATACTTTATAGAGTTCTTTATCAAACTTTTCTTTCCACTCGATAAACTTGGTTCATCTCACAGCAAAGGATACTGCAGACAACATTAATACTGTTTACCTGATTGGGTCCAAAGAATTGTGGTTGAATTTTGCTGGCTGCGGTTTATTGACTGTTTTATTGATAATAAGCTACTAATGACAGCTGGCTGTCAATTTCATTTGTTTTTCCTATCAAACTGAGTTATGGGTTCGGATTTTGTATCCTTTTTCTGCGGCAGCTAGTGCTGATATCAATAAATGCTGTCTGTTTTTAGTTTCTGCTAACTCAATTTATCATTTTGCCATTTTGGTTTGTGTGTTTAAGAATAAGCTCTGCTTCATTTCATTGTAAAGTGACTAAGACAAGGTTTTACAGGTTCATGGCTGTATCATCTAGGCAGCTCTTTCTGATGCTGTAATCCTTTTTATGGCAGTGACGACATTAGCTGTTCATGTGTGCAGCATGGTATGGGTGTTCACATATTTCACTATGTTTTGATGCATATGTCCATTCTGAATACATGAAATCATAATAAAACAGAGAACAGCTCTAATGTATTTCACTGTGACAGCGAGTACAGGAATAAGTTAATGGTTAAAATTGTGAACATTTACCATAAGTTGGCTATGCATGGATAAGAAACAAATATAATCCGTAAATATTTCATTGTTGGATAACAGTGGCAAGGAATTCAAGACACCAACGCCAATATCTCAATATTTATGAATAATCAATCATGTTATTGAGAAAGTTCATATCTGAGATTTTCTTGGACCTCCTAACACTTACAGTTCTTAAACCTAGTGTTACCTTATTGTTTAAATAATTTTTTTTTGGCCTAGTTAAGAAGAATATGACATGAAGCCTCATCTTGTAGGCCCTTAGTCTATCCATAGAAAATGAGAATAGACCATATTGGGCTCCAAGCAGATTGTTCATGTATTGCTTCAGTGCTCAACCAAGCTGAACTAAGCCTGAAAGCGGTCAATATCACCTTGTTAATGTCCTTGATGACATAAACTCTCAGTTTGATATCATAATGAAAAGGATTCAGTAATTACTTTAGATAGTACTCTCTGAGTTTGGTTCTATTTTGATTCGAATTTGCTTATGAGAATTTTCAGTTGGCTCTCTGCCCAAGCTATTAAGTAAGCATCACAATTTTCAAAATGAAAATCCTTTTCTCAGGGTTTCAGTGAGAAATGCTTGCGACATGCTGTAAATTTTGAGGCCGAGAGAGCATACAGGAATATTTTTGGCAGAAGGCTGAGGTATCATCGACTTTATTAAGTTATATTTATACCTTTTAATGATCTAGCATGGATATCTTCTAAAATTTCTGCAATTCTATGCAGGTTTTGTAATTTTCTTTCGCCAAATATCTTATCATCAGGCTTCCGATCAAAGCACAAGTTTCCAGAAAAGTTTTTGAGGGTGTTGATGGTTATGAAAAGGTAAGTGTCTCAGAGCAGTCAAAGATGCTTGACAAGGTGTGGCAATTCATAGCATGAATACATATACGCTTATGTAGCTTGATAATGTGCTGACTTAATTACTTTGACCTATTGCATCACTTGTTTTAAGTTTTTTTTTCTCATGACTTTCTTTCTGTTGCAATCTATGTAAATTCATCGGGTTCTTGCTTCTTGATATTTGTATTTGCTTGTTGATACTGTTCTTGATGTATAGATAGAAAAGTCAGAGGACATTGTTTTTGAATAGTGTATATAACTAGTTATGGTAGTGAAATGCTCATTTGGGGTGCTTGCTTGGAAACCTTGGAAATTTGGTTTTTCCTACTATGTGGGGGTTTCATATGGTCTTGCAACTTGATTTTCTTGTAGGAATCAGTTTTTATGGGCTACAGTGGTCTTGATGAATTAATTGGCAGCAGTAGATCAAGAGAAAAGTTCATAGAGAATCTTAAAGGCGAAAATTTTGAGTTTGATGCCGCCTTGGCATGCAAACAATTCCCTTCCATTACCTTGGGTTGCTTCCCAACAGTGGAATTATACGATGGACCTGCGTGCTATTCTCAAATCACAGAGTCACTGGTGCCTCAAATTCTTGGAGGAAGTATTCCCAGTCATATTGATGCAAATTGGGTGGATACGAAATGTTTGTACCAAAATCTGCAGTCTTTATATTCAGAGATGTCAAATATGAATGCCCCTTATATCCTGGAAGAAAAGGTCGATGATTGTTTTATTCATTCTCAGTCACCTGATCAGAAGATGGAGACAAGAAATGCTTTACAACTGACTGCAGATAAACCTTGCACCAATGCTGGCTCTGTGATCCAACAAACTGCGACCTCAGTGGCAGAAATTTGATAAACATATCAACTGCTTACCTGGGCTGACCAAACGCCAGTTCAGTCAGCTAGAAAACTGTGGTTTTCACACGGTGCGCTATCTAAAGAATTACTTGGAGACCATTGCATTTCATTTTAGATGTGGAAGTCTGATGGAATATGCTTGTCTGCTTGTAGTTGCGGAAACTGCTACATCATTTTCCTCGCACCTATGTCGATTTGCAGAATGCTGAGATGGAAATTGATGATGGACAGTACTTGATCTTTGTGGGGAAAATAATGTCATCAAGGTAAAGCTTCTATTCTTCCTGATTTATCTATCTCGTCCATCATATGAAGTATTTATTGTTGAATATATCTATTCTGCCTTTCCAATTTTGGTGCTCCAACTGATACTGAACTATTTTCATAATTATGTTGTAGAATTAGTTTCTTAACATTGTACTATTTATTAAATCAATGCTGCAAACCACATATCCCTCTGTTTGTTTTGTTTTTCTTTTTGTTATTATGTTACTTATTTCATGTACCACATATTTTTTCATAAAGTTCTCTACCACTGTGCTAAACTTGAATTTTAATGCTGCAACCATTTTCATTCAGAGGAATCCGGGCTAGTTCTTCATTCTCATTTCTGGAGGTAGTCGTGGCTTGTGAGGTTGCAGATGCTGATCCAAATCCTGAGTGCATGCCGAACAAACTTGAAGAAAGACAGAAAAGGACAATATATTTGCATTTGAAGAAGTTTTTCCGTGGTACCCGCTTCGCATGCTCACTTTTCTAAGAAGTATTCAGGAAAAGCACAGGGAGGGAGATATTGTCTGTGTCAGTGGGAAGGTGGGTATTCTTAAATTTCAATATACTTTCTCCGATTAAGCTCTTGGAGCAAACCCTTCTGCTGGACATATGTTTTGAATTTAAATTAGTTAATTGACGAATTGTGTGAGAAATTGTAGTTATTGGTTGATTATAAAGTCTTCTGGGAGTTGATGCCCTCTGATTGAGATAAATAGCTAACTGGTGCTTGAGATGAAATACATCTATAATGACTTTTGTTGTCTGTAAAATGGGGAAGCAGATCAAGGGTATGGTGGGTCGATAGTTCTACTTTCCAAACATTTGAACTTTCCATATCTTGCAAATTTAGGTGGGTGGTTAGGCCTTAAGCTTATTCCAGTGATTTGCATGGGTTGGTTGTTTTATATGTTCTTTAAACACCTTCAGACACAGTCATGACCTATAACTTTTGATACAGCTGAGTTAGTCCCAGCAAGTCTTATAACAGAAAAAGACACATTTGTTTGGTTTTGTTTCATGTTTTGTTGTTTCTTGTACAGGTCTATTTTTCTTTTCAGTCTTTTCATTTTTTCTTATATCCTCTCTTTCTGTTTGATGGCTTGGGAATTATTTCTCAATAGTTTTGATTGTTTCAATTGCCTGTTTTGCATAACTTACTCATGAATTTTCAAAGGTGCGGACAATGCGCGGTAAAGATCACTTTGAAATGAGGGAGTACAATATCGACGTGCTTAAAGGTGAAGACGACTCATGTGTTTATCCAAAAGGGAGGCCTTATCCAATATATCCTTCAAAAAAAGGTCTTAACCCTGAGTTTCTTAGGGATATTGTTTCAAGGTTTGCGTCATGAACCATTATCTCATTATCAGCTTTTCAATGTGGTAGCTTCCACTTATCTATCCTTAGGTTGGCAACTTGTTTGTTAATTGCAGTTGGTGTTTCATGATTTGTCTTTGCTTCCACTTTAGTTTTCTTGGCATTTCTATTTGTCCATTATAGCACATCAGGAGTAATATATGCCAGGTAAGTGGTCAAAATTTGGACTTTCTAGCCATTATTTGCTTATAGTTTCAGGAACTATTTTGATTTATAGATGAGAATCAGATATTAGTTGAGAAATGGATCTAGCCATTTCAAATACTTCAAGACTGCAAAAAGGAGAAGGATCCTATTTGCTGAACTAGGGATTTATTAATTAATGGAACTTGAATTTTTGACTCCCACGGTAGTGGACAAGTCAAGGAATTTGAATTGTGGTGTTAGCGAAGTAAAGAGGAGCATCCATATAACCAGTGACGGGGATAATAAACACCTATTGCTGGATTCCAGTTTCTCTCTGCATGGCATCATGTTTATACTGTGTCCAGTGGTCATATGTTGATGCTATATCACCATGTGCATAGTATGTTCAATGGCCTTCTATTAATGCTGCTTTGCCTCTCTATTACTGCTTTGCAGAGATGTAGATATGGCATGTGATGTTTCTTGAGTCTGTTGTTTCAAAAATATATGTTTATTTGATTAAAATACGCATTAATTCTCTAATGCAGTGGCCTTGTGATTTTTCAGAGCTTTAAAGACATTGCCAGTCGAACTTGATCCTCTCCCTAAAGATGTTACTCGGGATTTATGCCTTCCATCCCTTTCTGATGTATGTAAACTGGCTTTATATTTACATTTTTTTTCTTTGTTAGTAAATATTACTGAGGGGGGTGTCTAAATTAAATGATGATCACACTTATTACCATTTGGGGCATATCTTGTGTCTTTCTTAATCTTTTTTTTTTTAATAAAAATAAAAGAAAGCTGGTACCTTTTCTGATTGGTGCATGCAAAGAGATCATCCATTGTACGATGTTGATACTAATTCGGCACCACACATTCCCTTGGTGGTGGAGTTGGGATGCTAAAAGAACCAAAAGCCATAAAAGAGAATTAAAGCTAGGTTAATGGCATTGGCCATTGTGTCTTTATGGGAGATGTTACTCAGGATTTTGAACTTTTATTTCTTTATGATATATGCAAAACTAGCTTTAAAGCTTGCTTTAGTTTTCAAAGTGTATCCTTCAGCTATCAAGTGGTGCTTCATGTAGCTGTCCTGTTATTATCTTGAATTCTTCTCCCATTTATAAGCTAGTAGGTGTTTCAAAAGGGGCAAAATAATTATCTGTTTTCCGTCTCCTCCCTGTCACCTGTTGCAACCGTTTCAGTTCATTGGTCCTACATATTATATGAAGGTGAGATATCATCATCAGGCTGGGTGATGACTTTTAAAAATAATTGCACATGATCATTGACGAAATGAATAGGAAGAATGACCCATGCTTTTTTCAGACAAGGGGTCAAGAACAGATGTGAAAATCATTAGCTTTCTCGGTTTTAGTCCTGGTGATGATGTTTGTAATTATAAATGCTACCCTACATTATTGAATCTATTATTACTCCTCTTGAAAGAAACAACAAAATCGGGATAGACCTATTTACCTGTTAAGTTGCCAAACCTCTTCTGGAGATGCTTTTACTTATTTGAATTTTTAAAATTTGCTAGTTCCACTCACTCCATCAAATTTTATTTCTATGTAGCCTCATAAGCACATGTCCACGAATTGCCATCCCTTTCATGTGTAGATACTCTTGGAAATTTTAAGTTCCTTTTTGGTCAATAACGCAGGCATATATTGGAATTCACCAGCCAGCTAATTTGAACGAGGCTGATTTAGCTCGCAGAAGGCTTATATTTGATGAGTTCTTTTATCTTCAGGTAATGGTGACAGGTTGTTTCATCCATTTCTTTGAACTGTTTGTCATGGTCACTACTGAGACATGTTCATATTGGTTTGTGTGTAAAGTCTGATTACTGTCTCACATTAGATGATGGAATTTGGAAATTGAAAGATATCCGAGGACTCTGTTTGCTCTAAGTTATCATTGAGCATTCTTTTATGATTCTTTTTGGGTATGTTCTCACATCTGTTATTTGCAAAAGGATCACTAGTCCAGCAGAATTAATGTGCATGAAGTCAATCAAGTACATAAACTTGATGAGTTGGATGCAATAAAGTTGTTCTATATGAAATGTCTATTGCGATTCTTACTGCCCTTTCTATAGATCTGTTAAAGCCTACTTCAAACTCTTCTGCTGATATTGATCTACAGCATTATTTGCCCATCTGTTGGCCAGATTATTGTAATATATTTCTCTTAAATGTTTACCTCTCAGTTGGGAAGGTTATTCCAAATGCTTGAGGGTCTTGGTACAAAGGTAGAAAAAGATGGACTACTGAAGAGGTACACGAAACCTGAGTTAAACACAATATTTATGGAAGAATGGTCCAGTATCACCAAAACATTCATGAAGGTTCTCCCATATACACTTACATCCAGTCAGCTGCGTGCCACTTCAGAAATAATATGGGATCTAAAACGACCAGTTCCAATGAATAGACTATTACAGGTTTGAACTAAACCTTTTAACTGAAATTAATTTTTTAGTGTTCCTCTTCTGACTCCTGAAATCCCACTCCCTATCTTCAAGGGCACTGATCCCACCATTAAGGTAGGTTCGGCACTTTTTTTCTATTTTACCATTCTGATCTTTAAATCCAACTTCAAGTTTTACGGCTATTGAACCCGCCTTTAAGGTAAAGGAAATGGTTCACTTTGTCCAAGCATCTTACATATCTTGGGGTTCAAATATCATTTTGATGGGTAGTTAGGCTTAAAATTTTGATGCTTCCTAGTCGAGCAATTAATTTTCAATCTCCTGTCTTGCTTTTTGCCTTTTCCCATGCAATCCAAGTAAAGGCAATTCCTCGTATAGTTAGATACGAGGCTTGCTGGCATCTGAGGGTAAGTGAAACTGTAGTTAGATGTGAGACCATTTGCCTAACTATCACTTAGTAGCCCTTGGCAGCTATAAGGTCTGAAGGATTCTTGCTTGTCTCTTTTCTCTTTCTTCCCTTTTCCTCCCTTCATCAGGGTGATGTTGGATGCGGGAAGACTGTGGTAGCATTTCTAGCATGCATGGAGGTAATTGGCTCCGGATATCAGGTGATCAATTACTGCTTTTACTTTATGTTTAGCATTTCTTACTCAAAATTAAGTATATGTTTGACTGTATTACTTACCACCAGGCAGCTTTTATGGTTCCAACTGAGCTTCTAGCTTTCCAGCATTATGAGCATCTTCTTGGCTTACTTGAGAAATAGAGGAGGCCAATGAAAAACCTTCTGTTGCTCTGTTGACAGGCTCTACCCCATCAAAGCAAGCCCAACTTATTCGAAAGGTAGTAAGGCCACAGCATCCTTGGTTATTCCTGACATTTCATATGGTTTCATCTTTTGCTAACTGTTTTTGTAGGGTCTCCAAACTGGAGATATCTCTATGGTCATTGGAACTCATACTTTAATAGCTGAAAAGGTGGAATTTTCAGCTTTGCGCATTGCTGTTGTTGATGAGCAACATCGTTTTGGTGTCGTTCAAAGAGGACGCTTCAACAGCAAGGTATCTCTCGGCTTCCGGACTATCTGAAATGCTTCGTGGATTCGTAGAATATAGGCTGTGTGTACATATGTCTTTGTCTATGGGGAAACAACTTATTTTGGTAGTAGAGATTGAGTTCCCCATCCTTTCTCATGTTTTCCTAGGTTTTCATTGGTATACCAGTTTACTAGTTTCCAATGTAAAACTGGTGCACTGATTCTAGAGATTGATATCGCAATGGGATTGCTGCATAGGTTCTGTTTCTTGTGAAAGAATTTCGATCACTAATCAGAATCAATCTAACCTTGAAAGATACGTCTTGGTTATTTCTCATTTTTTTTATGTTAAGCATTTATAGAGAAGCTATTATCATAAAAATCGATTTACAAAATCTAAAAATGATGTACATGGCCTCTTATATCATTATTTGTTTTCCAGGGTGTGGTGGCGTGGGGGTTAGTTCTGGGTACTGTGATCTTAGTGTTTATTTTCATTTGTTCATCCCTCTGTCTACCCTCTTTTTCTTGATAACAGAAGAAGTTATTCTGTTTCTTGATCATGTTGGGTGTTCTGAGAACTCGAGTTTATACTATATAATATTCATGTTTTTGATAAAGCTCATAATTTTGCAGTTATATTTTAACAGCATAACTTCCCAACTGGTGTCAACTAGTTCAAATAACTCTGCAAAGAATGATGTATCCATGGCTCCACATGTTCTGGCAATGTCTGCAACACCAATTCCAAGATCACTCGCCCTGGCTTTGTACGGCGACATGTCTCTGACTCAGGTGTGTGGGTCTTTTGTCTGGTCTGAATCATCAATAGCTGTTACTGATTTCGTAAATGCCTGCAAAAGAGCTATCATTTCTCTAAACTACTTTCGTTGCTCTTTATTAAGGGATTAACATGGAATATGTAAACCTGAATCCAATTGTACTTGTGCACTTGCTAGTTCTTGTAGATACATTTATCTAATGTTTTAAAAACGAATTCTTAAGGGTCCAAGGAAGATGTTTCTTTTATTCCTTAAATTCTGGCAGAACAGTGCATGGCCTGTGGATGGTGCGTGTATGTTTGCATTCGGAGAAACTTGTTTCCCTGGTTTATTTATCTTTCTATACATTAAAATAAAATAGGAATAAAAATATTATAAATTGAATTGGTCAATGAGAAGGAACAGAGAGCTGTAACTATAAAAAATTCAGTTTCCATCAGCAGTTTTACCTGATGATTTTATGCGTATTTGATTTGAGCATGCTTACTTTTTCATTTCACAATTCTTATACATGATGGTGAAGGTTTTATATTTTCTTATGTTATATTTTTGTCATATGTCATGAACCTGACAGATTACGGATTTACCTCCGGGAAGAACACCAGTTAAGACGTACGTTATTGAAGGAAATGAGGCTGGGTTTGAGAGGGCTTATCAGGTAAACTCTATAACACAATGACATTCTTCAATCTGAAGCAGATTTAAGTCTAAAATATTACAAAAACCTTAATATGCCGTGGATTATTTGTTATTAATGCTAATGGATGTGGCTATGTGCTACCTGTCTAATTGTTGTAGAGTACATTAGTTTCTTAGACAAATATCTTTAGTGAGCCTGGCACTTTTTCTTCACTCTTACTGCAGTCATTTTTTCTGGTCATATTAGACATTAAGTGGTTTAACTATTGCAGATGATGTTGGAGGACTTAGAAGCAGGAGGGAAAGTATATCTCGTCTATCCTGTAATCGAGCAGTCTGAACAACTGCCTCAACTCCGTGCTGCTTCAGCTGATCTTGAAACTATCTCAACAAAGTTTTCTGGTTATAAATGTGGACTGTTGCATGGAAGAATGAGAAGTGATGAGAAGGAAGAAGCACTGAGGATGTTTCGATCTGGAGAGACAAATATATTGCTGGCGACACAAGTAATTGAGATCGGGGTCGATATACCAGATGCATCCATGATGGTAGTAATGAATGCTGAGAGATTTGGGATGGCACAGCTGCACCAACTTCGAGGTCGAGTCGGACGTGGAGAGAGGAAATCTAAGTGTATATTATTAGCGTCGAGTAGCTCTAGCCTAAAACGATTGAAGGTGCTGGAGAAGTCATCGGATGGATTCTACCTAGCAAATATGGACCTTGTCCTTCGTGGACCTGGTGACTTGCTAGGTAAAAAACAGTCAGGCCACCTGCCGGAGTTTCCTGTGGCTAGATTAGAGGTAGATGGGAATATTCTTCAGGATGCACATCATGCGGCACTGGTGAGTATGAAAAATCATTCCTTGGTTATAAAGTTTCACATTATGGTAAAAAGTCTTCTCAATACTTGGTGGATATATTTTCTTCAATTGTTTCTTCTTTTTCTGATATGTTTGCTTGCAGACGCCAAAATTATTTTTGAACTTTCTCTATTCTTATTGCACTCTGATGACACTATAGCTCTACACATGGTCGTCCTTCTTCTCCTAATGTGGAGAAAGTAACAAAGAATAAAAGCAATCTGTTGTAATGAATTGAATCATGTGTTGTGGTTGCAGAAAGTCTTGGAAACTTCACATGATCTGGAGAAATTTCCAGACCTGAAAGCTGAGCTTAGCATGCGACAGCCGCTGTGCCCTCTAGGAGACTGATGTATCGATTACAGCTTCACCGACCATGCTAATCACTGTGGACACTCAAGTACCTCTTGGAGGACATATGTTGTACATAATATTAAAGGAGAAAAGAAGACGAGTATCCTCTGTAAATTGTTTGTATTAGCAAGTGGAAAGAGCTTCAAGATTAGTGGTTATCTGATGCTAATGGGTTATATGAAAATTGCTGAGAATTACCATTAGTGTGTGTTTGCCCTCAACCTCAAACGTGGCGTCTGCTGTTCTAGTTTTACCAATGGTATTGGTGCTTTTCCAACTCACCCTGTCTTCCAATCCGTTTTGAAGCAATACCACCCACCCACCCACTCACAAAAGTATAATATGGATGGGCAAATAAAATGGGTGAAAACCACCAACCTGCCGGAGCTTATTCGGCTATATTGGGTCCGGGTTCGGGTCTCTTAAAGTGTGTTGAAAGCATGTTAAATACACAAGTTAGTTAGTTAGTTGAGCCTGTTTTAATACCAATATCAGCATTACATGAGAATAGGAAAAAAGGTTTAAAGTGTAAAATTCAGCAGCTGTGGAGCGAAAATGAGATATGGCTTTGGTAAGGTTAGAAGAAGGTATAAACTATTTGTCTTGTGCCGTCAACCGAAAATATCACGCTTTTTTTAGCAGTCTGACCAAGCAAAGAATGAAAATTCATGGGGACCCACTTGGTACTACAGATGTGAGCTGCCCACTGGCAAATGAAGACTGTGTAAGACCAAAGCATTCAATGTGGGCCCCATTGTTCCTTAAAACATGGGCCCACATTTATGTGTGTTTCTATTCTATTCTACGGGTTATATTATATTATTTAGAGTTAAATATAATTACCATTCCTAAATATTCATTTCATATTAATTATTTTTGCAAAATATTAGAATTCTTAAAAAAAGAAACCTTGATCTTTATTTTTTAGTTTAAAAAGTTTTTTTATTTTATAAAAAATTGCTTTGTAAAAAAAAATAAAGAGATTTTTAAAATGTCAAAATCAATATTTGTCTATTTTTGTTTTACTTGTTCATCAAACTTTTTTTATTTTGTAATCCCAAAGTATTTCTACCTCACTTTATTCTAGCTTTACTTGTTTGTCAAATTAAATTAAAAATAAATTTATATTTGCATAAAATTACCACATTTATATAATTATCATATATATAAATATATATTAACTCAATATTTTTTAATAATTTATAATCCTTTAAATAATATATAAATATATAAATATATATATATTAATTTAGTTTTACAAGTAAGTGAAACTAAAATAAAATGAGCTCAAAGTATTTTAGGATTACAAAAGTAAAAAGAGTTTGATGAATAAGTGAAACTTTGACAAAAGATGATTTTAGTATTTTAGAAATTTCTTTAATATAAATATATATAGGTATGTATAAATTTATTTTTAACTTGATTTGACCAACAAATAAAACTAAAATAAAATGAGCTACAAGTAATTTAGAATTACAAAATAAAAGAGCTCGATGAGCAAGTGAAACTAAAAATAGACAAATGGTAATTTTGGCATTTTAAAAATCTATTTATTTTTTTTCACAAAGTAATTTTTATAAGGGTAAATTAGACTTTTCAAATTCAAAAAGTAAAGGCCATGGGTCATTGATGTGGAGTAGATACTTCATTGGTGGTTGTTGTGTTTAATTAACCATATTATCTACGGGTTAAATGCAATTTGCCCCTTGTGTTAAGGGAAATGAGCAATTTACCTCCGTGAAAAATAAAGTAGCAATTTACCCCCTGTGTTATTAAAATAAAGCAAATACCCCTGACGCGTTTCATGTATTA